>JAXQQM020058037.1:0-102275 GCA_034641835.2 Pinus albicaulis | reverse complement strand
TATAGATTAGAAGATTCAAATCTGCCTTTTTCAAATAATGATGATATAGAATGCCCCTTGCAAGAAGAAGAAGAAGCAGAGATTGACCATTATTGTAAGCAATTTGCTGATTTCATGCAAGCACAGTTCAATGTAAAGTATGATCTCAGATATTCAAGAAAGAGGACCCGAACTCAAGACCAAGAAGAAGAGCCACCTCAGAAAGAAGCATCTGCTCAGAAGGAATCAGCAACAAAGAAGAACATAGAAAAAGGTAAGAATCCTCTAAATGCTCCTTTGCGACCCAATGATCAGATTCCGTCTTCTTCAAAAATAGTCAGTCCTCCTAATGATGAGCCTATATCAAAAGAAATTAAATCTTCAGCTGAAAATAAAGAGTCAAAAGAAGTAGTGATGGAAAATCCCCCATCTGCTTTCAATCTAAAAAAAGAACTTGAGAAAATTAAGATCCCTGTCCCCCTGACTGAACTGTTAAAACAGCCTGTATATCAGTCTCAAGTTACTTCATTCATACTTCCTCCTGAAATACCAATTGTACCTAATATTTTAAACCTTCAAGAAGAAAGACCCATGGTAGTCTTTGGCCCACATGTCGAGGAGATAGATCCTTCTACTCCTCCCTTTTATGTGTCCCTAGTTATTCATGACCTGCTATTACACAATTGTATGTTAGATTCTGGGGCTTCCCATAATCTTATGCCTTTATCTGTCATGGAACAACTAGGACTGCAAATCACAAGACCATACAAAGACCTATATTCATTCGATTCTAAAAGAGTTAAATGCTTGGGAATGATTAAAGATTTAGTGGTCAATTTGGCCCAAATTCCAGCAAAGAGTGTGGTCATGGAAATTGTGGTTGCCAATATCCCAGCCCGCTTTGGCATGCCGCTGTCAAGGTCCTGGGGTACAAAAATTGGTGGGTCAATCAAATTGGATTTAACATATGCTACTGTCCCAGTCTTTGGGGGCCAGGAGAGGAGGTTATACAGGGAGACTAGATTTGTTAAAATGGTAACTAAGGCTGATTGCTCAGAGAACTCCCCAGTTTATAACAAAGAGGGAGATTTTGCATGTCTGATGTTAGAAGAAAATCAAAATTATGCTCATGAACCCCTTTTTGGTCAAATCCAAGCTGAGCAGCCTAAAGAAGATCAGGAATCAGGAATTTGGACTTTTCATTTTGATGGAGCAAACTCAAGAGAAGGCAATGGAGCTGGGGTATTATTAATCTCTCCTACAGGAAAATGGGTGCCACTGTCCTTTAAATTGGAGTATGAGGCTACAAAAAATATTGCAGAATATGAGGCACTATTATTGGGACTACAAATAGCTAGAAACATGGGCATCCAATGTTTAAAAGTCTTGGGAGACTCTGAGCTAGTGGTGAGACAGATCAAAAATCAATGCCAAACCAAGCATCCACGGCTGAGAGCATATAGAAACGAAGTGTGGGACATGATAGAAAATTTCTTCTCAGCATTTAACATACAGTTCATGCCCCGGGAGCAAAACAGAATAGCAGATTCTCTTGCTGTAGCTGCCAGTACATTCCGTCCCCCTCAGAATCCACTTTTAAGATATGAAGTGGAGGTACGTTACAGACCATCTATTCCAGATAATGTAAAGCACTGGCAGGTATTTGAAGATGATGAACAGATGAAGAGATTCATGGAGACGGTGGGAGAATTCTCCAATATGGAGATTGATGACAATGAGGAGGAAGTAGTTGAAAATATTGCAGAAAACAGATGGGAAGAAAGAATAGCAGGAAATAAAGTTCTGCAGCTGAAAGGTAATGTTATACCTAGAGGTCTAGTGCCTCTAGAAAGATTATTTAACAAATACGACGTTCCATTGCAGCCAAACAAGGTGACAGAAGAAGATCAAGTGGGAGATTTGAATCTGGGTACTTATGCTGATCCCAAAATTGTGAAACTATCTAAAAGGGTCCCAGAAGAATATAAAGAAAAATATTTGAAGTTGTTTCAATCTTATAAAGATGTATTTTCTTGGTCCTATCAGGACCTAAAAACTTTTGATGTTAATATAATGCAGCATAAAATTCCTTTGAGGGAAGATGCAAAACCTTATAAGCAGAAGCTCAGACAGATAAATCCACTGCTGCTTCCCTCTATTGAAAAAGAATTCAAGAAGCTGCTGAAAGCTAAAATAATTGTGCCATTGAGATACTCAGAATGGATAGAAAACCTTGTTCCTGTTCGAAAGAAAAATGGAGAAATAAGGCTATGTGTGGATTTCAAGAATTTGAATAGAGCGTCTCTCAAGGATAATTATCCACTGCCTAAGATGGACCACATCCTGCAAAAAGTAGTGGGAGCATCCAGAATGTCGATGATGGATGGTTTTTCTGGTTATAATCAGGTGGCTTTTTTCCCAGAGGATCAGAAGAAAACTGCATTCACTACACCATGGGGAACCTTTATGTATGCCAGAATGCCATTTGGATTAATTAATGCAGGAGCCACTTTTCAGAGGGCAATGGACATAGCCTTTGTTGGAGAACAGGACAAGTTTTTGGTGGTATATCTTGATGATATCACAGTATTTTCAAAGAATTATGATGAGCATATTGAGCATTTAAGAAGAACTTTTGAAAAATGCAGAAGGTATGGCCTATCCCTCAATCCTCAAAAATCTTTATTTGCATTAGATGAGGGAAAACTCTTAGGACACATTGTAACTAAAGATGGTGTGAAAATTGACCCTAAGAGACTTGAAGTAATAAACAGTATTCCTTTACCTAGGAATAAGAAGGAAGTACAGGTGTTTTTAGGCCGAATTAATTTTCTAAGAAGGTTTATTCCTAACTATGCCGAGATAGTTAGGCATATAACTGATATGTTGAAGAAGGAGAATGAAGTAAGATGGTCCCAGGAATCTAGAGATGCATTTACAAGGATAAAACAGGCATTTGCTGAAGCTCATGTGCTAGCCGGACCAGATTACAATAATCCATTTATGATCTTCTCATTTGCTTCACCCCATACCATTGCTGGAGTTTTGTTGCAGAGAAATGAAGATGGATATGAACAGCCTATAGCTTTCTTCAGTCAAGTGCTTTATGATGCTGAATTGAAATATAATATATTGGAGAAGCAGGCATATGCCCTGGTAAAGTCCCTTAAATCTTTTAGAATATATGTTTTGCAATCTCACATTACTGCTTATGTTCCCACAGCAGCTGTAAAAGACATTCTTGTTCAAGGGGATAGCGAAGGAAAAAGAGGAAGATGGATTGCGAAAATACAGGAGTATGATTTGGACATAAGGCCTACTAAGCTGGTTAAAGGACAGGGACTTGCTAAGATGTTATCTGAATAAAATCATCAAGCCTTGGGCATTAATCTATCCATGTTAGCAAATGAAGAATCCGAGAAAGGAGAAGAACAGCAAGGACTGGAGATGGCCACTCAAAAAGTGCACATGAAATATCTGAATAGTCCTTGGTATAAAGAAATAGTTGAATATCTTTTAACACTTAGCTGTCCTCCAAGTTGTGATAAGATAAAATACAGAGCTGTAAGAATGAAGTCCCAGAAATACATAGTTGCAAATGGATAGCTATATTGGAGGGACCCCTTAGGTATATTACTGCTATGCCTCACAGAAAATGAAGTAGAGAATATAATGACAGAATTTCATGATGGAATTTGTGGAGGACATTACAGCTGGAGGGCTACAACTCATAAAATCCTGAGGGCTGGTTTTTATTGGCCAAAGCTGTCTTCAGATAATTTTGCTTGGGTCAGAGCATGTGACAAGCGCCAAATATTTGCAGAAAGAAAGAAATTAGCAGCATTGCCCCTGATTCCCATTCATGTAAATGAACCATTTCAGAAATGGGGATTATATTTTATAGGAGAAATACATCCCCCATCAAGTGGCAAATATAAATGGATACTAACAGCCACAGACTATTTCACGAAGTGGGTGGAAGCATACCTACGAGAAATGCTACAGATACTATAATAATCAAGTTTATGGAGGAAAATATCATATCTAGGTTTGGCTGTCCTGCAAGGATCGTAACTGACAATGCTCAAGATTTCAAATCTGCCAGGTTTGTAAATTTTTGCCAATGATATAATATCATATTGACTCACTCTACTGCTTATTATCCATAGGGAAATGGCCTAGCAGAGTCTTCTAATAAAACCCTGGTGAGAGCCTTGAAGAAAACAATCAGTGAAAATCAGAAGAATTGGGACTCTCAATTAAAATTCGCTCTATGGGAAAATAGGTTAACCAGCAAAAGAGCAACAGGGAAATCTCCCTATGAGCTGGTGTATGGGCGAGCAGCTGTGTTTCCTGTGCAATTGGCGTTGCCAGTAGCACGTTTTATGCAGGAAAGCCAGGAAGAGCCAGATGACATGATCAGAAGGATTAATCAGCTGGTAGAATTGGAGGAAACACGGAATCAGGTGAATCAGAGATTGATAGAATATCAGGAAAAAATGAAGAACGTATTTGATCGGCATGCGAAAGACAGAAAATTCCAAATTGGTGACCTGGTTCTCAGATGGGATGTCTACAGGGCAGAGAAGGGCAAACATGCCAAGTTTTACCCGTTGTGGTTTGGTCCATTCAAAATCGTGAATCAAGGGAGAAATAATACTTTCATGTTAGAAAACTTACAGGGTGATCTGCTGGACGCCCCTGTGAATGGCCAATTCCTCAAGCCATACTTTCAATTCTGACCCAGGGTGGGAACGCCTGACTGTATTATATTGTATATAAGTTATTTTAGTTTTTATTTTCATAGGGAAAGGATGCTGGCAATTACCTGAAGAAGAAGCGCAAAGGAATTGAAAAAAAGAGTGAAACATTCAGTGGTCCGCGTGTTCTCGACATGCCCGAGGACGACCATGCCGTCCCCAGATGGAGCCGATGTTGTGCATATTCCCTCCTCCATTTAAATTTTGACCACCAGTTCCTTTTAGATCTGTTCCAAATGTCTTTCGTGGTCGAAAACCTTCATATTGTGCTCATCGCCACCTTTTCCGCTCCAAAAATACATTATCCAAAGGTTGAATACCCTCTATTTAAATCATATTGAGCCAAAGCCCCAGGGCCTTAGCCCCTTTTCCTGTTGTCATCACATGACCCAAGCCCGAAAACCACAAGCCAAAAGGAAAGGGAGCTTATTGTTTTATGTTTCGGGCGCAATGGTCACCATCCGATCGAGTTAAATCAAAGGAGCGGCGTTTGTTTTATGTGGAGGGCCCCGCGCGCAGAAAACCAGCGGTAAATCCCGCACCATTTTCACCAGGCTGGTGGTTTTGAACCAAATGCCAGTGATTCCATTTAAAATGCGCCACGCGTCTTTTGTACAGGCCCAAGAAACCACTTTCCCGCGCGTTAAAGTTTGTACAATCGCCGGGCAGCGGAATTCATTTGAACCATTGGATCTGCTGGCCTCAATCTAACGGCAGATATTCTCTGAAGCCACTCACCTGATAAGTCATGTCCAGCGTGCCTTGTGGCCCACCACTGCGATATTCCCATCACCTCCTAACCGTTGATCCGTCTTCCAAGATCCAACGGCCGGAATTCAGTCTTCCCCCCGTTTGTTGACCCCGCAGCCACCTCAGTTCGCCACCTGTCTCTCGTACATCCACGCGTCATGTTCCCGTGTGTCTGTGTTATTTTCTCCCACCGTATATATATATATATAAGTTTCTCATCCTTAATTCGTCGTTCTTATTCGTTCGTCGTGTTTCCATTGTTTTACACAAAAACCTACGTTCCCGTCTGTTTATCCATATCCTCATTGTCGTTCTCCGTCACCCTACACGTTCTTGCCCCATCGCATACCTTCGACACTACCATTGCCCTCTCCTCCGTCCCAGTCTGGTTTTTCTTAACTAATTTTTGTTTTTGCAGGTTCGCCGCGGTCGGTGATCCATCATAATTTGCCTGCTATATACGCGAAAATCAGGAGCACCGCTCTTGACTGTTTTTGAGGAAGAAATTCAAGAGGGAAGCTGAGGGTAGGTGTGTGAAATGACCACCATTAAAGAAAACAAATATATGAATCTATATAACCCTCCAGAAAATCAAGGAACGCTCCGCCCTGCATTAAAGGTCCAGGATTTAAATTCAAAGTTAAAAGTCGAAGAGTACAGTACAAAATTGCAGGCTATCTCAGGGATTTATGGCAGCAGATATTCCCTCTTTCAGTAAGAGGCAGAACATTATATATATTATTATTTGTGTCTTGTTCATGAAGACATTTTCATCTTCAGCATTTATTTCTAAAGGTGGATTGTAAAGTACAATCATTTATATTCAGTCATTCATAGAGTGGGCACGAATCCTTTCCGCCATTTTTGTTCAAATTGAGTCATTAAATGTACTCCATCTACTTCCTCCTCTAGAATTCTCTATCTTTTCTATAAAAACCCAGAAATAAGACAGTGTAAGGGTTCCAGATTTCTATCAGCAAACTGTGCAGTGAGAAGGCTTTTGTATACATTTTGTAATATTTCTGTATGAAGGTTCAGAGCCCGTAGGGTCTCAGTGAGGAGGAGTTATAACTGTAATGAGGATTATGGTCTCTGGTATCTCATAGTATGTAATTCTCTTTCATGTGTTAATACAATATCTCATTTCATGCTATTTATCTTCTTGTATCATGTTCTAGAATGCGAGTGGCTCACTAGTTTGCAGTAAGGATTCATCCTTGTTGATGCCCTTTCTGGAATTAGTCAAGCGCTTTAAATAGGCCTAGTCATGATATACTGTTCCATGTTCAGCTCTTCCATATTTTCTGCTATATCAGTTGTTTTAGGAGGGTGCTTTTAAAATGCCAGGATTGTGTATGGATTCTTGAATTGGCAAGCCCATGCATGGTTTTGTTGTATATCTGGGTATCAGTCTAATATCAACTGGTATTTTCTCGTTATTTCTTTCACTACACCCACTCTCTGCTAATTTGATTTCTGTGATATATTATCTGAACTGGCCCTCTTTACAGTAAGCTGTCTCTTAACTGTCTGATGCCTTTGTATTGGAGTTTTACATGATGTTCCTACACTATTCTTATCTTTGTATCAGCTTCTGAGAGAGATTGGTCCCATTCAAAACTTATTTCTTTGTTTTACAAGAGATAGTAAGAGAGCTTTTCGACTGACAACCCAAGCTATATGAAGAGCTCCTTGCTATGTTAAGATGTCCTAGGCACTGGTCTATGGCAACTCTAGACTATCTCTAGGGGTGACAAAATTGTCCACAACAAGCCCAATGGACTAAAACCAAGCATCATATCTATCCTATCAACCAAATCTTGTTCTGATTGCTTGCACCTTCACCCCTTTAGAACTCTTTCATTTTAGGACTTTCCACTCAATTAAAAATCATGCTCAACCATCCAAAACCAAACAAAAACCCTTGTTCTTAATAACTAGCCTAATATCACCACCCAAAATCCTTAAAGATAAATCAATCTTTGCACTTATAGAGAGATCCCTCTCTATATTCAGGAGGGCTAGATCCTAGAATCCCAAAGTGGTTCAAGTGTTCTCCCTGTAGCTTTAGTCTCACCAATCTGCTAGAATTACAGGGAGCTAACATTTCTGGCGACTCCATTGGGGAATTTGAGTATTTTTCATCCTAGATATACCTTTAAAGATTTAAGATTACCCTTTGAACAATAAAATTTGGTGTGTTAGCCAGTTGAGCCACCAAGCATAACATTTTGGCGACTCCACTGAGGATTTTGATTTGAAATCCTTAAAACAAGACACTTAGTGTTCAGTGCAGTACAAGCAGCCTTCTTCAAGCACTACCGATCAAATGGTAATCATGATAGAACCTATTTTGAATCAGTGACAAACTAAGGAAACCTTAGGGTTCTCATAAGAGCTTATCAAACCTTGAAGGATCAACTATCTTAGCCATAAGAGTAAACTTTCTTTGTCTCATCACCGTAGCTAAGTGTTGAAATAGATTTAGGACACTCTTAGAACCTATAGGACTGAAAAAACTCAAAAAAACCCAAAAATATTTCAAATTGGTATTCAAATAAACATGGTGGTGGACCATAAAACCTTTTACCTCCAAAAGAGCTAAAAATTTCCACTTGGTGACTCCACAATCCTAAACAGACCTTAAGAATCCACTGGGAAGACCCATTATCATCATAACAACATTAAACTCAGTTAGAGGACTTTACGATTAAATTTTTCTTGTTAAAAGATCAGTTAGCCCCTTAAATATTGTCATATTCGGTTAAAATTTTCTTATTTAGTTGGGTCTGAATGAAAAACACAGCATAGTGGCTCCTAGAAATATTCATACTAGATCTTACCCTGACCCAAACCCTCCTGAGATAGTTGATAACCCTGAAAGAATCCTTAGGAAGTATCTTGAGGTTAAATCTTCAACTGTCTTCAGATCACCCTTTAGAGCTAATTCTGTTCTTGAAAACCTTGCAGCTCTACAAGAATCACAAGTTGACTTAAGAAATCCATTTAGAACTAGGTTTCTTGATGATTTAGATCAGCTAGATTCAGAGTCTTCACTTTTATCCCCAGATAGAAGTGAACATCCTGGTAGTAGGGAAACTACACCACCTAATTTACATTTCCTTCACAATTTAGGTGTATCTCATCCAAGGTCAGCTTAGCAATCTATTGCTGGTCCATCCACATCTATTCTTCATACATCCACTGTTCAAACCACTCCACTTCAGCCCACTTTCCCTCTTGTCAATACACCTCTTGTAAATCCACCTCCACCCCCTATCATGGCAACATGGTATGCTCCCATATTCCTTCCTTTACCCTTAGTCAATCTTCCACAAGACTATCAATCCAAGATACCATTGTATGATGCCATTAATGCTACTGCTGCTTCACAACATGTGGATAAGATGAATGACTACTTTGACGGAAATGAAATTGATGATGAAACTGTCAAACTTAGATTATTTGCTCAGAGTTTAGGGGGAGAAGTAAGAAAATGGTTTAAAGGCTTAACCCCTCACAGTATTAATGATCTCCAAGCTTTCCATCAGTTATTCTTAAACAAATGGGAAGTGAGGAAAAATCCTCTCCAAATACTTTCGAATTACAAGAATCTCCAAAGAAACACTGGGGAGAGTGTACAAGCTTACTGCACTAGGTTTAACAATGTTTATAATTCCCTTCCCCCAGACTTAAAACCTCCACAAGGCTCAGCTTTAAACAAGTTTCCTGAAGGATTTGACCCTGAAATGGCCTATCAGCTGAGAAAGAGAGATCATTTAACCCTTGAAGATATGCAAAAGGAGTTGTCGCTGTGGAAGTTAATTTGATGGAGAAAAGAGAAAGAATGAATAATGAGAAGAAAGTATCCTTTAGAGAGGAATCCACACCTTCCAGATCTAGCTCTAAGATGGAGAGAATGATGGAGGAGATGATGAAAAATATGAGCATACTTGAGAGAGCACAAGCTAGTCAAAACCAAACAGCTCCTCAAAACAGAAATCAAAACCAAAATCAGAATTTTAGGAGAAACCAACCTCAAAACAGACCAAGGGAGGATGATCAACAGATCACTCCTCCTTTTCATCAAAACTATGTAAGTGAGGTCGAGGAAACAAGTGAACAAACAGAGGAAGATGACACCAACATGCTAGGGGTAGGAAATGATGATTTTGAGGTTCATTACAATAGAAAACAAGGTCTATACACACCCTATGATGATAAAAGAGCTGAAGATGAATATTACTATCAGGAAATGGAAAATGTCATCATAGAAACCACAAAGGAATATGACCTTAGGAGTAAAAGCAATCAAGAAACTCCCAAAACTAAAACCTCTGAAAAATCTACACAAAACAACACTGTAAGTAAACCCAAAGCTACAAAACAGAAAGATAAAACAGTGGCTGCAAATTCTGATAAAAACAAAGAGAAAAGCACTCAAAGTACTGAAAAATAGAGTGTAGACCTTAGTAGCATTAGCACCTCAGCTAATGCTCCTATTAAAACAATTTTGACAAATGTAAATAGAGGAAATCAACAATCTAATTTTGCTGATAGAGTGGCAGTTAATAAGGCTGAAACAAGCACTTCAAAGAATCAGATGCCTTTTAGTTTGGAGCAAGAAATTGCCAGAATCAAGATCTCTATTCCTCTTACTGAATTAGCTGCCCAAAATGTGTACAGATCCCAAATTTTGAAGGATTTTAACATAGAAGAGAATAATGACACTGTCAATCTTAATGATGACCAACCAGAGCTTATATTTGGTCCTAAGATTGAGGGTAGATATCAAGAAGGACCGGTTCCTCCTTTTTGTGTTAGTTTAAATGCTCATGACAAGATTTTGCACAACGCTATGCATGATTCAGGGGCCTCTCACAATCTAATGCCCAAAGCTGTAATGGAGAGCCTAGGCCTTGAAATCACTAGACCTTACAAAGATCTTTACTCGTTTGATTCAAGCAAAGTAAAATGTTTAGGTTTAATCAAAGACCTCTGTGTTAACTTAGCACAAATTCCAGCCAAATGTTTAGTAATGGATATTGTAGTGGTTGATGTACCCCCAAAGTATGGTATGTTGTTATCAAGATCTTGGGGAGCTAAGTTACAAGGAACTATGCAGATGGATATGACGTACGCGACCATCCCTATTTTCAATCAAACTAGAAGACTTTACAAGGAGTCTCATATGCAATACATGGTTACTAGCCAAGAGAGACCACAAAACTCTCCCCTGTATTCTGTAAATATAGGCCTTGACTCATTTATCCTTTTCAATGATGAAACATTCACTGAACAAGTGACCTTAACTAAATTAATGGCAGATAGAGAGGAGGAGGAAGACAACACAGAAGTGTCAAAACAGTTTGCTAAATTTGAAAATCATAGCAAACAAAATGTCGGTCTAGAGCTACAAATCATTCGTCCTTTGATTTTTAACCTTGAGAGTCAAGAAAGCAGTCCTCAACTCAATGAAAAACCTAAGGAATTAAAACAAACTCAACGAGGTGCTGATCTTCAAGAACAAACTAAAAGCACACTTGTTGAAGAGGATAGTAACCAAACTACTGAACCTGAAACTAGTCCTATGTGGAGTATGAACTTCGATGGGTCTTGCACTAGGAGCAATGCTGGTGCAGGCGTCTGGATACATAACACTGAGAACAACCACATGGAAGGCCATTCCTACAGATTAAATTTTCAGTGTTCGAATAACATAGCGGAATATGAATCCCTTCTTTTAGGCTTACACTTGTTGAAGAAATTAGGAGCCAAGAGAATTAAAGTGCATGGGGATTCAGAGTTAATCATTAGGAAAGTGAATGGGGAATATAGTGCCAAACACCCAAAAATTAGAGCCTACAGTAACATTGTCATGGATTTATTGAAAACGTTTGAGGAATCACAACTAATTTTTGTCCTATTGGCCACCTATAAAATTTTCTCTATCAAAAGGTGGCCAAAACCTTGTTCAGTCTTCAAGAAACACTTTCATGGCCAAAATGTTATCTCTTGAAGCCTTTGGAAGATCTCATGCTCATGTCTAAAGGTCTTCACTACTGATTCCCTTCAGAACTCAAAATTCTGCTGAAAATTCTATGAGAAAGACTGCTGCAAAATCCCCTCCCTCCCCTTCCTCCATTCAGAAACTAACCTTCATTTGTTTCCCTTTTCCTTCGTAAGATTCCTCTTTTTTATGTTTTCCCCTTCTTCCATCCATGAAACTCATTGTTGCATAGTTTAGAACTCCTTTTTAAACTGTAGCGAAAACCCCAAAACCCTTTGAAAACCATTAAAAATCATGAAAAAACCCATTTTTTGTATTAAGGGTTTAAGCCCCTTTGGGCCAAGTCTCAACCACTTCCCCACCGTATGCCCATGGTGCTAAGACCAAGCGCTAAACCTTTCGACGCTTATCACATCGGAGAAAATCCAAAGTGCGCAAGTCTGTTTTCATGGTATTAACAAAAAGTTCCGATGCAATTTTCCCTATGTGTCATAGCTCCCGATCATGATTGTTACCTTATATAACCCTTTGAGCCTGCAATCGGGTGCTAAATATTTTTGAAAATCCATCTCCAGTCCGATTATTTCCTTCATAAATCCAAAAACCCTGTTTTCCAAAGTTTTGATCTAATGTGTTAAAGTCACGTGGTAAATATAAAATGGTTAGATTAGGAAAACCGATCGCACAATCGCATCGGAGGAATTCGCAAATGGGTTGATTGAAAGACCCGCATCAAAAGTTCCAATGCGATTGGGTCATATATATAAACCCCACCCCCTTCATTTTCATTCCATACAACCTACACCCCAGGACCAAGTGTTGAAGTCCCAAGGCACTCAATTGCATCGCAAGTTTCGAATGGGTTGATTGAAAGACCAGGCCCGACAATTCCGATGTGATTGGCCCTTTGTTATATAACGCCCCGGGCCCATCATATTCCATATATCCAACGGCCCTGCAATTGGGCACCAATCATGTTATATATAATGCCGCTCTGATCCACCAAAAAATTTGTATTATTCGAAAAATTTGGGTTTTATAAAGTGTTAAAGGGTTTTTCCGCTGGTGCATAATCCACCGTTGATCTTAAAATCGATCCAACGGCCCGCGCAAAATCACATCGCAAGTTTCAATCGCATGTATTTTATTTGTCCCCCTGATCTGCCACCCCTTCGATTCACTCTCTGTCGTCGATCTGATCTGCAGATCGACGAACAACACTTAATCGCATTGGCCCTGCTGATCGCGCGATCACATCGACGATTTTCATTGCACCTTTCTTCTCCTCCCGCCGATTGCGATCCTCTGATTGAATCTGGGCCGTCCACGTGTCCAGATCGGAAGGCCCAGATCTAATCTCGCTTCATACCATCTCTTCCCACCTTCTGCGAAGAGGAGTCCAACGTGTAATCCCCACCGTTGATCTACGCGCGATCGACGGTTCTGATCTATTATTTTCTTCCAATCTCCTTTGAATATTTCTAAATGATTCCCAATCGTTGGATGATGCCATCCAACGATCCTTCTCTCCTCGCATGCCTCTGAAGCAGTTTAACCCAAAAACGCAGGATTTTATAACATAGTTCAGTATTTTGTAGGTTATCGATGGTTTTCCGTTTTATTAAAAGAAAGGCCAAAGGGCCAGGAAAGATGTTTCCCATGCCATTGATTCATCAATGAAAACCATTCGCGAGGTGTGGATTCGATGTTTTCATCAACATTTCATGAGGCATTGATGCCTTATATGCCCTGCGCGGCCTGCACATCAACAAGACACTGTGTTTTTGAAATCACAGTTAAAGAGTATCAATTTATACCAGAACAGAAGACCAAAGACACAGACCGAGCGTGATCTGTCTTGAAAACACTGAACTAAAGTAAATAAACCTCTCCATCTCCCAAAAGGCACCTGCAGTCGCATGGTAATTAAAGAAGGCTTAGTCATTATTACAAACAAGAGGTGTTTGCCCAAAGACAGCCGAACAATTAATACTACTCAAGGATCTTATCTCTAATTGTCGGCAAAACTATTTTAAAGATTAAAAGCAGCCCAGAGGCTAATATTTTCGATCATTAGACCTCGGGGAGCAGCAACAAAGTTACTTCAAACATGACACCGAGGCTCAAAAGTCAAAAAAGGCTCCCACCGAACTCAATTCATAAATGTACATCAATTTAATACAGACAGATTATCTGTAAATTACTTCACCAAGCCCTTTAAAGGCCGAAGAGCCATCAATCTGTATTAATTGACCCAGGAGATCTTTTATCAGATCCCACCTCCTCATTCTTCTATAAATACTTCTATAGAAGATGAGAAAATGTTGGTCTCTAGACATCTGAACTCATGTAATAGTTTCTGAAGCTATTGATGCCCTGTTTGCAACTTGAAGATACAGAAGCTCATATGAGAAGTTTGAAGTTGTAGAGACCCACCGGGCTTGCTGATTGTAACTGGTTTGAAACATCAAATACAAGCTGCTGATTTATGGGATCTTGATTTATGTCAATGGTGATGTGTTCCTCACTGTCAATTGTTATTTTTCTTAATGTTTTCATTCTGTTCACTTTCTCTGATAAAGAGCAGCAAACATAGAGCTAGGCTTTACTCTCAACAGTACCCTACTCTTACTGAAAGCTTTATTGTCTATGTTTTCTTCATTTGAACGTTCTCTTTGAAGAGTACATCAATGCAGGTTGGTTTAAAGGCACTTGCCTGATCTAAATTTCTCTTTGTCACTGTTATATGTGGTTTTCTTATTTGAATATGCTAAAAGCAGGGTAGTTTAAAGGCACTTACCTGATCTTAAGTTGTTCAACTATTTTTTAATGTTTTCTAACTGAAAGTACTTCAATGTAGGCTAGTTTAAAGGTACTAACTTGATCTCAGAATACTTTTATGTTTTTCTTATTGAATATGCTAAAAGCAGGGTAGTTTAAAGGCACTTACCTGATCTTAAGCTGTTCAACTATTTTTTAATGTTTTCTAACTGAAAGTACTTCAATGCAGGCTAGTTTAAAGGTACTAACTTGATCTCAGAATACTCTTATGTTTTTCTTTAAGTACATGTTGAAGAAAGATAGTTTAAAAGAACTTACTTGATCTTAGGCTATTTCACTATATCTTCATTTGTTTGTTCTCCATTTCCTATCTATTTCATTCCATAAAATCACCTTAAGAGATCCTTTGACATAAGTGTCTTGCCCCATGGATCCTGCTTGAACCTTGTTGTCCAATTAAAATCCTCCTATGACTCCATAGCCCAATGGGTTAAAACTGTCTTTGCCTTTTTGTCAGCCAAATCATTCCTTCACCTACAGACACCTTCACCCTTCATTTTGAAACTGCCTTCACCTTCATCATGTCTTTGCCCAACCAAAACAAAAAAAACAAAACCCAAGCTCTTCATAACTAGCCTAATATCACAATTTCAGCTATTAAAGATCACATCTTTTGAACCCATTCATAGAGAGATCCCTCTCTGGATTCAGGAGGGCTAGATCCTTGAATCCCAAAGCGGTTTGATGTTCTCCCTGCAGTTGGACTTTTTCCAATCTTGCTAATTACAAGGTGCTAACAAAATGGCGACTCGACTGGGGACATTTTTGAGTTCATAGTTGCTTGGCCAGCTTTTATAGACTCTTTAGTTTTCCATACAACCACACAACTCAGTAAAACCTAAAAATATTTTATATTGGTATCCAATAAACATGGTGGTGGACCATAAATCCTTTTACCTCCTTAGGGGCTAAAAAATTCCACTTGGCGACTCCAAAATATTGAACAGACCTTAAGACTCCACTGGGAAGAACCCTTATCATTATAATATCTTTCAAACTCAGTCAAAAGACTGCAGGATTAAATTTTTTTGTAAAACAGACTAGTTAACCTCTTAAATATTGTTATACCTGGTTGAACTTTTCTTGTTTATTTGGGTCTAAAAAACACAGCATAGTGGCTCCTAGAAAGATTCACACTAGAGCCCATCCTGACCCTGATCCACCTGAGATAGTTTACAATCCAAAAAGTATCCTTAGGAGGTCTCCTAGAATCAAATTATCAACTATTTTCAGATCAACCTTGAGGGCTAATTTAGTTCCTGAAAATCTTTCAGCTCTACAGAAATCACAAGCTGACTTAGTAAATCCCTTTAGAACTAGGTCTCTTGGTGATTTAAATCAGTTCGATTCTAAGTCTTCACTTCCTTCTCCTAAAACAAGTGCACATCCTAATAGTAGAGAAACCACACCTCCTGATTTACATTTTCTTCACAACTTAGGTGTCTCTCATCCAAGATCAGCTCAGCAATCTATTTCTGGTCCATTCACTTCTACTCACCCTACATCCACAGTTCAAACCACTCCACTTCAGCCCACTGCCCCTCTTGTCAATCCACCTCTTGTGAATCCACCCCCACGACATATCATGGCAGCATGGTATGCTCCCTTAGTCCTTCCTGTACCATCAGTCAATCTTGCACAGGACTATCAGTCCAAAATTACATTGTATGATGCTAGTAATGCTACAACTACATCACAACATGTGGATAAGATGAATGAATACTTTGACAAAAATGAAATTGATAATGATTCTGTCAAGCTTAGATTATTTTCTCAGAGCTTAGGGGGAGAAGCAAGAAAATGTTTCAAAGGCTTAACCCCCCATAGTATTAATGATCTCCAAGCCTTCCATCAAACATTCTTAAACAAATGGGAAGTAAAGAAAAACCCTCTTCAAGTCCTTTCTGACTATAAGAATCTCCATAGAGACACTGGGGAAAGTGTGCAAGCTTATTGCACTAGATTTAATAGTGTGTATAATGCACTTTCCCCAGAACTAAAACCTCCACAAGGCTCAGCTTTAAACAAGTTTCCTAAAGGGTTTGACCCTGAGATGGCCTATCAGCTGAGAGAGAGAGATTTTGTAACTCTTGAAGATATGCAAAAGGGTGCTCTTTCTGTGGAAGTCAACTTGATGGAGAAGAAAGCAAGAATGAAAATTGAAAAGAGAGTGTCCTTTAGAGAGGAAAATGCCCCTTCTACTTCCAACTCAAAGATGGAAAGAATGATGGAGGAGATGATGAATAAAATGAGCATCCTTGAGAGAGAACAAGAAAGTCAAAACCAAACTGCTCCTCAAAACAAAAACCAGAACCAGAATCAGAATTTTAGAAGAAACCAACCTCCAAACAGACCTAGGGAAGATGATCAACAGATCACTCCTCCCTTTCATCAAAACTATATAAGTGAGGTTGAGGAAACAGATGAGATAACAGAGGAAGATGATATCAACATGTTGGGAGTAGATAATGATGACTTTGAGATTCATTATGATAGGGAACAAGGTTTTCATACCCCTTATGATGACAACAAAGATGAGAATGAAAGTTATTTTCAAGACATGGAAAATTTCATCATAGAGTCTCAAAAAGAATATGAACTTAGAAGCAAAACCAGTCAACAAACTCCCAACGCCAAAACCTCTGAAAAATCTTCACAAAACAACACTACAACCAAGCCTAAAATTGTTAAACAAAAGGATAAAACAGTAGCTGTGAATTCTGATAGAGATAGAGAGAAAGGCACTCAAAACAATGAAAAATAGAGTGCAGACATTAGTAGTACTACCACTTCAGCTAGTACTCCTGTTAAGACCATTTTGTCAAAAACGAGTAAAACAAATCAGCAAGTTGATGTTGCTGATAGACTGGCAGCTAGTAAGGTTGAGACAAGTTCATCAAAGAACCAGATTCCTTTCAACCTAGAGCAAGAAATTTCAAAGATCAGAATCTCTGTTCCCCTGACTGAGTTAGCTGCCTAGAATGTATATAGGACCCAAATTTTGAAGGCTTTAAATATTGAGGATAATAATGACATAGCCAATCTTAATGATGACCAGCCAGAGCTCATTTTTGGTCCTAAGATTGAAGGTATATATCAAAAGGGATCTGTACCTCCCTTTTATGTGATTTTAAATGTTCATGAAAAGATCCTGCATAATGCTATGCATGACTCTGGAGCCTTGCACAACCTTATGCCAAAGGTGATAATGGAAAGGCTAGGATTAGAAATAACCAGACCTTACAAGGATTTATATTCTTTTGATTCTAACAGAGTGAAGTGCCTTGGCCTGATCAAAGACCTTTGTGTGAGTTTGACCCAAATCCCAGCCAAGTGCATGGTGATGGATGTTGTGGTGGCTGATGTGCCTCCTAAGTATGGCATGTTGTTGTCAAGATCATGGGGTGCCAAGCTGCAAGGTACCATACAGATGGATGGAACATATGCCACTATTCCTGTCTTTAGCCAGCTTAGAAGACTATACAGAGAGTCACACATGAAATTCATGGTCAGTAGCCCAGAAAAGCCTGAAAATTCTCCCATTTATTCTGTCCATACTGACCTGGATTCGTTTATCTTTTACAATAATGAATCCACAAAGTAGTCAGAGCCAGAACACAGTGAATCAGCCAAACAGTTAGAGACCCCAAATCTAGAAATAAATGCAGTTCTAGATATGGAAGAAAATGAGAGAGAAATTTTGGAACAACGCGTTGAAACAACAGACCAAAGTGAACAAAGCCAAGATGGCAAACCACAGACCACCCCTCACGCTCAACTCCATGAAAATCGTGAGGAACGAGACCCAACACAACATGTTGTGGATCTCAGAATAGAACATAATGATGAAACACTTAGTGAACAAGTCACTTTAACAAGATTAATGACTGATAGGGAGGAAGAGAAACACAACTCAGAAGTGTCAAAACAGTTTGCTGCATTTGAAGACATTAGCAAACCAAACAAAGGTCTTGAGCTACAATTCATGTGTCCATTGCTCTTAAAACTTGAAAATCAAGAGAACAACCTTCAACACAACGAAAAACCTGAGGAGGTGAAACAAATACAACTAAGTGCCAAGATTTCACGACAACCCTTGAGCACGTTGGTTGAAGAAGAAAATAACCAAGAAGAAACCAAAAATAGTCCTCTGTGGAGTATGTATTTTGATGGGTCATGCACTAAGAACAATGCTGGTGCAGGTGTTTGGATTACCAACACTGAAAACAACCACACAGAAAGCATTTCCTGCAAATTAAACTTTCAATGTTCCAATAACATAACAGAATATGGATCCCTTCTTTTAGGCTTACATCTATTAAAAAAGTTAGGAGCCACAAGAATTAATGTGTATGGGGATTCAAAAGTAGTCATTAAGCAAGTCAATGGGGAATATAACGCAAATCATCCCAAACTTAGAGCTTACCGAAACAATGTCATGGACCTTTCAAAAAAATTTGAGGAGTCCAAATTGATTTTTGTTCCAAGAAAAAGAGATATTTCCGCCCACAATTTAGCTTTTGTGGCTAGAACATGCTTAACGCCATTTGAAATTAAAGACTGTACAAATCAAATTAAGTTTAGACCAGCTGTGCCAGATAATGAAAAATATTGGCAGGTCTTTGAGGGTGACAAACAGATAGAGGATTTCCTGCTTGGCAGGAACAAATTTGAGTTATCTGATTCGGATTCTAAATCTGATGAAAATTTCCTAAACAAAAAGTCCCTTAAAAAATAAAAACCATCTGGTCCCGTAAAAATCAACATGTTAACTAAAAAACTTGAAACTCATACTAAAGAATACAAGGACACAGAAAATGAAGACATTGAGGTATTGTCGTCAAAGGACAAGAACATGCCTAGGGGCCTAGCACCGTTAGAAGACCTCTTTGATTTTAACGACGTAGCAAAGAAGCCCACCATAGAATACACAGAGTCTGAGGTCAAGGAATGCAACATAGGCACCAAGGATCAGCCTAAAATGATTAAATTAGCTAGGTCCTTGCCACCAGACAATGTGAAAAGAAATACGTTGACATATTTAAAGAGTTTTTCGATGTGTTTACCTGGAGCTATGAAGACTTAAAAGCCTATGATACAAAAATCATCCAGCACAAGATCCCTTTGAAAGAAAACCAAAAACCCTTTAAGAAAAAACTACATCGAATTAATCTAATACAACTGCCTCTAGTAGAAAAGTAAATCAAGAAAATGTATGAGGCAGGAATCATTGTGCCTGTGAGGTTTTCAGATTGGGTTTCTAAACTTGTAGCCATGAGGAAAAAGACAGGAGAAATCATATTGTGCATTGATTTCAGAAACCTTAACAGAGCCTCCCTAAAAGACAATTACCCTTTACCCAAAATGGAACACATTCTACAAAGGGTAGTTGGTTCAAAGAGGATTTCTCTGTTAGATGGTTTTTCAGGGTATAACCAAGTTTTAGTACTCCCAAAAGACCAACTCAAGACAACTTTCACCACTCCTTGGGGCACTTTCATGTATGTGAAAATTCCTTTTGGATTAATGAATGCTGGGGCCACTTTCCAAAGGGCCATGGACATTGAATTTTCAGAGGAGATAGGGCACTTCATTGTAATTTACCTTGATGACATAAAATTTTATTCCAAATCTGATGAAGAGCACCTGAAGCATGTAAGAAAGGTCCTTGAAAAGTGCAGAAGGTTTGGGTTATCTTTAAATCCCAAAAAGACAGTGTTTGGCCTTCGGGAAGGTAAACTCCTTGGCCATATCATATCAGAAGAAGGGATTAAAATAGATCCAAATAGAGTTGAGGGAATACTACAAATTAGCCAACCAAGGAACATAAAAGAATTGCAGTCCTTTATTGGAAAGATTAACTTCTTTAGGAGGTTTATTCCCAACTTAGCAGAGCTCCTTAGAAACATGACTAATATGCTCAAGAAAGAAGTAGGAGTGAAGTGGACTGTAGAAGCCAAAAAATCCTTCGAATTGGTAAAACATGCACTCACGTGGGCACCAGTCCTAATCAGCCCAGATTTTTCAAAAAATTTCGTTATTTTCTCCTTTGCCTCAGAGCATACTGTGGCTGCAGTCCTGTTGCAGAAAAACCCAGAGGGATAGGAACAGCCCATTGCTTTTTTTAGCAAGGCTTTAAGGGATGCACCCTTGAAATATAACATAATGGAAAAACAGGCCTATGCTTTGGTAAAGGCCTTAAAGGACTTCAGGGTGTATATTCTACATTCCCACATCATTGCCTATGTACCTAATATAGTGGTAAAATACATCTTGTCACAAGACCCAGATGGAAAGAGAGGCAAATGGATTGCTGATATATTAGAGTATGATTTGGAAATCAGACCCACCAAACTTATTAAAGGTAAAGGCTTAGCTCAATTAATGGCTGAATCTAATCTGCAAGCCCTTAACATTAACATGGTAGATGCCTTGGATGAACAGGAAGAATTACCTGCTCCCACTGTCGAAGAGCAGTTTCAAAACTCACCTTGGTACACTGATATCTTGTATGTGCTTACAAATCTTAATGCTCCTCCTAATTTATCAAAAACAAAGGAAAGGTTTTTAAAGTTGAAAGCTAGGAACTATTGCATTTTAAATGAATGTTTATATTGGAAAAATGCTAATGGTTTATTGCTTAAATGTTTGCCTGAAGTTGATGTAGAAAAGATCAAACATGAATTCCATGAAGGAGAGTGTGGAGGTCATCTTTACTGGAAAACCACAGCCAATAAAATCCTTAGAGTTGGATATTACTGGCCCACCCTCTTCCAAGATGTCCATAAAATGATAGTTTCCTATCACAAATGCCAAAATTTTGAGGGCAAAAGAAAACTTGTTCCTTTACCATTACAACCTATCACTGTTGAAGCTCCTTTTCAACAGTGGGGCCTAGATTTCATAGGGTAAATCCATCCTGCTTCGTCTGCCCAACACAAATGGATTCTCACAACCACTGACTACTTCACGAAATGGATTGAAGCCATCCCTTCTAGGAATGCCACAGATTTTGTCATTATAAAATTCCTTGAACACCATATCTTGTCTAGATTCGGATGCCCTAGGAAGATTATTACAGATAATGATGCCACTTTTGGTTCCAAAAAGATGATTGTTTTTCGTCACAGGTATCATATAACACTTGGCCATTCTACTACTTACTACCCTCAAGGTAATGGACTATCAGAATCATCAAATAAAATGTTGGTGACCATCATCAAGAAGTTGCTTGAAGAGAATAAAAAATCATGGCATAACAAGTTGCTGCATGCTCAGTGGGAAGACAGATTGACCACAAAAAAGTCCATTGGAATGTCCCCTTACCATCTTGTTTATGGAGAAGATGCAGTGTTTCCTACCAGCCTAGGTGTACCAGTAATAAAATTAATCCAAGAAATACAGTCAGATGAGGACAGCGTGATTAGGAGGATTAGTCAGACAATACATCTCCAGCAGACAAGAGAAGAGGTTTACAATAGGGCTCAGAAGGTGAAAGAAAACATAAAGAAGTTGTTTAACAAGAGAACAAAGGCTTGTGTTTTCAACATTGGAGATAAGGTACTCATATGGGATTCTAGAAGAGAGGATAAGGGTAAACATGGAAAATTTGACAGTTTGTAGCAAGGTCCTTTCATCATTTAGTCCACGATTGGTCCAAATGCCTTTTTTCTACAAGAGTTAGATGGCACAGATCTGTTTGGGGGTCCTGTCAATGGCAGGGTCCTTAAGCATTACTACTGCTGAGTCCAATTTTAAAGCTTTCATTCCCATTATAAATACCATTTTCTTTGTTCAGTCTCATAAAAGAAAAAGTACAAAAACAATAAAAAATAAAAATAAAAGAGGGCAGATTGTAAAAAACAATAAAGGTACGGCCCCATACCAAAGAAGAGAAATAAATTCTGAAATTGTGCAAGCTTAAATCCCACTCCTAAAAAGCACACTCCTAGTTAGTCAAACAGCCTAATCTTGACTAATTAGTTTTGAATTTACTGCTGATATGATAGTGAATTTGATTTGCCAAACTATTTAATCTTGGCTTATCAGTAGATAGATTAGGATAGAAATTAAAGGTTCAAACACGCTCAAAACCTGAACCTAAGTTTTCAAGAAAGAATTGACTCCAATCTATGTTTAAATTCTGGGTCAAAAACAAAGGTAAATCTGTTTCTAATCAGCTCAAAATCTGAAACAGTTGACAAAGGAAAGACAACTCAAAAAGAGGAAAAAACATAGCTGTAAAAAGGTGAAGGAAGTTCTTTGAATTTTTAGATCTTAAGCCTTCCATTTTTTATTTAAATTTTATGCAAAATAAATATCTATGTGCAGCTTGGTTTTTTTATGCCATAGATCACAGCAAGTCATACAGCTTAATCTTGACTTGACTGTTTTTAAATTTTTGTTCTAGAAATTAGAGAGTAAAATCTGTTAGACTGTTTAATCCTAACAGATCAGTAGATTAGGTAGAGAAACATATGAACTCAACTATTTAATATGAGTTCATGGAGGAATAAGGAGTAGAATTAGATTATATTTCTTTTTTTCAAAAGAAATAAATATCGTAAAAGAGTTTGCCAATCCAAATGCACTCTAAATGAAGAAAAAATGTTAGATCAGTAGGATTGGGTAGGTAGAAAGCTTGTTGAATGAAGATCCATTGTTTTTCATAGTTGCTGACATGTTTTCAGAGCAGAGTAAGATCATTCCAGCAAAGAAAGCAGCCCAATGGATGACGTATAGGTCAGCCCCCTAGAGAAATACAGGTCTGAAGTTCTTGATGCCTTTAAGAAGGCACCATCCCCAAGTGGAGCCACTGTTGGCCACCTATAAATTTTTTTCTATCAAAAGGTGGCCAAAACATTGTTCAGTCTTCAAGAAACACTTTCATGGCCAAAATGTTATCTCTTGAAGCCTTTGGAAGATCTCATGCTCATCCCTAAAGGTCTTCACTGCTGATTCCCTTCAGAACTCAAAAATTTTGCTGAAAATTCTATGAGAAATACTTCTGTAAAATCCCCTCCCTCCCCTTCCTCCATTCAGAAGCTAACCTTCATTTGCTTCCCTTTTCCTCCGTAAAATTCCTCTTTTGTATGTTTTCCCCTTCTTCCATCCATGAAACTCATTTTTGCATAGTTTAAAACTCCTTTTTAAACTATAGCAAAAACCCCAAAACCCTTTGAAAACCATTAAAAATCATGAAAAAACCCATTTTTGTATTAAGGGTTTAATCCCCTTTGGGCCAAGTCTCAACCACTTCCCCACCATATGCCCATGGTGCTAAGACCAAGCGCTAAACCTTTAGGCGCTTATCGCATCGGAGAAAATCCAAAGTGTGCAAGTCTGTTTTCATGGTGTTAACAAAAAATTCCGATGTGATTGGCCTTGTGTGTCGCAGCCCCCGATCATGTTGTTACCTTATATAACCCTTTGGGCCTGCAACCGGGCACTAAACCTTTTTGAAAATACATCTTCGGTCCGTTATTTCCTTCATAAATTCAAAAACCCTATTTTCCAAAGTTTTGTTCCAATGTGTTAAAGTCACGTGGTAAATATAAAATGGTTAGATTGAAAGACCGATCACGCAATCGCATCGGAGGAATTCGAAAATGGGTTGATTGAAAGACCACATCAAAAATTCCAATGCGATTGGGTCATATATATAAACCCTGCCCCCTTCACTTTCATCCCATATAACTTACACCCCGGGACCAAGTGTTGAAGTCCCGAAGCGCTTAATCGCATCGGGGATTCTTTACAATGGGTTGATTGAAAAGCTTTACTCCGAAGTTCCAATGCGATTGGCCTTTTTGTTATATAACTCTGCCCCGGTCCACCGAACCCTTTTTTTATTAAAAAAAATTTGGGTTTTTCATAAAGTATAAGGGTCTCCGTCGTCCGAAGATTGAAATCATATTGACTCTCTATTTAAAGCCGATCCAATGGCCCGTGTAAAATCACATCGCAAGTTTCAATCGCATGTATTTTATTTGTCCCCCCCAATTGGCCACCCCTCCAATTCACTCTCCATCGTCGATCTGATCTACAGATCGATGGACAACGCTTAATCGCATTGGACCTCCCGATCGTGAAATCGCATCGGCGATTTTCATCGCACCTTTCTTCTCCTCCCGCCGATTACTATCCTCCGATTGAATTTGGGCCTTCCACATGTCCAGATCGGATGGCTCGGATCTAATCTCGCTTCATACCATCGCTTTCCACCTCCGCCAAGAGGATTCCAACGTGTAATCCCCATTGTTGATCTGCACACGATCGACGGTTTTGATTTATTATTTTCCTTCAATCTCCTTTGAATATTTCTAAATGATTCCCAATCGTTGGATGATGCCATCCAACGGTCCTGCTCTCCTCCCATGCCTCTGAAGCAGTTTAACCCAAAAACGCAGGATTTTATAACATAGTTCTATATTTTGTAGGTTATCGATGGTTTTCCATTTTATTAAAAGAAAGGCCAAAGGGCCGGGAAAGATGTTTCCCATGCCATTGATTCATCAATGGAGACCATTCACGAGGTGTGGATTCGATGTTTTTCATTAGCATTTCATGAGGCATTGATGCCTTATGAGCCCTGCACGGCCTGCACATCAACAAGACACTGTGTTTTTTGAAATCACAGTTAAAGAGTATCAGTTTATACTAGAACAGAAGACCGAAGACATAGAACGAGCGTGATCTATCCTGAAAACACTGAACTAAAGTAAATTAAAAGTGTTTTAGGAAAGGCCGAAGACATCTGTCGATCCGAGAAAGCTTCCATCGCCTTAAGCAGAGGCTAATCAAACCCTCTCTAGCTCCTAAAGGCACCTGTAGCCTCATGGTAATTAAAGAAGGCTTAGTCATTATTTCAAACAAGAGGTGTTTTCCCAAAGACAACCGAACAATTAATGCTACTCAAGGATCTTATCTCTAATTGTCGGCAAAACTATTTTAAATATTAAGAACAGCCTAGAAGCTAATATTTTCTATCATTAGACCTCGAGGAGCAGCAATAGAGTTACTTCAAACATGACACTGAGCCTCAAAAGTCAAAAAAGGCTCCCACCGAACTCAATTCATAAATGTACATCAATTTAATACAGACAGATCATCTGTAAATTACTTCATCGAGCCCTTCAAAGCCCAAAGAGTCATCAATCTATATTTATTGACCCAGGGGATCTTTTATCTGATCCCACCTCCTCATTCTTCTATAAATAATTCTGTAGAAGATGAGAAAAAGTTGGTCTCTAGACATCTGAATGCATGTAATAGTTTCTGAAGATCTTGATGCCCTGTTTGCAATTTGAAGATACAAAAGCTGATATGAGAAGTTTGAAGTTATAGAGACCCACCGGGCTTGCTGATTGTAACTAGTTCGGACATCAAATACAAGCTGCTGATTTATGGGATCCTGATTTATGTCAATGGTGATGTGTTCCTCACTGTCAATTGTTATTTTGCTTAATGTTTTCACTCTGTCCACTTTCTTTGATAAAGAGCAGCAAACATAGAGATAGGATTTACTCTCAACAGTACCCTACTCTTACTGAAAGCTTTATTGTCTATGTTTTCTTCATTTGAACATTCTCTTTGAAGAGTATATTAATGCAGGTCAGTTTAAAGGCACTTGCCTGAACTAAATTGCTCTTTGTCACTGTTAGTTGTGGTTTTCTTATTGAATATGCTGAAATAAGGGTAGTTTAAAGGCACTTACCTGATCTTAAGCTGTTCGACTGTTTTTAAATGTTTTCTAACTGAAATTTCTTCAATGCAGGCTAGTTTAAAGGCACTAACATGATCTCAGAATACTTTTATGTTTTTATTTAAGTACATGCTGAAGCAAGATAGTTTAAAAGAACTTACTTGATCTTAGGTTGTTTCACTGTTTCTTCATTTGTTTGTTCTCCATTTCCTATCTGTTTCATTCCATAAAATCACCTTAAGAGATCCTTTGACATAAGTGACTTGCCCCATGGATCCTTCTTGAACCTTGCTGTCAAATTAAAATCCTCCTATGACTCCATAGCCCAATGGGTTAAAATGTCTTTACCCTTTCTGTCATCTGAATCATTCCTTCACTTGCAGACATCTTCACCCTTTATTTTGAACTACCTTTCATCTTCATCATGTCTTTTCCCAACCAAAAACAAACAAACAAAACCTATTCTCTTCATAACTATCATAATATCACAATTTTAGCTATTAAAGATCACATCTTTTTGAACCTATTCATAGAGAGATCCCTCTCTAGATTCAGGAAGGCTAGATCCTTGAATCCCAAAGTAGTTTGATGTTCTCCCTGCAGTTGGACTTTTTCCAATCTTGCTAATTACAGGGTGCTAACATGATGCACACTTCACTGATATCATTTGTTCGGTGTGGAGCCTGATTATCTTGTTTACTTTGTATCATAGCATTGGACCCCTGTACCTTAAATGGGGCGGCAACGCTGCCTGTAATTAATCACTGCCGTGTGGGGTCCAAGGGGGGTAGCAGCGAATTTATGGAGCCCCGCCCTGGCGGGGGTTTTCGGGGGCAGCGCCCCCGAAGCTAAAAACAGATGTAAAATTGCCTTGTAAAAGTATAGTAATTTCTAGTCAATCTGGGCCATTCATTAGGTGGATGATCTGACGGTAGAAGTTATGTTTAGTTTAGGGTTTTTTTCCCTAGAAGGCAACCCCTCTCTTTGTATGAGGGTATTGTATTGCGGCTGTGTATTATACGTGTATTCTCTGAGCGGGAAATAGATAGGGAGACTATGAGAGAGAACAGAGGATATTATAGTGGATCTGTTGTAGGTTTTGTCTTTTCATTTTGCTGGATAATAGAAAGGAAGGACTGGTTGTTCGGGATGGACGTAGCCCAAACTGGGTGAACCACGTATATCTGTGTCTCTCTGGTTTTATGTGTTTTGTGTGCTTGTATTTTCTGCATATTTTGTGTGTTGCATTGCTCCATAATATATAATTTTCTAACATCATTCACTTCTTAACTATGGGGATGGTTCCTGCAGAGTATTTAGTAAAATAGAAAAAAGACCTAGTAACCCGCGCAGCGGATTTCACCATCATATCGGGCCACTTGTATAAGCTGGGAGCTGATGAGGTACTGCGAAGATATGTTTTGTAGCATGAAAGATAAACCATGTTAGCAGAATCCCACGTGGGCATAGCAGGAGGTCACTACGCAGGGAAAGTGACACCGTAGAAGATCTTGAGAACTAGGCTATGGTGGCCCACACTGCATAGCCACTCTCATGACTACTGCAAAGCCTGCGACACATGCCAAAGGAAAGGAAGACCATCACGCAGAGATGAAATTTCCTTGTAGCCGCAGATGGACCTACAAGCATTTGAAAAATGGGCTATAGATTTTGTTGGGCCCATCAACCTACCAGGGAAGAAGACAGGTGCCCACTACATCATCACTGCAACTGATTATGTGACCAGATGGGCCGAAGTGCAAGCTGTCAAGGATTGCACTACAGACACTGTTGCGCACTTTATTTTTGAACATATCCTAAGTAGGTTTGGTTGTCCCAAGGTATTGATGAGCGATATAGGTACGCATTTTGTTAATGAGACAATCCAAGCTTTGACTGAAGAATTTCGGATCCACTATGCCAAAATTACCCCATATCACCTGTTCGAGTAGGGCCTCCCACATTAATGAAAGCTGGTCCAATTTTTTATTATTTTGATTATATTTAGTCTAGCGCAGGTGCGATAGGGTAGATAAAAACCCCAATACGTTGTAAGCGGGTAAATAGGTAAAACCAGGAGTCTGCAAACCACGGTTTGCGGACCATGGTAAGTCTAGTATAAATTAGTATAAATAGTAAGTCTTTTTGAGTTGATAGGAAGAAGATGAGTAGAAGTGAATGCTAAGTGTGGATTTTTAGTTCTGGTTTTTGGGTATTTGGGTCGGACTCCTGCTGGCTGTGTGCACGGAGATCCTTTGTCCTGTTGTGTGCGGATCCTACTGACTATGTGCGCAGGTGGGATTTGGGGTTATGTAAGAACTTGCTAATAATATATGAGAAGTATCGCTGATATTTGGTTCTGAGATCTAACTGTTATATGAATTTGCGCTCTGTGTTAGATCTGTGATAAGGTACGAATTATTTGTATTATCTGTTGTGTTTATCTGTAAGATATGCTATCTGGTCTGCTGCGTGTACTGTAATTTATATCTTTGTTGGGTCGAATGCACATGGATGCGGACCTAAGATCTAGATCTATAATACTGTGTGCATCGTGTATATATTTAAGCCTGCGAACTAGCTCCGTTCCCACAGATCTCTGTGTTGCACTTGGCTTGGTTTACCTGCTCTCTTTCTGGGTGCAGAAACCTAGTTCTAGCACCCTCCCATACTGCTTCGGGTGAGACTTTGACCTGTGCAAGTAGGTCATTGCAGAAAGGGCCAGTAGTATAGGGGTTTGTTGGAAAACCTTAATGTGTGAACCTGGGTCAGGACCCCTAAAGCCAACAAATGGTTCCATTGCCGGGACTAGCATCATTTTGAAAGAGTAGTTAGGTAATGCCAGAATGCCAAAAATAAGGTAGATATGGATGTGAATTTAAAACTACCTACCTTCAAGGGTGCGGGTGATGAGGATATGGATAGGTTCTGGTTTGTTACTGAATCAGTATGGACAACGCAAAACATTACAAGTGATTTGGTGAAGGAGGCCCAACTATCTCTGGCTTTGGAGGAAAGAGCTCTGGATTGGTATATGGGATACATTGGATAACATGTAAATGCAACTATTGATGAGATCAAAATGGCACTAAAGTAGTAGTTCAAAAAACCTAAGTCCTATTTGCAGATAGTCAATGAACTAAAATACATCAAGTAGGGACCATTTGAGTCTGTATGGGAAGAAAATTAGCAATTAAAAAAAGCAATCCGAGAAGGAGAGTTCAAGTATGATGATAAGCAACATACGAAATGGTTTATTGCTATGCTCTTTCCATACATACAGATACCAATGGGTCACCAAACTATTGACAAACAGGAGAAGGCGTTAGAAGTAGCCATGAAGCTGGAAGTTGTGCCAAGGGATGAGACTCAGCTGGGTGTACAACAAATACAGGGTCAACTAGAATCTATGTAGGTTGAAATCCAAAGTCTACGCAAGCAGCATGAAATAGGGTCTAGTTCGCTACAATCCCCAAACACAAGGAAGCTGAGGGAACCTCTGCTATGGTGCAATGACTGTCGGGTTGAAAGATCGCATGATACTCACATTGTCCCCACCTAGCAACCTATATCCTAGAAGTAAAATAGCACTGGTGCAGATTTTGTAGGTCCGTAGGCCACGATGAAAAAAACTGCTGAACATATGACTTATTGATGGATCAAAGCTTTTCAGCTTTAGCACAACTTACTATTTTTAGCAGGTTTTTGGGTCCTGCACACCCGGAGCTGTTTTGGGGACTTAATAGTCTAGGTGGATATTTGTGGCTACCCACCCAATCCATTTGAACCCCCACCATCAGTTCTTTAAGTTTGTAAGTTTCAGCACAACTTACTATTTTTAGCAGTTTTTTTCGGGTCCTAAACTTTCAAGGTTGTTTTGAGGCCGTAAACAACGTTTTTTGGGAAAACAGGGAGCAAAATGGGTGGTAAATTGATGTTTCTCACTGAAAAGTTGTATTCCTCGGATATATATTTCTAAAGAGCTATTGAACGTGACTAACGGAGATCGGATGCGAAAGTTACATCCCCAGGAAGTTGAAACACCAATTTACCCAAACGGGACCCACGGTTTTGGTGCTTCATCTCCTAGGGTTAGGTTTTTGGACGTTTCGGATTTTAAATTGTTTCTCAACAATAAATAGGCCTCTAATTGCCATTGTAATATATTTTAGGGGGCTATGAGTTGATACATCTCTTCTCATGGATAAGCGCTACCAGTGCCCTAGCTCACTTGTTCTGATCATGTATGTATTGTAACACAGTTCAGGGGCTGGTAGTTGCCACATCTCTTCTCAGGGATACACTGCCAGTACCCTAGCTAATCTATTTCTAGTTTTCTGTAATAGGCCTGGGTACACCACATCTCTTCTCAGAGATACGCTACCAGCACTCTAGCTTGTTTCCATTATGTTTGTAAGCTTATTTCATTCATTCGTTTATTAATAAAATGAAGCATTATTTCCACTGAATCTATGTGCTTATGGTTATATTTGTATTCTGTTGCGTTCCTGCATAAAATCCGGATCAGTGGCAAAGTTGTTGACATAATATTAGGACCTCTTTCCAACCAAATTCTCCGAACTCGAGGGGATCATTGGCAATCTGGGAGTTATGCACATCACGCTCAAGCCCGATGCCCGACCAATCAAGCAGCAACCTCACCGATTGCACCTAAAGTACAAAAAAAAAGTGAAGGAGGAATTGGATAAAATGCTCACTGTCGATATCATAGAGCCAGTCAAATAGTCAGACTGGGTCAGCTCGATGGTTGTTTAGGAAAAGGAAACGAAGGGGGGAATTCAGATCTGCATTGACCTATGCAAGTTAAATGATGCCTGCATACATGACTCATTCCCAATGCCCTTTTCGGATGAAATACTAAAAAATGTAGGTGGTCACGAGGTGTACTCATTTACCAATGGGTTCTCGGGCTATCATCAGATCTGCATTGCCCCAGAAGACCGTAGCAAAACTATGTTTGCCACTGAATGATTGTCTTTCCAGTATACGGTAATGCCATTCGGACTCAAGAATGCTCCAGCTATATTCTCACGTGTCGTGGTTGCCGTGTTCAAAAAATTCATCCACAAGTTTGTAGAAGTATAATTTGATGATTGGACTCTATTTGGCTTAGTATGAATGCATGTCTTGAACCTGCGCTTAATGTTAGATGCTTGCCACAAATACCAAATCTCCCTCAACATCAAGAAGTGTATTTTTGGCGTACCCTTCGGCATTTTACTTGGGCATATAGTCTTCCAACAAGGGCTGATGATGGATCCTGCCAAGATTGTTTTCATCATCAACCTGGTTGTCCCCAAAATTGAAAAACAATTGCGCTTAATTCTAGGACATACAGGCTACTATAGAAATTTCATTCAGGGGTACGCACTGATCCTAGCGCCGCTTGAAAAGCTACTTAAGAAGGATGTCACTTTTTTTTTGGGATGAGGAATGTCAGAAAAGTTTTTAACTACTCAAAGAAAATATGGTATCGACACCTATTCTTGTCTTTCCTGATTGGATGAAGGAATTTCCTGTACACGTAGATGCCTTGGGCATCATTTTAGGAGCTATTCTTATGCAACCAGGCAAGGGGGACATTGATCATCCAATCGCCTTTGCTAGCCAAAAACTCTCAAATGCTAAATGAAATTATGCCATAACAGAAAGGGAAGGACTGGCCATGGTCTACGCACTACAAAAATATTGCCACTACTTACTCAGAGGTCACTTCAACATGTATATTGACCATTTGGCCTTAAAATACGTAGTGAATAAGCCTATGTTGGGGGGGGGGGATTTTCTGATGGTTTTTGTTGTTCCAGGAATAAACCAAGAAAGTTGAATGTGGGACCAGATCACCTATCTCGTATTGATACTGGAGAAGAACCTGCTAGTCTAGAAGAAGGCCTACGCAACGCACAACTGGTCAACATTAAGGTTTTCGACGAAAAATTTGTCGATATCATCCAGTTCCTAACTACTGATATGGCGCTAATAGACTACTCAGTCCAGCAAAAGAAGGAGTTGGCCAAACGAGCGACAGATTTTACTATCATCACAGGCCACCTATATAAGTTAGGTGTGGATGAAGTACTACACAGGTATGTTCTGGAGCATGAGTGACAGGCCATCCTAACAAAATACCATGAAGGAATAGCAGGTGGGCACTATGCGGGCAAAGCAACGACGCGGAAGATTTTACGGGTGGGCTATGGTGGCCTACTATACATAGTGATTCCCAGGATTATTGCAGAGCCTGTGATACATGTCAACGAACAGGATGGCCATCAAGGCACGATGAGATGCCCTTACAACCACAAATGGCCCTGCAAGCCTTTGATAATTGGGCCATATATTTTGTTGGACCTATTAATATGCCAGGAAAGAAAATAAGTGCCTGTTATATAATCACTTCCACAGGTTACGTAACTCGGTGGGTAGAAGCCCAAGAAGTAAGAGATTGTACTGGGGAGACTGTTGCGTGTTTCAGTTTTTAGCAGATTCTAACCCGCTTTGGGTGCCCCAAGATCCTCATGAGTGATCGAGGCACACACTTTGTGAATGAAACCATACAAGCCTTGACTGAAGAATTCCAAATTCATCATGCAAAAAGCACTCCTTATCACCCACAGGCCAATGGGGTTGTTGAAGCATTCAATAAAATATTGGAACATGCGCTAACTAAGGTCTGCAACACCGATCGCAGTGATTGGGACGTGTGCATCCCACCAGTTCTCTGGGCTTATCGAACCACTTGCAAGCAGTTAACAGGACAAACCCCCTTTCGATTGACTTACAACAAGGAGGCCATCATGCCTATGGAGTATATTTTTCCTAGTCTATGTATTGCAGCCTTTACAGACATTGATGACCCAGACGTCCTCGAAGAATGCCTGATGCAGCTCACCACCCTAGAGGAATATCAATTTATGGCCAAATTTCATCAGAAAGTCTAGAAAATGTGTGATAAGGCATGGCACGACCATCATATCCACCAGAAGATGTTTTCAGAAGATGACCTGGTACTCTTATATGACAACTAGTTTGCGAAGCACCCAGGTAAGTTTCGACAACATTGGTTGGGTCCCTATCTAGTCAAGGAAATCACGGATGGAGGAGATGTATGGTTGGCCACCCTACAGGGTGATATGCTTCTAGTATACTTTAATGGTAGCAGACTCAAACCATATCATAGAAAATGACTACATGGCCGAAGTAGCTGTAATCTGTCGGCCAGGCCACAACAGTATCATCGGGGACTTCGAACGCAAGAGTCAGTTGAAGAGATATCTCGAGCACTACTTCCTAGCACAACCCTTCAAAAATGGAGGATAATAATTGTGCAAACAATGAAGGTACTTCTTTCCGAAATGGAGACATTGCACAGAAGAAGAAGGAAGACCTACAACCACCGTGACTTGGGACAAGTCACAAGATTGTGTTGGGGGACTGTTGGAGTAGGGTCTCACACATTAATGAAAGTTGTTCCAATTTTGTATTATTTTGATTATATTTATTCTAGTGCAGGGGTGATAGGGAGGATAAAAGCCCCAATATGTTGTAAGAGGGTAAATAGGTAAAACTAGGAGTCCGCAAACCACGGTTTATGGACCATGGTAAGTCTAGGCTAAATTAGTATAACTAGTAAGTATTTTTGAGTCGATAGGCAGAAGATGAATAGAAGTTAATTCTAAGTGTGGATTGTTAGTTCTGGGTTTCGGGTATTTGGGTCGGACTCCTGCTGGCTGTGTGCGCGGAGATCCTTTGTCCTGCTGTGTGCGGACCCTGCTGGCTGTGTGCACAGATGGGATTTGGGGTTATGTAAGAACTTGCTGATAATATATGAGAAGTATTGTTGATATTTGGTTATGAGATCTAACTGTTATATGAATATGTGCTCTGTGTTAGATTTGTGATAAGGTACGAATTATTTGTATTATCTGCTGTGTTTATCTATAAGATATGCTATCTGGTCTACTGCGTGTACTGTAATTTATATCTTTGCTTGGTCGAACACAAATGGATGCAGACCTAAGATCTAGATCTGTAATACTGTGTGCACCATGTATCTATTTAAGCCTGCAAACTAGCTCTGTTCTTATAGATCTGTGTGCTGCACGTGGCTTGGCTTACCTGCTCTCTTTTTGGGTGCAGAAACCTGGTTCTAGCACCCTCCCATACTGCTTTGGGTGAGATTTTGACCTACGCAAGAAGGTCACTTTTGAAAGGGCCAGTAATATAGGGGTTTTTTGGCAAACCTTAACATGCGAACCTGGGTCAGGATTCCTAAAGCCAATATCACCCACAGTCGAACGAAAAAGTGGAAGCTTTTAGTAAAATTCTGGAATAGGCATTGACCAACATCGGCAAAGTCAAGCGCAGCGATTGGGAAATGTGTATCCCATCGGTCTTGTGGGCCTATTGAACCACCTACAAGAAATTGACCAGGAAAACACAATTTCATATGGTTTATGGAAAGGAGGCTATTATGCCCATGGAATATATTGTTCCTAAACTGCGCATCACAACCTTTACCAACATGGCAGAGCCTGATATCATGGAGGAGAATTTACCACAGCTCGTTGCCTTGGAAGAAGATCGATTCATTGCTAACTTCATTAGCAAGTTTAGAAGGCCCAGGAAAAAGCATGGCATGATTGACATATTCAACAAAAAGATCTTTTTGGAGGGAGAATTGGTCCTGCTATATGAGAGCGATCTTGCGAAGCATCTAGGGAAGTTATGTTAGGACTGGCTAGGGTATGTGGTAAAGGAAATCACTAACATAGAATTTTTCCTGTTAACCACACTGCTCGGTGACATTGTACCAAGGTATATCAATGGCAGATGGCTCAAACTATACCAGATGAAATGACTAAAGGAGGACAAACGCAGGCAAGCCCGTTATAGGCGCAGGGGTCGATCACAGGTATGGATTCCCAGGGAGGTGTGCTGGGAGTGCAGGGGTCAATCACAGGTATGGAAACCTAAGGAGGTGCACTGGGAGTGCATGGGTAATACAAAGATGCAAAAACTAGCCGTTGGAACAGTAAAACTGATTAAAAATAAAATGTTAGCGTTGAAAGGAGCGAGTAGTCAACAACTAATGAGGTGATTTCCAAACATTTTTTACCGTTTTCTTGATGGTAAGTTTTAGATAAGCCTCACCCAACCGTTGGTCACTATCAGAAGCTATAAAAGCAGGAGGGTAGATCAGAAGTGGGTTCTGTGCATTCTGGATATCTTGTGCTTTGAAAAAGGCTGTAACTATTGTGCTCTGTTAATGTCTAGGTGGGCTATCCATTATGATAGTAGCTATCTCAAATTTTTCTTGTGATCAAGAATAACCACAACCAATTTGGCTGAATCGTAGCAGACCATGGCCTCCACTGATGAAGTATTAGAGGTCACCCCTAAAGTTGAAGAGGTTGTGTCCACACTAAGAAAGGGGAAGCAGGTTGAGAAAAAGAAGGGTAAAGGGAAAGGCCAAGAGCAAGGGAAGGAGAGGGTTGTGAAATTGGTTGGATGGAGGCCACGCGCCTCCCCTTGGAATGTAAATTCCCCCTGAACAGTGCCCCGGGCACGTTTCCCTAACCCATCGAGGATACCTCTATCTGTTCAAGAAGAGGCCTGGATCGTTGAAACAATAAACTGGCTACTGGCCTGTGTTCGGTCTCACAGAACCTCGGTGCGCACACCTAAGAATCTTGACAGTATTCACGCCTATCTACAAATGCCACTGATTCTGAGTGAGGTCCCCATAATTGGAGAATCCTTTGGAAAAATCGACTCGATAAAATTCAACAATCATGGACTGTCCAGCCTGGAGGCCTTCCCAGAATTGGCACATGAACTATATCTCAAAAGGGTATTGGAGGATGATGTGCTGAGGGTAGTACCCATGCCATGGGAAAGAGGGTTGGTTGGTTTTGGGTTATTAAACTTGCTACAGATTCCTCACTTTGGCCACTAGAATGTCAGTAACCGAGTTGTGCAGCAGTTGCTATCCCTGATCCATGATGGTAGCTTATGGATCCAGAATCACACTCCCATTGATTTCGCAATTATTCATCGTATTACTGGTCTCTCCATGGAGGGGCCGAATCCCATGGAGTGCGTTGGTAAAAATTGTGTGCATCAAATCGTTGATAAGGTGCACAACAACTACCATGTTGAGCGGAATACTAGGTGCTTCATGATCAACACCATTAGCGACCCCAGCGCATGCATGGGTACCTTATTGCTAGCATGTAAAATGATGTGAAAATTTTAGGTTCTGACTTTCCTGCTTATGTAATTCAGTTGGCTGGCGGCTGCAAAAAAAGGGTCTGCTTCAACTTGTCCTAGTTACTGCGCAAGGAATTTTTGGAGAAAATGCACTAGGCTTAGGATCATGGAAGGGCATTCTGCTACTCCTGGCTGTTGCTCCTCATCGCGTTGGTCACATGGGAAGCCCCTAAAGACTCGGTCCTCCCTGAGCTCAAGCTGGACATGTGCCAGGGGGTGAAATACACGAATTTGTGGGATTCAAAGGATACGAAGTGCATTGAGGATAATAAAGTATTCTTGGTCCTATTTTAGAGTAGGCTCATAGCAAAAATCCACTCCCGGCCACACTTGTCACTGACGATCTACGACAAGTACAAGAGCATCGCAACATTCCAGATCACGATGCACAATGTAAAGATTCGGGGCCTTAATGATCTGGCGTGGATATCACTGCCATACATGGTCACCAATAAGGAAATCAACCGAATTATTGCCACTTGGGAACCACACTGGAATCTAGGCTTCAAATAAGGTACAGCTAAAACTACAGGTACAAGAACTTCCCCAAAAACCACCCCAATTGATACCAGAAAAAAGGCAAAAGGTCATGGCAAGGACACTGAGAAGGGTGCGAAGTTGGAATCACAACAGGACATGGACATAGAGGATCTAGATGTTCAGGGCACTAATTCCCTGTGTGGTATGAAACAGAATGCCGACCAACTCAAAGGCCAACGAAAAAATTGACGGGCTACAAGGACCGGTAGGGAGACTGAAGTTACTTTGATGCAGGAAGAACTGGAGAAGATCATAGATGCAGTCACCCTTGCTTCAAAAGATAGATGGCTTGTGTTGGAAGAGAAATAAAAGGCCATGATCACTGCACTCTAGTCTGAGCTCCAAGCTCTGCAGCTCAAAACCGATACCCTGCAGACAAGCATGGTTCAGGCAAGGCTGCCTCCAGCAACCAGCAGTGAACTGGTGATCACAACTAAAAGCAACCTTTGCCACCTACCAGGAAAAATTCATCTTGAGCGCACCTATCTTATGTGAGCAAGTCTAGGCTTGCACAGAAGTGGAATTTGATTTGGCCTGGCTTCAGCATGAACCTTTTCAGGTCCTCCAAGCATCCCTCTTCGAGGATATCTAGCATAGATACCGCGAGGTGCATCAGTAGCTTAGTACAGCTGAGCAGGCGATCATGGAAAATACCACTGAGGTGGCCTAGGCACAGGCTAGAAGCACCCTTGCCAACATGCAATAGACTGATTTGGAACGTCTAATCAGTAGGCTATGCACAGATGTGAATGAGGATATCCCGACCTCTGCCATTCCCCAGGCCAAGTTTGAAGGACTAGTTGCAGCCCTAAAGGCTTCTAGGACCGAGATTAAAAATGTCAAGACAAAGATAGAGCAGTATATTGCTGCCTTGCAGGCCATATTGGAACCGAAAACTCCACCTGAGGTATGAGCCCAATGGCCAACACTGGTTACAGAAGCCACGAATTCCATTACTGCTTAGATTTTTCAGGATGCCAAATTGCTTGAAACAACTATGCAACTATGGACCAAGGTGTAGCACAACCCTATCCTGCATGAAATCACCCAATATTTGTGCCACAAGGAAGAAGAGTTCAAGCATATGAAGGCTACAATGCCCACTCTGGTCCTCGCTCAGTGCCTAGCATGACTGCGTACCATCCATGCACTTAGAGATGACCTAGAAGAGTTGCGCCACAAGAAGAAGGTTATGAGTGATCACCTCAATCTGTGGGAGAATGACGACCTCAATTTGTCTCAGGAAGTGGATGTTGCAGTCAAATAGCTGAACCAAACATAGGAAAGTGTCACTGCTGCTACTAAAGGTCCAACTTCATAGAATTTGGTGGATATTGCACAAAATGCTGCTATGCAGAGCGAAGGTGTGCTACCCCCTCTAGTCGATGCAATTAAGCTGCTTCAGGCAAAGATGCAAACCCCACGACTGCTGTGACTCAGGATGAGTCACAAGATTGTGTTGGGGTCTTATTGGAACGAGGTTCCCTAAGCTACATTTTTTATATAATTTTTTAATAGTTGGTCTTGCGTATGGGTTTTGGGGCAGGTCAAAGCCTCATTTTTTTTATAATGGGTTAAAGGGTAAACCTAGGGTCTGGAAACCATGGTTTGTGGACCATAGGATAGCAAAGGCTATGATGATATAAATAGATAGATAGTTGGGTCTAGTAGGTAAAATATAATTAATATTGATACTACGTGTGAATTGTTGAGATCTATTTTGGGTTTTTTTGGTTAAGTACTCTTGCTGGCTATGTGCGTGGAGATTCTCAATCCTGCTGTGTGTGGACCTTGCTGCCTGTGCGCGCGAGTTGTGTTTTGGGTTGTAATTGGGTTTTTGGATATTAATGAATGCACAATATATTTGAAATATCTTCTAATATCTGGACTGATCATGTTTATTACTCAAGTGCATCTATGCTATTGATTTAAGCTGCGAATGTATCTGTGATCTATGAATTATTTGGAATTATAAAGCTCCGTGACAGTAATTGTTGATTGGCACGATGCGAATGTATTGATTGGATCTGTTAATTTTAGTAGCTTTGTTATGGTTATATGTTGATTATATTGTTAAAAGCCTGCTAATAAACTCGTTCTATGCAAACCTGATAGTTGCAACACTAATCTACCTTAATTATCTACTCTCTCCCAGGGTGCGGAAACCTATTTCCAACACCATCCCATACTAGTTCGGGTCAGACCTTGGCCTACAAAAGTAGGTCATTGCCGAAAGGGCCAGTAGTATAGGGGTTTGTTGGAAAACCTTAACCTTCGAACCTGGGTTAGGACCCCTCAAGCCAACAACCTGAAAATTTGATAATTTATTTATAAAATATATTAATGAATTATATGGTATAGGTTTCATATTGATAAAGAAATGGCTGACAAAAGATCAAGTAACCAAAATACTAATAACACATTAAGAAAAGAAAAAAATGCAAGTTTGTAAATAATTTACAAAAAATATTATTTTTGAACTATATGTAAGTTTAGCTAATATGTATTGTTTACTGTGTATCATGTAGAGCCACAAAATGACGAAGCTCGATAGGATTATTTATGATCTAGGACCAGAAGAGCGTAAAATCTTGATGGAAAAATTGCAAAAGGATGACTCAGGTGAATGAAAAAATACTATCGATCCAATATGAGTTTCTTTTTTAATTTTCAATAATAATATAATTAAAATTATTAGATAGCATGTTTCAAATAATCTATTTATTCACATCTGTTTAATGTTCTACAGGGACCAAAAACTCAGAAAAGGAATGTTGTTCTAAGAAAAGAAAAAAAATAGACCATGCAAATGAAAATGAATTTCTCCTTAGCTCATGTGGAGTGGTGCTGGAGGTTAACGAAAGGGGGAAAACCTTTAAAAAATTTTGAGGGATCTAGTGGAAAGAATGTATAGACGTTCTTTCCACTTACAATAGAAAAAACAATGCAATGATTCCAAGAACCAAATTTTATCTAAACTACATGAAGAATTTTCAGAGAGTTTGTCAATGGCACAAGTCATACTTTTAATAGAAAAAACATTCAACAACAAAAAATAAGGAATGAAAAAAGTAATATTCCTTTAAATGTTTTTCTAGAATTATTTATACATATCATTTATAAATATCACTTTTGTTTTATTTACTTTTCATATATCAATATAAAAATTAAATAGTTTATTTTCATGTAACATTTTCAGGAAGATTATGAAAATCTCAAAACATGAACAAGCTGATATCAGAAATATGCCAGTAGGAATGTCCAAAATGGTTTACAAGGAGATGGTCAAGGAAATGGAAAAAATTGCATTGCACGAGGAGCCATATCAACAACAACGTGCTTCAAATGTAATATGTAATCATTGAATTTTTCAATCATTAGGTACAATAAATAAGAAATTTAGCATTAAATATTAATCTTCAAGTATTTTATTGCAGAAAAGAAAAGAAAATGGAACCCATTGAGCACGTAAAACATGACGACAAGGAAGAAAAGAGTTGATATCTAAGTTTGTGAGTAATTGTTACTTCGTTATAACAACTTAACTAGATTTCATTTTTGTATATATTAATTTATTTTACAAAAATAATCATTGAATGTCTTCAAACAGGTGCTAACATACAAAGAAGAACCATCAAATGAATTGATTGACATTGGGTTAACTATGGGTTGTGAGTATATGTTGTAATATCATAAATTATTTGTGGAATTTGTAAGCATCTATCGATCCTGTTTTACTTAGATCCGTCTATAATTAATACAAAAAAAAATATTTTATAATAAATATATGATTTGCTATGGGGTATAAAACTTGCAGGAAATAAAGTATGGAACTATGCCAACAAATGAAATCTTGAAGATGGCATTGTACATGGTTTTGAAAGGATGTTGATAGTTCATGAGTCAATTGTTGCTATGGTAGGTCATTTATTTTCGATTTACATTGATGTATATTATTTAATATTGCAATTTTCATCATTCTCACCAATTTATATCCACTCATTACAGTTTATTTTTATGTTCATAGATGGAAGGTGAGGAAGAAGAAAAAAAGCAGCACCGTGAACAAAACATTCCTGAAAATAACCCAAGTCATGGAAGTAGCTCAACCAGTGACAACAGTTCAAGTGAAGAATGATGATCATTATGTTTGGATATCAAAGAAAGGCGTTGTATTTATTGAAATATTTGTCTGTGAAATTAGACATTTTGTAATGGACATAGTGTCCCAATTGAAAGACAAAGGGATACCAATAACTGTTCGATTTTGTATGACAAAGACTGTCTTAGTCACACACACACACAAATATATATATATATAATAAAATATGTTTTAATTTATTCTATTTCATTCTCCATTGTCGTTCTGAAATGTAACACTAGTGATTAAATTTATGGATGATTAAATATTATAATGAAGACATGTTAAATTTGATGATATGATACAAAAAAATAATACAAACATCACATTCAAATGCACTAATAAAAATTGAATTGATATGAATATTTTTATAAGTATGTGTCATCTTTTGATGAATAATGAATTAAAAAAATCACAATAATTATGATATGATATAAAAAATTAATCCAAGAATCACATTCAAATGCATTAATAAAAATTTAATTAATATCAATACTATTATAGCATGTGTCAACTTTTGATGAATAATGAATTTTAACAAAATCACAATAATTTCACTTTCACTGGTCGATGTTTCCAAAAAATACAAAATGAACATCGGTGCATGTCAGTTATTATAGATCGGTGCGTCTGTATGATACAATGCACTGATGCATTTATACGACCTATGGGCACCCAAAAAATACCAATACGAATTATAAATCTCGGTGCATTTGAGTGATACTGTGCACTGGGGCGTTTATGTGAGACTATGCAACGGTGCATTCGTACGACCTATGGGCACCGCATAAATACCAATACAAATTACAACAATCATTGCATTTGTTGGATACTACACACCGGTGCATTTATAAAAGACTATGTATCAGTGAATTGATACGACCTATGGGCACCACACAAATCCCAATACCAATTAGAATGGCCCTGTGCGTTGTATCACCTATACTGCGCCTGGTGCAGTTTTAGAACTTTACGACCCTGTGCATGCACCTTCGACCACCTCAGGCCGACATTCTAGATGACACGCACCGGTGCGTTGACACATTAGTAGCGTACCAATGAAGAAAACATCCATAATAACCTTCGGCTGCCCAGTTTTTTTAGTTGTGTTGAAATTCCGTTAAAAGCTCTGCGAAAAACTCCATTACCAAAAATAGATGTTGTAGAAAATGTTTTTTCGACAATTTTGGTCAATTTTATAACACAAAAAACCTCCTTTATACCCTCTGCTAGAGGGTCTTTTCCTTTTAGTGAGAGGTAGAGGATAACCAATTAAATTTAACGGGAATCATTAATGATGAAATTGTGTTTCTTACTCAGGAAGAACAAGAGTTGTTCCAATTATTCTAGGCTGAACTTGATTTAGAAGAACTAGATGAATATAAACAGGGATTTGAAAATGCTATCATGGAAGTCCATAGACAATATAATCTTAGAAGTAAGAAAAAATCAGATACTCCAAACAAAAATAATAATGAAACCCCTATCAAGAAATCTCATGACACCACTTCAAAGAAAAAAGCAGAGAATACTGCAAAAAAAACTGTTGAAAACTCTGGTAAGAATACGGTTGACATTCCCACTAAAAATATTGTTGAGAGTACCTCCAAAACTACTCAAACAGATATTCCAAGCACTAGTCACCAAAAATAGCATATGTCAAAAGAGATGGTTTATAAATCTAACTATTTTACTTCAAACAAATTTCAAACATCATTTAATATTTAGAATGAACTAGAAAAACTGAAAATCCATATCCCCTTGACTGAATTAATGAATTAAAACATATGCCGATATCAGGTTATGAAAGCCTTAAACATAGGGGAAAACACAGATTCTGTAAATTTAAATGATGATTAGCCTGAACTATTACTTGGTCCAGAAGCTTATTGTAAACCACAAGAAGGAGGAGTTCCACCATTTTATGTCAGTTTCAATGTTCAGGACAAGATTATCCATAACACTGTGTTAGATTCAGGGGCTTCCCACAATTTAATGCCAAAAGTTATTATGGAAAATCTTGGTCTTGACATTACTAGGCCTTATAAAGACTTATATTCATTTGATTCCAACAAATATAGATGTCTAGGTCTCATTAAGGATCTATGTGTCACTTTAGCTCAAATCCCAGCTTAGAGTCTAAAGTAATGGACATAGTAGTTGCTGATATTCCCCCAAAGTATGGCATTTCTTTTTCACGCTCTTGGGGAGAAAAATTGCAAGGGACACTGCAATTGGACATGAATTATTCTACCATCCAAGTGTTTGGTCAACAGAGAATGCTATATAGGGAAATGTTGATGAAATACATGGTGATTAGTCAGGAGAAACCACATAACTACCCCCTTGTTGTGCTATCAAACAACTCCCCCCATTTTTATTTTTCAAAAATAATCTAGACCTTTGATAAATAAGAATAAGGACCCTTCTTAGAAATATATATTTTTTTTTAATAAAAATCAAAAATCCAAAAAACAACACCACTTTTAGTTTTAATAAAAACATTCTCATCGCAAATTGCATTTTTGCAAAAACATCTTCTTAGTTAAAACAATAAACCAATGAAATCTCGATTTTGCGACTGTTGATCTGAAATTTCACATGTGATATTATAAATCGCATATCACAAATCTACATTGTAAAACTTTAAGCAATTCTTGATAAAACTTCGATATTGTGAGATTGCGATATTGCGATGTTGCGATACTGCGATGTTGCGATTATACGAAATCGCATATCGCATAAACAAAAAGGAAAATACGCATCATTGAGGCAGGTTCAAAGGGAATGATGTTATTGATTTGATAGGTTTGAATCAAGGATTTACGCAAAAATAATCCTATCAGAAAATATTGATTGTGTTTTGCCATCCCAACGTAAACAATTATGAATACGTCATGATTAATTAATGATATAGCTGTCTCCTAGATTTTTTTCTTCAAGATAGATCATTTCAATATATCTTCCATCATTTAATAATTTACTCTATCTTTAATAGGGATTTCATTTCAAGATATTTCTATGTGCAAAGTGATCCAAAAGAATGAAAAACTAATTGTTGAAGAATTCGAACAAACAGGAATGACGCCTATAGTCTCTGATACTATCTACATTGCTAATGGAGGAGCTACTAAATGGAAATTTATTTAAACTATACTTGATGATGAAGAGCCAGAAGTAGTGGAAGTCACGACGACCATCGATGATGAAATACCCTCAAATTTACAATTCAAAGATATTGCATGCTCTTTCCTCCATAGGATAGAAGCGAGAGCTACTCTTCTTCCATATAATGACATGATTAGGTGGGTGCTTGACAAATCAATGATCAAAGATAGACAGTTAAGAACCTGCAAGGATGAGATTCTAGGTTCTTTCAGACCTGAAGATCTGAAAATCATGTATAAGCTGCCCGAACCACAAGACACCTACAACAGTCGGTTTGTTGCAAATTTTTCTAAGAAGAATGAAGACCCATTCAAGGAAATTCAATACTGGAGGAAATTATATAACAAGTTCAAATATGAGAAAATTGGCATGTATCCTATCGCGTCATTAGAAAAACCTTTTAATTTTTTAGCAGCAATGTTATGTAGATTATATGGCTTACCTGATAATATCAAGTTCTCCATAAATTGGTTTCCCATAATTGACTCCTTTGCTAATTCCCTCATAATGAACTGGGTGACTATCCTCTCTGATAATCTAGTTAAGGTAATTAATGAATATCACCAAACCAGAAATTCTTCCGACAAATCTGTTCCCTAATTTTTTATGAGTGCCTATATTTTTTATGTCATGTATTTTTCTACCAACTTTCCAGTTATGGGATGGAAATGGACTCCTGAAGACCCTACCCCTATGCATTTGATTCATAAGGAGATATGGGAAAATAATTATGCACTAAATTTTCATAGGCTATGCTATGGAGTTGTATTACCGTTACACTAATTTATGTTTGACACAGTGAGCCCTAGGTTCACTAAGGAAGCCCTTGTAGACCTTCAAATGATAGGTAGATGTTTTGTTGAAGAATAATTCTCATATATCAGAATTTTTGGATGCTCCGCTTCCCTGCATATTCTTCCTTTATATGTTTCAGATAATTTTATGGAAAGAGAAGTTGCTTACCAAACTATTGGTAATGGACTCACTAAATCTTTGAAAGACAATAACAAGTATTTATCGCCAAGTTTTCCAATTTCATGTGGTTCATTCACACACATCAATTTTAATCACGCATTGAAAGAATTTCAGAAGGTTGAGTTGTTGAAGCTTTGCGTTTTACCCTCTAGGCAGTTTGACCGAGAAAATATTGCTAACAAATTCACTTTGTCAGTCAAACTCAAACCTATTATACATACTGAGGACAAATTTGAAGATATGTTGCAATTTTTTTATACTTTTGAAGAAATCCTAAAGTTTTTCAGATTGAACCTGAATCCAAAAGAAATACAGAATTTCAATGAATTTAGAGAACAAAGACTCAGACGAATCCCACAAGATGTTTTGATTACCAGTTATACGATTAAAGCAATTCAAGAAATTGGAGCAGAAAAATCAGATTCACAAAATCAAAGTGAATTAGATAAAATATGTACTTCATTCATCAATGCATCACCAAATACTCCAGAGGCATCATCAGCACAGAAAAATGCAGAATTCCAAAATCCGTAGGAATAAATAGTTTCAACAAAGGAAATCATTGAAACTCCTGAGATAATCTCCCAAGACACAGAAATCATTTCTACAAATCCAAATGATGAGATTATCCTCAAAGTGACTAATATTCCCCCACTGGATGTGTTCTACAACCCTCCTCATAAAGCTATAGTGAGAAAACAGAGGAAAAGAAGAAGGATTGAAACACCCCCAGGGAATGAAGTTATGGAAGTAGTATGGAAAGATACTCCATCAAATCCGATTGAAAATTTAACTCGGCTATCTAAATTTGCTGGTGCATACACCACTGCGACAATTGATAAGGCAACAGAAGTATCTATTTTGATCCAAGAAAAGGATGTCAAAATCATGGAACTACAACATCAGCTAGATGAAGAAAGAAAAAGTTTAAATCAGAAAGTGGAACAACAACTTCTCACAGTACAGCAAGAGATGAAAATTCTTAAGAGAAGTCATGAAAATAACTTATCTAGAAAAAATTCACTGATTGAACAGTTGAGAGAAGATCTTACTAAAAATTAAGGAGTTCCTACTACAGAGGAATTCATAAAAGAAGCATCAACATTAAGTGCCTTACTCTCAAAACAACAAAACCTGTTTTTTGTACAAATGTCAAACATAATTCCACACCTGGAAATCAGTGAACAATTAACAAACACAGTCATTTATTAAATAATTGAGTTCAAAGAAATTAATACCAAAGTCTCTAGTTATATTGAATGACAAGATTCAGAAGAAGGAAGAAAATCAGATCTCCCAAAGATCAAGGAAAATTTTAAAGATATCCTTTTTACAAACTGGGATGCATGATTGAAACAAGTGGAATTGGCCATAGCTAGAGTAGCAGGTATATCAAAGAATATGGTGAAAATTATTAATCATATATTACATACTTCTGGGCTCATAAAAGAAGGAAATCTCAAATATGTTCCTGATATCAAAGATTTAGAACAAAGTTGGAAAGAAGTTGGTCAACTCAGTGAAGAAGCGCTTATATAGCTAAAGAAAACTGATTAGGATGCATACTAGTAGCTACTAGTCAAACCACACAGTCAAATCATGGCACTGAACTTTTTTCTGAACTCTATATAGAGAATACAACCACTTTTACTGGATTCTATATTTTCTGCACAAATGAAGACATAGTTCGGCAAACCTCCACAAGTTCAACCGATGTTCAACATTTGTGAGCAGAAAAGCACAAATCGAAATAACTTATCATCCAACATGATTATTAGTTTGTTTGTTTTCATATAATTTCAATTTTTAGAAAATAGATACTAAATATGAGGAAGTTTGTTTGAAACCACCTCATAAGATATTTTGTATAATATTTTTGTAAGTAATGAGTATAGTATTTAAACCCTTCTCATGCATTTAGAAAAGGGTCCAGAATTGTATTGAGAACATTTGAAAATAATGCTTAATTGTAAGTAAGTTTGTGGATGTCTTGATGAAATAATGGAACATGACCTTTTCAGTTATATATAATTTTGTTGATCACTATTGATGCACTTCTGTATTCTTTGAAATATTTACTGATATAAGAGTTGAATGTGGCCTATTATCATTGTTCAGATGAACAGGACGACACACATCTAGTACTATTATCATGTATGGTAGTTATGCTTTGAATATTATTCATGAATCCAACTTTCATGAATTATATATGAAATCGATTATTTTTGTATGAAATATCAGTTGCACTATTGCACGATATAAAGATAGGAATTGGTCTGTTTTATATATAATCATTAAATATATGCGATATGTTTCTCATTTTCTTTTGACTAATTATTTTTTCAAAAGAATCATTTTACAAAGTAATAATTATATTAAATCTGTGATGATATTAATCATTACAGATTGAATATATATCATTTTAGATCGCATCAAATTAATATTATCCCGAGTTAGTCGGAGCCACTATTCCAAACGGAAAAGGAACTATTTTAAGGTCCGAACTGAGTGGTTACCCCCCTTGTTGTTGCCACAGATTTCTGAGGCCTCAACATTTTTGGCGCTAGAAGGAGGGCCCGAATATGAATGGCACATAAATTTAAACCTTAAACTAGAAGCCCTCATAAGAGTCGATCTCCCGAAAAGAATCCTACAACTTCCCGATCAAATTCTAAATCACTAACTCAGAAATTAGGAATTGTAGAAACTTCTCTCTCATTTCTTGAAACATTTCCTGAAACATCTGCTTCAGAATTCACTCCCGAATCTCCCGAAGTTCAGTCTTTAATTTAGAAATTAGAAGGAATATATATTTCTACTGAAAATCTCGTTAACCCAAAAACTTCCGAAGAAAGTGTTACTTCTCTATTTAGAGAAACTGGTATATTGACTAGATCCAAAAGCGAGAAACTTGGAATTCCACCTTTTGAATTTCCAATTGAATCAGTTCGTAATTTTTTTTTTGTATCCAGGTCTAAGTTAGATACAAGTTAACTTACCTCAAATTTTCCTTCAATTACTTCTTCACATCCTCTTACCCACTCTATATCTTCTAACTCTTCCATTTCCTATACTCAAACAATCAATGCTATCACCAGTAGTACTGTTCGAGTTGTAAGTTCTTCATTCATTCCTCCTACTTCTGGATCTACTTCTATATCTTCACAAACTTCAAATCAAATTATGGCAAATCAACCTTTGACGAATCCTGGTGCTATATTAATATTAAATCCAAATCCTCTTTCGGATCATCTAGAAAAATGGTTACCTAAATATAATCCTGATGATGGTCTTCCTGTTGAAGAACACATCAATAATTTTATGTTAGCCATCAACCTAAATGGAATTACTCATGAAGATATCGTAGTCAGATTTTTTCCTTATACTTTACAAGGATTTGCAGGATCTTGGTACTTTTCACTTCCAGCAGGATCTATTTCCAATTGGGAAAAATTTGAGCAAGTTTTCCTTGAAAAATTTCGAGATGATAGAACTTTTGCATCCTTGATCAATGCTCTTTCCAATATTAAAACAAATTTAGGGGAAAGATCAAAGATTTCAACTCCATATTTAACAAGTTATTAAACAAAAATCCAACTCCTTCTAAACCTGCTATTTATGTACAAATAAAATGGTATATTTCTTCTTTTCCTTCTAATATAGATATTTTTGTAGATAGAGCTAATAAAGATACCCTTTTAGATAACATCAAAGAAGCTCGTGTTGTAGCGAAAAAAATCCTAGCATTAGAAAAACATTCAGAGATAGAAGACAGGAAATCGAAGAAAGTGACATTTAGTCAAGACTCTAAAAAGAAAGTCTCCAAACATCCGTTTGATCTTGAAGGTCTTCAAAAATTATTAAAAACTATGTCAAATGATATGATTGAAATAAAGAAACATGTTGCTAAAACTTCAGCCCCTGAGAAATCATTTCGTCCATTTAAGAAAATCCCTTGTTCAATATCTCAGCCTCCAAATGTGATTTCGAATGCTGAATATGATCAAGATACTGAATATCCCTCACCATATGAACAAGAATCAGAATCTGAGGAGGAAGTTGACCTGAATGGGTTATGGGATTTCATTCTTCCTTCAAAAGAAGAAAGAGAAGCTATTCTTGTATTGACAAGAAGTAAAGCTTCTTTTGACCCAAATGTATCAAATAAAAAAGAGAAAACTGTCACCACTAAGGAGAAAATAGCTGTCAGAAAATCTAAAATTGTTGAGACATATTTTATTCCACCAGATCCTAATACAAATTCTAAAACTTTGATAGTTTCAGATACAGTGGAATATAATATAGTCGAAGATATGAAAAATACCAAAGCAAATATTTCATTACACGAAATGAAGAAACTCAAACAACAACAAAACATTTTTCTCAGAGAACTCAAAGTAATTTCTGTAGAGCCTATACAACCACCAGTTATAGCACAAGCTTCTAAAGATATGGGAAAACCTTCATCATCTACAAATAAAGTAAATCCCAATGATCATGTTTTAATTGATGATAGATATATTTCTCACACTCATTTACTTTTGACTTATGATATTTTCATAAAAAATGTTCATAATTGTCTTATTGATTCTAGAGCTTCTTCAAATATTATGCCAAGAACAGTCTGTACAAAATTGAATCTCACTCCTCAAAAGTCAGTTGTACATATAGTTCAACTGGATAGAACAAGAGTTGAATTTATTGGAGAAATGATGTCAGTATCTATTATATTATCATCCAATCCAAAGGTACTACAAGTAATTGATATTCTGGTTGTAGATATCCTAAATTTTATGGCCTTATTCTAAGCAGAGATTGGTCTGAAAATTTACATGGATATTTCACTACTAATTGGTCACACATGTGGTTACCATACAATGGAAAACCAAATCAAATCAGAATTGAACATGAGAAATTCATGAAACATACAGTCACTGAATTAGAAGAAGCAAATGAGCCCGTGGTTTTCACCAATAATATCATAGGAAACTATTCAGATGAATCATTTCTTGGATCATTTAATGCTCAGGTTTCACCTTTTTCAATAAACACTGCTATTTCTCAAATAGAAAACTTTTCTCAAACAAATGCTTCTAGATGTGTTAATTTTAGCAATCAGATTCCAAAACAGTCTTTATTTTTGAATCTATACTTTGATGGTTCAAAATTGGAAGATGGTGCAGGAGTAGGTTGCATTTTGATTGATCCACAAGGAGAAAAAATAATGATAGCTTGAAGACTCGAGTTCTAGTGAACAAATAATATTGCTGAATATGAAGCACTGATATGAGGTCTGTATAAAGCTATAGGATTGAATGTTAAATATTTGCAAGTATATGGAGATTTTGAAATAATTGTTAGACAAGTCAGAAATATGATTCATTGTATTTCTGGACATTTAAGACATTATCAAACTTTAGCTCAAAATCTTACTTCTCATTTTACTGCATTCAATATCTCAACAGTTCCTAGATTACAAAATTTAAGTGCTGACTTACTTGCTAATGTAGCATCCAAACATATACCATCTGAAGAATTTAGTCTAGATAGATTTTCGATTGAGTTAATTTTTAGGCCTTCCATTCCCGACAATGTAACAAATTGGAGAGTATTTAATAATGATGCAGATATAGTAGACTTTCTTACATCAGACAGAGCTTATGAAGGTCAAATCGTAGATGAACATGAGCATGATTCACATATTGAAGATAAACAAAATTCAAATCCAATTCCTATATCTATAGTCAAAATGAAAGATCTCTATGATTTTAAAGATAGGTTTAAGAAGACTACCAATTCAAAAACACAAATTTGTACTCTAAAATTTGAATTGATTAATCTTGGTACATTAGAAAAACCTCAAAACATCATCTTAGGTCTTGTTTTAGAACCTAAAGAAAGGATGCCATTCATTAAGTTATTAAAAACATATTAAGATATATTTTCATGGGATTATTGAAATCTTAAGACAGATGATATTTCCATAATTCAGCACACCATACCTATGACCTCAAATGATAAGCATGTACAACAAAAACTTAGAAAATTCTACCCGAATTTAGAAAGTCAAATTAAATTTGAATTAAATAAAATGCTCAAAACTAAAGTCACTTTTCCTATTAGACATTCGAAATGTGTGTCAAACATGTTCCCAGTTAGAAAAAGAATGGATACATTAGGATTTGCATAGACATTAGAAATTTGAATAAAGCTTACCAAGAAGATAATTTTCCCTTGCCTACCATGGAGCAGATATTGCAGTGAGTTGCAGGAACAAAGTGGGGATTATTTCACAAAATGGGTAGAAGCTATCCCATTAAAGGTGGTTAATACACAAAGTATTACAAATTTTATTGATCAGTTCATAATCACCAGGTTTGGTCTCCCAATAGCTTTATATTTGATAATGCATCTTACTTTTTCGGAAATTCCATGATAGAAATTTCTTTGAAAAGAGGTTTTAAATTAAAATACTCAGCTAACTATTATCCACAAGGTAATGGATTAGTTGAATCTACAAATAAAAACCTCATCAAAAACATCAAAATAACTATAGAACAAAATCATAAAAATTGGCACAAAGCACTATTGTTTTCTCTTTGGGAAAATAGAATTACCCAAAAATCTTCAATAGGAACTTCTCCATTTATGTTAGTTTATGGGAAAGAAGCAGTTCTACCCATGAACATAACAATACCATTATTCACTTTAGTGCAGTTTATTGATGAAAATCCTTCATCTTCCCTTCAACTCAAACAAGATCAAATTCTTAAAATGGAAAAACAAAGAGAGAAAGCTAAATCTATACATGCTCATCATCAAAAAATAGTGAAAACCTCATTTGATACATCATCCACTATTTCAATATTTTTTGAAATAGGGGATCTTGTTTTAAAATGGGATAAGGCACATGAGGAAAAAGGAAGCATACCAAATTCCAAAGATTATGGCTTGGTCCATTTCAAATTATTGAAAAAATAGGCTTATCCACCTTTTTGCTACAAGACTTATCAGGTAGAAAATATTCCTTACCTATAAATGGTCAAATTCTCAAAAAATATTTCTCTTAGAAGATCAAGCTTTTAAATTTTATTTTTTCTTTTGGAAAATAAAATTTGAAAATAACATCATCATTGGTTCATTCAAATTTTCAAATTTCTGATAAATTATTTTAATCTTTTTCTTCTATAAATATGTAAAGAAAAAATATGACTATAATTATGAGAAATGAATAAACTTTATTTTTTTAAAATAATTTTTAAATCCACTGAAGGATTTTCTTTCCGAAAAAGACTCTAGATATCATAAAATATAGTTATTATGTATCAGCCAAAAAGGGAAATTTTTAACTTAGCAAGGATTCTCTACAAAAAGGTATCTACCAACTTTATAATTATCATCCATAACTCTTAAATGAGCTAATGATTCATCCCATCTGATAGAATTTCTTCTTTAAAAAGTAAAAAAAAAGAAAAGAAAAAGACATATATACAATGAACAAATTCAAAACAAAATAAGTCTCATCATGAGCTTGTTTATCATTATCATAAAGAAATAATATAGACTAATATTACTGAAAACTACATACTATAATAGGGTAGTAGCTATATGATTATAAAAAATCAATAGACAAGGGGTATCATCACGAACCAACTTGTTCAGTATAAATTACTATCAGTGAATGACATTGTCATTATCAAGCCACCAAACCTAGACAATGATTTTGGAAATGTATCAAGAAAAATAAATTTAATGATATTCCGTAATTATATTTTGAAACAAGAAATCAAATTCATATGGGACCATGAATCATTATTGGTTAAAAGATAACCCTGTCGAGGCTGTAAACGCCTGCTGGAAACAGTGGCTTTATTTGTGATAAATGAGTAAAAATCTATGAAAGCAATTTTAGATAAAAACTACTTTATCTTTTTAAATCTAAGTATTGACTGATATAGATACCTATATATTATCACTAAAGGAGTTAATTTAGAAGAAATGAGATAGGTAAATAGATTATATTCTGAAAAAATACTATTTCATTCATGAATCATACTATTTTTTATTCTTTTATCTTTTCCTTGTTTTGAAAGTTTAGAAATATCAAAATAAACCAATCAGAGATATCTGGTTCTCCCAAGTAAATCGCCAATTGTTCTGCTATGCAAACAACTCCCCCCATTTTTATTTTTCAAAAATAATCTATACCTTTGATAAATAAGAAGAAGGGACCCTTCTTAGAAATATATTTGTTTTTAATAAAAATCAAAAATAAAAAAAACAACACCGCTTTTAATTTTAATAAAAACATTCCCATCGCAAATCGCATTTTCACACAAATATTTTCTTAGTTAAAACAATAAACCAGCGAAATCCCGATTTTGAGATCGCTGATTTGAAATTTCGCATGCGATATTAGAAATCGCATATCACAAATCTACATTGTAAAACTTTAAGCAATTCCTGATAAAACTCCGATATTGCGAGATTGCGATATTGTGATGTTGCGATACTGCAATTTTGTGATTCCGCGATATCGTGAAATTGCATATCGCATAAAAAAAAAGGAAAATATGCATCATTGAGACAGGTTCAAAGGGCGCGATGCAATTGATTTGACAGGTTTGAATAAAGGTTTATGCAAAAATAATCATGTCATAAAATATTGATTGTGTTTTACCATCCCAATGTAAACAATTATGAATACGTTATGATTAATTAATGATATAGTTGTTTCCCGAATTTTTTTCTTCAAAATAGATCATTTCAGTAGATATTTCATCATTTAATCATTTACTCTATCTTTAATAGGGATTTCCTTTCAAGATATATCTGTCCGCAAAGTGATCCAAAAGCATGACAAACAGATTGTTGCAAAATTCAAACAAACAAGAATGGCACCTATAGTCTCTGATACTGTCTACACTGCTGATGGAGGAGATACTAAATGGAAAGTTATTTACACTATACTTGATGAAGAGCTAGAAGCAGTGGAAGTCATGGTGACCATCGATGAAGCAACACCCTCAAATTTACAATTCAAAGATATTGCATGCTCTTTCCTCCATAGGATAGCAACAGGATCTACTCTTCTTCCATATACTGACATGATTAGGTGGGTGCTTGAAAAATCAATGATCAAAGATAGACAGTTAAGAACCTGCAAAGATGAGATTCTTTGTTCTTTCAGACCTGAAGATCTGAAAATCATGTATAAGCTGCCTCACCCGCAAGACACCTACAATGGTCAGTTTGTTGCAAAGTTTGCTAAGAAGAGCGAAGACCCATTCAAGGCAATTCAATATTGGAGGAAATTAGACAAAAAGTTGAAAACTGAGAAAACTGGTATATATCCTATCACGTCATTACCAAACCCTTATAATTTTGCAGCAGCAATTTTAAGCAGATTATATGGCTTACCTGATAATACCAAGTTCTCCATAAACTAGCTTCCCCTAATTGACTCCTCAGCTAATTCCCTCATAATGAATTGGGCGACTATCCTCTCTGATAATATAGTTAAGGCAATTAATGAATATCGCCGAACCAGAACTTCTTCCCCCAAATCTGTTCCCAATTTTTTATGAGTGCCTATATTTTTTATGCGATCTATTTTTCTACCAACTTTCCAGTTATGGGATGGAAATGGACTCCCGAAGACCCTACCCCTATACATTTGAGTCATAAGGAGATATGGGAACATAATTATGCACCGCATTTTCATAGGCTATGCTATTGAGTTGTATTACTATTACACCAATTTATGTTTGACATTGTCAGCCCTAGGTTCACTAAGGAAGCCCTTACAGACCTTCAAATGATAGGCAGATGTTTTGTTGAAGAATCATTCTCATATATTAGAATTTTTAGAAGCTTCGCTTCCCTGCATATTCTTCCTTTATATGTTTCAGATAAGTTGATTGCAAGATAAGTCGCTTACCAAACTGTTGGTAATGGACTCACTAAATATTTGAAAGACGATAAAAAGTCTTTATGGCCAAGCTTTCCAATTTCATGTGGTTCATTCACACTTAGAAATTTTAATCACGCATTGAAAGAATGTCAGAAGATTGAGTTGTTGAAGCTCCCCATTTTACCCTCCAGGCAGTTCGACCCAGAAAATATTGCTAACAAATTCACTCTGTCAGTAAAACTCAAACCTATTGTACACACTGAGGAAAAATTTGAAGATATGTTACAATTTTCTGTTACTTTTGAAGAAATCCTAAATTCTATCAGATTGAACCTAAATCCAAAATAAATACAGAAGTTTAATGAATTAAGAGAGAAAATACTCAGACGGATCCCATAGGATGTTTTGATTACCAGTTATACGATTAAAGAAATTCAAGAAATCGGAGCAAAAAAATCAGATTCATGAAATCAAAGTGAGTTAGATAAAATATGTACTTCATTCAGTGATGCATTACCAAATACTCCAGAGGCATCATCATCACAGAAAAATACAGAATTCCAGACTCCACGGGAACAAATAGTTTCAACAAAGGAAATCATTGAAACTCCTGAGATAATCTCCCAAGACACAGAAATCATTCCTACAAATCAGATTGATGAGATTATCCTCAAAGTGACTAATATTCCCCCACTAGATGTGTTCTACAACCCTCTTCATAAAGCTGTAGTGAGAAAACAGAGGAAAAGAAGAAGGATTGAAACACCCCTGGGGAATGAAGTTATGGAAGTAGTATGGAAAGATACTCCATCAAATCCAATTGAAAATTTAACTCGGCTATCTCAATTCACTGGTGCATACACCACTGCGACAATTGATAAGGCAAGACAAGTATCTATTTTTATCCAAGAAAAGGATGTCAAAATCCTGGAACTATAACAACAACTAGATGAAGAAAGAAAAATTTTAAATTAGAAAGTGGAACAACAACTTCTTAGAGTACAACAAGAGATGGAAATTCTTAAGATAAGTCATGAAAATGAATTATCTAGAAAAAATTCACTGATTGAACCGTTGAGAGAAGATATTACTAAAAGTGAAGGAGTTCCTACTGCAGAGGAATTCATAAAAGAAGCATCGACATTAAGTGCCTTTCTCTCAAAACAAAAAAAACCTGTTTGATATACAAATGTCAAACATAATTCCACGCCTGGAAATCAGTAGACAATTAACAAACACAATCATTGATCAAATAATTGAGTTCAAAGAACTTAATACCAAAGCCTCTAATTATATTTAATGGAAATATTCAGAAGAGGGAAGAAAATTAGATCTCCCAAAGATCAAGGGAACTTTTAAAGGTACCATTTTTACAAACTTGGATGCACGATTGAAACAAGAAGAATTGGCCATAGCCATAACAGCAGGTATATCAAAGAATATGGTCAAAATGATTAATCATATATTGCATACTTTCGGGCTCATAAAAGAAGGAAATCTAAAATATGTTCCATATATCAAAGATTTAGAATAAAGTTGGAAATAAATCAGCCAACTCAGGGAAGAATCACTTATAGAGCAGAAGAAAACTGATTGGGAGGCATATTGGCAGCTACTAGTCAAACCACACAGTCAGATCATGACACTGAAATATTTTTTGAATTGTATACAGAGAATACAACCGCTTTTACTGGATGCTATATTTGCTGCACCAATGAAGACAGAGTTCAGAAAACCTCCACAATTTCAACTGATGTCTGACATTTGTGAGCAGAAAATCAAAACAGGAAGTAACTTATCGTCCAACATGATTATTAGTTACTTTGTTTTTATATAATTTCATTTTTTATCAAATAGCTACTAAAGATGAGGAAGGTTGTTTGAAAGCACCTCATAAGATATTTTGTATAATATTTTTGTAAGTAATTAGTATAATATTTAAACCCTTATCATGCATTTAGAGAAGGGTCCAGAATTTTATTGAGAAAATTCGCAAAGAATGCTTAATTGTAAGTAAGTTTGTGGATGTCTTGATGAAATAATGGAACACGACCTTTTCAGTTATATATCATTTTGTTGATCACTTTTTAATGCACTTTTGTATTCTTTGAAAGATTTATTTATATAAGAGTTGAATGTGGCCTATTATCATTGATCAGATGAACAGGACGGCACACATCTGGTACTATTATCATGTATGCTAGTTCTGTTTTGAATATTAGTGATGAATCTAGCTTTCATGAATTATATATGAAATCGATTCTTTTGTCTAAAATATCATTTGCACTATTGTAAGATATAAAGATAGGAATTTCTTTGTTTTATATATAATCATCAAATATATGTGATATGTTTCTCATTTTATTTTGATTAATTATTTTTTCAAAATAATCATCTTACAAATTAATAATTCTATTAAATATGTGATGATATTAATCATTACAAATTGAATAGATATCATTTTCGATCGCATCAAATTAATATTATCCCAGGTTAGATTAAATTAGTTTCAATTTCAAGTTTTTGCATGTTATAATAAATTTATTTTATTTTTTGGTAATTCTTCATATAAATCCCTTGAGAGAAACCCAAAAATCAAAGAGAAACCAAATTCTGTGATACTGGTCCCATTATATCGAGTCAGAGCCACTATTCCAAACAGAAAAGGAACTGTCTTAAGGTCCAGACCGGGTGGTTATCCCCCTTGTTGTTGCCACATTTTTCTAAGGCCTCAACACCCCTTTACTCTGTTCACTCTGATTTAGACTCCTTCATTCTTTATAATGATGGATATATTGATGCTCAGGTCACCAGTGCTGAAAATGGAATTTGTGAAACACATGAAAATCAAACACAAATTGTACAGCAAAACATTGAAAATGAACCTTTTAGAACATGAGTTTTGATGGCTCTTGTAGTAAAGCAGGGTTAGGGGAAGGTGTGTAGGTCTCAAATTCATGAAACAGTCATGCAGGAGGTCACTCATATAAACTGATTTTTTAATGTACAAATAACATATAAGGATATGAAGCACTTATTTTAGGCTTGCAATTATTAAAGAAATTAGGTGCGAAAATAATATTTGTTCATGGAGATTATGAATTGATTATAAAACAAATTAAAGGAGAGTATGCTAAAAAACATCCAAGGCTAAGAGCATACATAAATGTTGTGCTTGATTTCCTTCATACTTTTGTAGAATATTATCTTGTTGTCATACCTAGAAATCAAAATGTCTTGGCTAATGGTCTAGCTTTTTTAGCCAGCACATGCAAAATGCCTCATCCCAACAGGAAATAGATAGTGGAGGTTAAACACCATCCAACTGTACCAGATAACATGAGGTATTGGTAGGTATTTGGAAATGATAAACAGATAGAATTTTTTTTTTTTTTTAGTCCAAAGATGAGTATGAGGAAAATAGCATAGATTTAGATTGTGAAGTAGAAAATCATATAGTTGTACGTACTAATGTAGAAAAACAGTTTGAAGAATTAGATGTAGATTTTCCTATAGATGAAGTTGTATATAAATTAGAATTGCATGAAATTGATTCAAAAAAAGAATTTGAAGTACTACAACTTAAAGACAATATTTTTCCTAGAGGTCTAGTTCCATTAGAAGAAATTTTTTATTTTAATGATGTAGCAAAAAATCCAAAAATAGAGCCCACAGGGGCAGATGTTGAAGAATGTAATATAGGTAGTGAACAGAATCCTAAAATGATAAAACTCTCAAAATCACTGCCTACTGTCAAAAAACAAGAATCGTAGCTTTATTCAAATAATTTGTTGATGTCTTTGCTTGGAGCTATGAGGATCTTAAAGCATATGACACTAGTATCATACAACACAAAATCCCAATCAAGGAAGATAAAAAACCATTCAAACAAAAACTCCATAGAATAAATCATGTTATGATGCCTTTGATTGAGAAAGAGGTTAAAAAGATGTACGATGCTAAAATCAATGTCCCTCTCAGATACTCTAAATGGGTGTCTAATATAGTGCCTACTAGGAAGAAAATTGGAGAAATTCGGTTATGTATTGATTTTAAAACCTTAACAAGGTCTCCCTAAAAGACAACTACCCTTTGCCAAAAATGGATCATATTTTGCAAAAGGTAGTAGGGTCTAGTAGGATTTCCTTATTAGATGGTTTATAAGGCTATAACCAGGTCCTGGTACATCCAAATGATCAAGATAAAACAGCTTTCACTACTCCATCGGGAACCTTCATGTATGTGAAGATGCCCTTTGGGTTAATGAATGCTAGGGCCACATTTCAAAGAGAAATGGATATTGCATTTTCTAATGAGATTGACCATTTTATTGTGATTTATCTTGATGACATTTTTGTATATTCAAAAACTGATGAGGAACATTTGATGCATCTAAGAAGAGTGTTTGAAAAGTGTAGAAGGTTTGGTATCTCTTTAAATCCTCAGAAGACATTGTTCGGCCTTGAATAAGGTAAAATTCTTGGTAATATTATTTCAAAGGATGGTATTAGGATTTATCGCAGTAGAATTGAAGCTATACTAAAAATCAATCATCCTAGAAACATCAAGGAGCTTCAATATTTTATTGGTAAGATTAATTGCCTAAGGAGATCCATTCCTAACCTTGTAGAGCTTCTTAGAAATATAACATACATGCTTAAAAAGGATTCAAAAATCATATGGAGTATTGAGGCTAGACAATCCTTTGATTTAGTTAAACAAGCATTGACAAAAGCACCAGTGTTGATTAGTCCATATTTTACCAAAGATTTATTATCTTTTCTTTTTCTTTTGAACACACTATTGTGGTTGTTTTGTTGTAGAAAAATAAGGAAGGATTTGAACAATCAATTTCATTTTTCAGTAAGCTTTAAGAGATGCATCTTTGAAATATAATATTATGGAAACACATGTCTTTGCATTAGTCAAAGAAATAAGAGACTGAAAAGAGTATATATTTTTCATTCCCATATTATTGCATATGTACATAATTCAGTGGTCAAGGATATTTTGACACAAAATGGACCCGATGGAAAACAAGGAAAATGGATTGTTGTCATCCTTGAGTATGACTTAGAAATCAAACCCACCAAGTTGATTAAAGGACAAGGAATGACCAAACTAATGGCAAAATCAAATATCCATGCATTAGACATCAACTTTCTTGTTGCACTAGATGATCAAGAGGAACATGTGACTCCACAGATCGATGAAGCATTTTTGAACTCACCCTGGTATGCAGACCTATTGTATGTTTTATTCAATTTAAATGCTCCTCCTAGTCTAACAAAAACAAAGGCAATATTTCTAAAGTTAAAAGCAGTTAAGTTTTGCATCATAGAAAATGTATTATATTGGAAATATGTTGGTGGTATTTTACTTAAATGCTTGTTAAAGGATGATGCAGAACGAATTATGCAGGAGTTCCATGAAGGTGATTTTGGTGGACACCTCTACTGGAAAACCATTGCCAACAAAATCCTCAGGGCTGGTTTTTACTCACCTACCCTTTTCCCTAACATTCATAAGAAAGTAACTTCATTCCATAAATGCCAGATTTTTGAAGGAAAAAGAAATATTTTACCCTTTTCATTAAATCCTATTTCAGTTGAAAGCCCTTTCTAGCAGTGGGGATTGGATTTCATTGGTGAAATTCATCCTCCTTCCTCTTCCCAACACAAGTGGATTCTTACAGCCACAGATTACTTCAATAAGTGGATAGAAGCCTCTCCTTCTAGATCTACCACATATGTTGTAATAATCAAGTTCCTTGAAACCAATATCCTCTCCAAATGTGGTTGTCGTAGAAAACTTATTATTGACAATGCTACAGCCTTTAAATCTAAGAAAATGATTGAATTCTGCAATAAATACCACATTTCATTGGGTCATTCAATAGCTTATTACCCTCGGGGTAATGGGTTGGTTGAATTATCAAATAAAATCTTTTTAAATATCATTAAATAATTGTTGGAGGAAAACAAGAAGTCTTGGCATAAGAAGTTGGTTAATGCACTTTGGGCAGACAGACTTACTACAAAGAAGTTAATTGGCATGTCACCATACCAATTGTTCTATGGAATGGGTGTTGTTTTTCCATCCTCTTTAGGAGTTCCAGTAATGAAAATAGTCCAATAATTACAGTTTGAACCTAATGATACACAAAGGAGGATTAATCAAACAATATAGTTGCAGCAATCCAGAGAGGAAGTCTACAAAAAAACCCAAGTTATTCAGGAAAATGTCAAAAATATTTTTGACAGGAGGACTAAGGCTAATGATTTTAATATTGGGGACAATGTTTTAAAATGGGATTCCAAGAGAGAAGATAAAGGTAAACATGGGAAATTTGATAACCTTTGCAAGGGACCATATGTCATCTATGCTTTTAAAGGACATAATGCATTATTCCTCAAGGATCTAGATGGATCAGAATTACCCGGCGGTCTTGTCAATGGCAGGATGTTGAAGCACTACTTTTCTTAGCATAAATATTTTGTTCTTATATCATTGTAAATATCACATTATATATTGATTTTATTGGGTAACTTTATTATTAGAGTTGAAGTGCGCATAGAAGCCCCTAAGCCTTGATTGACAAGCTACCATAAGTACCTTAACAACAAAAGAAATCAGATGTAGACATTACAAGCATGGGATACGCAAGGCTATTGATCATGTGTTCTTAACACATATTTTGGATAAGTGCCATCCCCAGTTGGAGCCATTGTTAGGGTTCTATATTTTATAGGATCTCAAGGTGATTGAGAATTTCATATTTGTAACTTTACACTGTAAATAATTTTCAATTTGAAAATTATTTCCAAATATATATATATATATATATATATATAAAAGAAAATAAAAAGAGGGTATGTCAAAAAGAAAATGAATATGAAGAAACAGACAAAAAGAAAGAAAATTGAAAAAAATAATAAAAGAGGATAAAACCCCACAAAAGAAAAATAGAAATAATATTGAAAGTGCTGCAAATTTAAATGCCACTATTGTTAATTTAATTTCCTTTATGTCAAAATCCAATAAGATTGTGTGCAGCTTGTCTTAAAATGCCACAATGACAATATTCTTGTTCCAATCACACAGCTTAATCATGATGGAACAAGTGTGAATTTCATGTGAATTAGATTAGTGAATAAAGATTTTACAAACAGTTTAAATTTGGCAAATCAGTAGTTAAATAGAAAATGAGATTGATTCAACAGTCTAATTTGAATCAATAGGAGAAATAAGTGATAGAGTAGGTTATATTTTTAGAAATAAAAAAAGGATATGTGGGTTTGCTAGCTTAAATGCACCCTAAGGAAAGAAGATGAAAAAAAGTTACCTTAGAAAAAGAAAGGAAAATGAAAGGGTAGGCAAAAATGTATAATGGCTTTGAAAAGCATGAAAACATTTATCCTAAGTTTTAACTTATAAATTTATTTCATGCACTTGAGAAGGTAAAAGGGTAAATTTTTATCCTAAGTCTAAAAGTGATCAGGCATATGAAAACGAAAGTTTGGCGCATTATCCCATTATCCAAATTTTTTACCCTTATTAACCCTCCCGCTACCCGACAAAATATCCCATCACTCCATGTGAAAGCACATTCATATGTCCCATCATCTGATCCCCCGCTCCTCCATTCGACAACTTTTATCAATTTTTGGCTCCCCCTCTCCATCTGATATTTACTGTCGGGGGGCGAGGGTCCGAAAATTTTTTTTGTGTTTCGGGCCTACGCTAACGTGGTGCCCTCCTATCGTTTCACACCCCCGTTTCTTAAACCACTTAATTCTTTGGACCCCCTCCAAAAAGCAGTTTCTCTGTCGTATAAAAACCACCAATCTGCCCGTTGAACGCCCATCATATCATGCCAGCTAGATCACATTGTTTCCAATTAAATGCTTTCTCGCGGTAATACAACCGTTGATGAATTTAATTCATCACTAACCTTTAATCCAACGGATCCGCGCCCTCAACGGTAAATCGATCAAATTATGTATAAATCCATGCCTTGTAAAATTCTAAACCTTTACCTTGTATGTTTATCTGCTTTGTACATGTTTATTGCAGGTCGACAGAACGCCATAACAACTAGTCTGATCATTGTCAAAGTACTGTCTACAACTGTTGCACCTCCTTCCCGATCTCATAGCTTTACCCAGTCTTGACGACCATTTTTCTATCGGAAACCCTAATTCACTATAAAAACTTGATCCAACCATGCCTCCTAATAAGAAGGGACAGGAGGAGCCTATAAATCCACTGCTCCATCCCCCATTTGACCTTGATCACCTACCTTTAGCAGACACGGATTACAAAATCCATGAAACCCTACGTGAGTTCAAGTTATTTGAAATGCATTGCTGGCTAGAGGGAAAATTCATTGACAAGTCTGATGATATTGGACTGTGGGAGACTAATTTACCCCATTACATCTTTCCCCACACCCAAAGTGCCCTTGAATTTATCAGAAAGTGTCAATCTTGTTATGTACCCAACCAAAGAGCTATAATTTCCCCTACAGGAGATATTTTAATTACCGTAAATTCTCAATCTATAGACCAAATGATGTTGGCCCCCATCATAGAAAAGGAAACCCCTTTCTCTCAAGAAGCACTCATTGAATTATATCAGAAGCCGGATTTTTCAAAAAGGGCTAAAACCCTTGAGCTTTTTCTCGATGAAGATGCCCAACTACCCAAAATAATCCTCCCTATTTATCCTCCATTTTCCTCGATAGAGCCAAGAAAATCATTACAGTTATCTCCTACATCCTTGGTTATTACTCATATCAGTGGGTAGATGAGGCCATTATAGGATTCCTTTCCATCTTCTTTGTAGATTCTAAGCCTTCCATCTTATTCAACTTCAGCTAATTTCTAGTCAATTCCATCCATGACCAGTTTTTTAGATTCCAAACTGAAGAGGTATTTAAATATGCATTTGTTCTAGTATCTATGTTTTTTATTTTTAGGGAGACAGGTTCAAATTTTCAATGCAGAAGTTAGATGATGATGGAAATGAGCAGACTATCATCTTTTCGACTAGAATGGTAATGAAGCAAGAATACTCATACAAACAGTTCATGGAATTGTTTCTACATCCAGCACTCAGTCTTTTAAGTAGCACTTCAGAGCCAAGAACCAGTGAAGATATCAAAAAAATTTTGCATTTATCAGACCAAACCAAAACAAGAGACTGTTATATTTACTAGAATTACAAAAAACTGAGAATCTATGGATGTGAGATTGCCCCATATAAGCTCCCAAAATTCCTCCCAATGAGGATTTTTGCTCTATAATAGATCAGGAAAATGCTCATTGCTGATGAGGTCCATTTTGTGTCTGCAAAAAATCTCAATTCAGGATCAAAACATAGATAGGACCCTTCATTTGTAACAGCAGGGCAGTAGGGGAGGAAGCAGACAAATTGCTAAAGGAAATGAAATTCAGCCTCAATTTTACATGGTCATATGAACCATTGGGTACCGTCTCCAAGCTAAGGGTAGAGAGAAAATATCCACCTTATATCCATACCCACAGGCCAGAGATTGAGAAATATATGAACTAGCTAGAGTGGACTGAGAACACTCTACAAGAGGAAGAAGAACAGTTGGTTTCAACTTCAACATCACAGACTCCTGTTCCACAGGAGAAAATAGGAAAAAGGATGAGGGAATAAGAGTCACCTTAAGTGACTGACACTTCCAGTAAAGAGTTCAAAATCATGTACAGGAAGAGGACTAATCTCAATCCCAAGGTTAACCCAAGCAATGACTCAGAGCAGGAATTCATCATCATCACCAAAGAGACACCTACTTCCTCACAAATAGGTGGTCAGACTACACTCTCTCCTACCACCTCGACAGCTTCACAGGATCAGCAACAAGAAATTCAAACCAGTACAGTTGTCACAGGGGAGAAAGCGAAGATCATATTTGATACATTTAGAGGGATTAAATTGAATAATGAAGTTTTGAAGACCAGTACATATAATCAGTTCTGGAAGTAGAAGTCCAGCTCTCAGAGTAGACTATTGTCAACCTTTGACTCCGACAAAGGAAAAATGCAGATGGCTTTCCTCCCAAGCACAGATTCCACAACCCAAGACAGCAGCAGATTATAAAAAGACTGCATTTGAATTTTATATTAAAGATATACATCCCATTGATCAAATGGAGATGCACAAGCAAACAAGTGAAATATTTTCATATACACTCACTAACATTGCTATGAGTTTTTCCAAGTTGCAGGTTTCCTTAGCTAATATCCAATCACAACTCAAAATGGATAAAATCTCTTCTATGGCCAAGGATTCAAGGATCAAGTCTTTGGAATAGTTAGTGATCAGAGTTGGATATGATACTTCCAACATCAAAGTTGCAGAAGATGTGATAAGGAAGAAAAATAATGACATAACATCATTAGGGAAGTAGCTAAAAATTCCAGCTACGGAGGATCCTTTGACTGAGGAAATCAAAGATACTAAATCTCAGAAATCAGACATGATGAAGCTCATCATGGAGTAGAATGCTCAGATGAGATAGATGGAGTTAGAGATGGAGAAGATGATAAAGGAAAAAGAGCAAGCTGCCAAACTTTCATTAGTCCCTTTCGAGGTTATACCCCTTACAGCTATTCCCACAGCCACACCTTCTACAACGAGTACAACACATTGAGCTAAGCAGCTCACCAAAGTAGTGCAGAATATTTCAATCCAGACATGAGAGATAAAGAAGCTTCAAGATCAAGGGAAATTGTCGCAGGATCAGAAGTCTAGGAGTGATAGCTCACATGCAGTTGAAGCCCAGAGAGCACAAAAGTTAATAGAAAGGTTTCAGAACTGAGAGGGAGTCATCTATTGGAAACACCTTGGACCAAGTCAAAGAGATAATTTGGACATATATCATTGAGTCCATCAATAAAATCTGGCCTTGCATATAGATCATATTTGATCATAAAGAATTGATACAAAAATCCAATGATGCCATCAAAACTATCGAGGAGGAGCTTGGAGACATGCCAATTGTTGCAAAAAATATTATCAAGTTCCTTAAGTCCAAGAATAGATATGAACTGGATGACCTAGGAGTGGATGACAGGACAGAGACAATTTTATAAGTGAAGAAGGTTCTTACTAAGAAGAACCTGATTGTACAGCTGGAAGAAAAATGTCACAGTTTAGAGATAGTTGTGAATATATTCTTCAGTAGGATTGAACCCTTAACACAGAATGGTCTGCGCTCTCTGTTTGTAATAAACGACAAGTTGATAGACAAACGAGACTATGGGAAGAAACTAAATGAGATTTCCAGAGACACAACAAAATTCTCCAATATCAAAGGCACCATGACAGGTAAAGCATTTTTAGAGGCAATAAGCAATGATCTTTTCATCCATCATGAGATAAACAATGTCTTTATGGTAAAACCCACTTTTTCTAAATACACCGAAGTGGATGAAATCTACATAAAGGTCATTAAGTTAAATATCCCAGATGAAGATCGATGGGATAAGTTATGTGAGCTTCAATAGTGAAAAGTAAAATGCACACATTCAGCTGAAGTCAGAACATAGTCAGCACATAGGACAACACATGAGCCAGCACAACCTACAAATAGCCTACTCAGCAACAAATTCCTTAAAAGTAGTGCCAGCATGCCAGATCACCTACCTCAAGCCTATTTTTCATCACATTTAGAGTTTAGTGTTCAATTTAGGCTAATAATACATTGTATGTTGAGACATCATTGATTGTAATCAGTTTTGTGATATTTTAGTATAAATACTTCATTGTTTGAAGTATCCTAGGTTGATTTATGAACATATTTTTCCTACTGCGCAATTGTAAATTCCAAGTTTTTGTTGGAGCATCAATAATACAAAGAATTCTTTCAAGATTCATGTGGTGTAATTACTGGTGAAGTGTTTCTATTGTTTCTGTGTTTTCCAATGTTTTCTCTTTTCTCTATTTATCAAAATTCTTAATTGTAAATCAAAAAGTGTGATGAATAGGACAAGTTATTTAAAACACCTTATTCTAGTTGTTTTTACAATTTAAATGTTTTCTACTTGAATTCAGATTGAAAAATACTTAATTGTTTTTCAGTCTCAACTGAAATTTTCTTTTCTGCCATATCATTATTCATTTAAAATCTAAAAGAATCCAGTAAATGCAACCTATCTTACCCTGTTATAACTCTTTTAAAAAATTAACGCAATATCAATTTTTATGTTTTGACACCATTTCCCAATGGGAATATAAATATTTAATCAACCAAATCAATCAAAATCAAACAAAAACCAATTACAATCATAACTAGCCTAATATCTATTTAAAACAAATTTAAATCATAAAGAGAGATCCCTCTCTGAAGCTGGTAGGGCTAGATCCCAGCTTCCAAAGTGGTTTGATGTTGTCCTTTGTGTTTATTCTGCCAATATTTTAAATTACATAACAATAACACAAACATAATACTTACACTGTCCTGCAAACCATATGACAGAGAAATATTCAAAATTAAAATGTAAATACGTTCACATTTATGAACAAAACCCAATCAAACATACATAGAAAATACCTACATTATCCTGCAAAAACACATGTCAGAGATGATATTTGAATTAAAATTCAAACACTAATCATACATACCTTGTTGTAGCAGACTTACCCTTGACTGTTGATCTGTTGTCATGTTGAAGGCTGGAAAGTGACTTCCTTAACATTAGGGATTCGACCCGGTCGGGAGCTTAAAGCACCTCCTTTTCCGTTGAAATGGTGGGCCTGACTGGGGATAGAGGGACCAGTTTCCCATATAAAGAGAGTTTATATAACAAAAGAAATGAAATCAACACTAGCGGGGTGATTTATTCTAATGATAACATAAATTAAAACTAATCTAACTACTTCTCGGGATTGGATTCATTTATATGATTAAGGCGTAGAATTTCACAAGCATGAAATAATATAGATCATTGTATACTTAATGAATATAAGCACATTTAAGAAACTAAATCAATTTAATTGATTTAGTTGATGAAGAACATTAATCACATAAAATATCTCTAAGTCTCACACCTAATATCATATCGTTCAATATATCGTATCAATATTAATAAGAACATATATCACTTCACTGCTTATCAGAATGAAACTAATAGACAGAAATAAGTTTGTCAAAATTTCAGAAGCATAAAACAATCAATACACAGAAAATAGTACATGTTTCATCACAGCTTTAGATCTGAAAAGATAGCTTCAAGGTCCAGACTTTCAATTAGATAACTTTCGTTCAAACAATATTGTAAGTTCCAAAAGCAATCTTCCCAAAATTCTGGACCCCTTTCTAAATGCATGAAAGCAGTTTAAATACTAATTAATATAACAAAAATATAAGACTTGTAAAATAATTCTCTAATATTACTCTTCTTACAATTTCTGACATAACTATGTGCAGTTTGACAAATCTTACAATTTCTGACATAACTACATGCATCTTTGAAAAATGTTGGCCAATAATATCTTGCATGTAAAATTTTATGTATTGTGGTGTCTCCACCAAAGTGTCCACCTACTAGTCCATCATGAAGTTCCTGGAGCACATTAGGTATTTCAGCTTTCTCTAAGCATCTAAGTAAGACAGAGTCATAATTTTTTCTGAATAACACATCATTGACTAATTGATATTGATTAGCTTTCAATCTTAACGCTCGTTTTCTTTTGAAATCCAAAGTAAGTGGAGCATGACCATTCTTTAAATAAAAAATTAAATCATCATACTGAGATTGAGGGTTAACATTGAGTACCTCTGTAAAATGTTAAATACTAGTTGTTACCTCATCCGGTGATGTGTCATTCATTCATGTAATCAACCTGCAAAATCCTTGACCTCTTACAAATTTAGCGGGTTTTATCTCTAAGTCATATTCTTGCATTGTTGTTACCCAGTTGGCCCTTTTTTCTCCTAGCTCTTTCTGTATAAGTATTTGTCTAACTGATGAGAACGAAACTATTACTTTTACATGTTTTCAAAAGAAAAGGTCGAAAATACTTGACCGCTTTATAAACTGCAAATGCCCATTTTTCAGCTCCTTAGTAATTCAATTCAACTCCTTGAAAATTAGAACTAAAAAAAGAAATTGGGGTTTCAAGTTTTTTATCATCTGGTTGAGTTAACACCGCTGCATATTATAGCTCTGAGGCAAAATTATATAGAATGAAATATTTGGTAAAAATAGGATTTGAAAGAGAAGGAGCATCAACAATTTCTTATTTGATGATTTGAAATGCTTCCTTTTCTTCTTCTCCCCATTTAAACAATGTATCTTTCTTGATCATCTTTTGTAGTGGAAGAATTATATGTGAAAAATTTAGAATGAATCGTTTGACAAAGTTTATTTTTCCTAAAAAGGATTTCATTGACTTCTTGTTATGTGGTAATGGAATTTCTGAAATTATTTTAATCTTGTCTGGATCAATACAAATTCCATTCTTTGAGACAATAAAGCCTAGAAGTTTACCTTTGCTTAAAGCGAAAATTGACTTCTTTGGGTTAAGAGAGATCCCAAATCTTCTACATCTTTCAAAGATCTTCTTTAAGTCATGCAGGTGATTATTTCTCTCTTTTGATTATATGGTTATATCATCAAGATATACTACCATTGTTTTATTTATCAATCCTTTGAATGCAATAACCATGGCTCTTTGAAATGTGTCTCATGCATTCATTAATCCGAAGGGCATATTCTGATATGCATAAGTTTCCCATTTTGTTCGAAATGTAGTTTTCAAACGATCTTCTGGATGAACCAAAATTTGGTTATACCCTGGAAAGCCATCTAGAAAACACATTAATTCAGAACCTGCTACTGATTGTAAAACTTTTTCCATTGATGGTAAAGGAAAATGATCCTTTTGACATGTTTTGTTCAAGTTTATGAAGTCAATACAAATTCGAATATCTCCACTCTTTTTCCTAACAAGTACTAAATTAGAAACCCATTTTGAATATCTAACAAGAAAAATGATCTTGGCTTTCAATAGTTTGTTTAATTCATTTTTTATTTGAGTTTCCAAGTTTAATTTAATTTTCCTGAGATTTTGTTGAATAGGCTTTACATCAGGTACCATAGGAATAGTATGTTGAATGATTGATGGGTCATATGTTTTAAAATCTTGGTAATTCCATGCAAAAATATATTTGTATCTCTTCAATAATGAAATGAACGCATTTCTTTCTTCAAATGAAAGGCTAAGCCCTAGATTTATATCTTGATGTAAATCAGTAGATCCTAAGTTAACTAATTCAAACCTTAGAGTATAACTTTGTAGTTTAGAATTGTTGACTTTCTTGAATATGTCTTTCAAATCATATAAATCTTCAAGTTTCACCACATATTTTGGCAAAATATTTTTATCAGTTTGTCGCTTGATTTGATTGTCATGTTCATCTTCGTCCACAATTTGATCATCATATGATTTCTCAGAAGTAAGAAAACTTAAAATTTCATTATCATCATTAAAAACCCGTCAACTAGTAACATTATCTGGTATAGATGGTCAGAAAATTAATTCAATAGAGAATATGTCAGGACTAAAATCCTCTGGTGGAATAAGTTTGGAGGCAACATTAGCTAAAAGGTCGGCGTTGGCATTCTGTGATCCAGGAATAGGAGAGATATTGAATGTTAAAAATGTGATGTGAGGTCTTGAACCAAGGATTGGTAATGTTTCAAGTGAACTGAGATGCAGTGAATAGTGTTTCGCACTTGTCTTACAACAATATCTGAATCTCCAAACACCTGAATATATTGTATATCAAGACTAATTTCTTTTCGGAGACCTTGAACCAATGCCTCGTATTTATAAATATTGTTATTGCATTCGAATTCTAACCTACATGCTAGCATGGTTTTCTTTCCTTTTGGGTAATAAGTACGCATCTTGATCCTGCACCATCACTGGATCTAGATCCATCAAAATAAAGTTTCCAAAACGAATATTGGACTATAGTTTCTTCTTCGAAATTGAAGCATCTAATGGAATCAATTTGAGAAAAAATTTCTAATTGTGAGTTAACAGAATTGACTGGAAAAGGTTAACTTTGCACATTAAAATTCCCTAAGAATGAATCTGCAGAGTAATTACCCCAAATGTTGTTGTTAAATGCTATAGGCTCATTTTCTTCCCCAAGGTCTGTAACTGAGTACTTGATATGTTTTTCACAATCGAATATGATTTGATTTGGCTTTCCATTATATGGAAGCCACATATGAGACCAATATTTTGCAAAATATCCATGTGTAATTTTTCAGACCAATCTCGACTAAGAACTAAACTGTAGAATTCAAGGATGCCTGCAATCAGTATATCGATAATATTAGAAACTTTTGGGTTTGATGAAAATCTAATACTTACCGAGTTGATTTCTCATAATACCTTAACCTTTGTTCTATCCAATTGAACTATACTAACTGATGACTTATGGGGTGCAATATTTAATTTTCCACAAATTGAATATGGCATTATATTGGATGAAGCCCCAAAATCAACCAAACAGTTATGAACATTTATATTATAGAATTCAAAGGTTAAAATAAAAGGAGGAGTATGAGAATTAGATCTATCACTAATCAAAATAGAATCTGAAGCATTAAATTTGCTTGAATTTTCAATTGGAGGTTTTCCTAGTCCATTAGTAGCTTTAGCTACAACAGTTGGAGGAAGAGGAGATGTTGTAACTGCATTCAACTCTTTTAATAAAATTATATGTTGTTGCTTTAATTTTCTAACTTCATAAAGATAAATATTGGCTTTAATATTCTTCATATCCTCAATTATATAATATTCAATACTATCAGATACTACTAAGGTTTTAGATTGAGGATTGGGTGTCGATTTGATTGGCTGAGAATCGGTGATGACCTGCTGAGATGATTTGACTGGAGGTTTTTTATTGACATGTTTTTCTTTAGCAATAGAAGTTGGAATTTTATTTTTTTTGTGCTGATTGAGTTGGTTCTACATAATTTATACTTCTTTTGCTAACAAGCATGGCTTCAACTTCTGTCTCGTCATTAGAGGAAGATAAAACGAAATCCCATAATCCATGTAATTCAGTGATTTCTTCATCTTGGGATTCATCGGCAGAAGCTGCAGTTTCTTCCTTTTATTCCTCTTGGTCAAGTTCAACATTAGAAATAAAATTGGGAGGTTGAGAGACAGACAATTGATTTTTTCTAACTGATCTAAAGGGTTTCCTGGTAGAGGTTTCAATAACCTGTTTTTTGATTTCGACCATATCGTTGGGCATGGTTTTGAGAACCTTTTGTAATCCCTCAAGATCAAAAGGATCTTTAGGAGTTTTCTTCTTTGGCTCGTCTTTGAATGTTACCTTTTTAGATATATTATCTTCAAGCTTTGTTTTCTTTTCTAAAGCAACAATTCTTCTTTCAATAGACAAAGATTCTTTCATGTTTTCTACAAGGGTGACTTTATTAGCTCTATCTACAAAAATTTCTATATTGGAAGGAAGGGAAGATATGTACCACTCTATTTGTACATCCAATCTAGGCTTAGAGGCAACTGGAATTTTATTCAATAACTTATTAAATATGGAGTTGAATTCTTTGATCTTTTTACCTATATTAGCTTTTAAATTAGAAAGATCATTGATCAATGACGCAATTGTCCTATCATCACCAAATTTGGCAAGAAATAGTTCTTGAAAAGTATCCCAATCTCCTATTGAGCCTGAACGGAGGGAAAAATACCAGGATCCTACAGATCCTCGAAAATTATATGGAAACAATATAACTACAACATCTTCATGTTCAACGTAGTTGAGATTCATGGCTAACATAAAATTATTGAGATGTTCTTCAGCAGGGAAGACCATCATCAAGATTATACTTTGGTAACCATTTTTCTGGATGATCCAAGAGAGGATGTAAATTTACCATTTGAACAGCACCCGAATTGACCCATGGTAAGCTGGCCATTACTTGACTTGTTGTTTGTGAAGATGAGATAGCAGGTCCAAAAGCAGATGTGGATGGAGAAGAACTTACTACTGGAGTAGTACTATTTATAGCATCACTAATTGTTTGAGCAGAAATGGGTTGATGAGCATAAATGGGTTGATTAGAAGAGAAGGTAGAAGTAAATGGAGATGAAGATGATGTGATCTCAATGATACCTAATTGAGATGATGATGTAGTAGCATTTTTACGATGAGAATAAATAGGAAACTCAAAAGGAGTTATCCCAAGTTTTTCACTTTGCGATTGGGTTAATACACCAATACCTTGAAATATGGATGTAACACTTTCTTCAGAAACTTCAAGATTAACATGCCTATCTGGAGATATAGTTATTTGTTCTAACTTCTCTATCAAAGACTGAACTTCGGGAGACTCGGGAATATGATTTGAAGAAGTTCTATGAGGTAATATTTCAGGAGATGAAAGAGATGGCTCTACAACTTTAGACTTATGACCAGGAGATAATGAATGAGATCTAAAAGTTGTAGGAGCTTTGGAGGGGGATTGAATCTTACGTTGGCTTTTCAATTGAGATTTAGCTTTATATTCCATACATAGTCGGATGGCCCTCCTTCTAGCGCCAAAAATGTTGCAGGCTGGAAAGTGACTTCCTCAAAATTAGGGATTCCACCCAGTCTGGAGCTTAAAGAAACTCATTTTCCATTGAAATGGTGGGCCCGAATGGGGGATAAAGGGACCAGTTTCCCGTATAAAGAGAGTTTATATAACAAAATAAATGAAATCAACACTAGCGGGGTGATTTATTCTAATGATAACATAAATTAAAACTAGTCTAACTACTTCTCGGGATTGGATTCATTTATATGATCAAGGCGTAGAATTTCACAAGCATGAAAAAATATAGACCTTTTCATACTTAATTAATATAAGCACATTTAAGAAACTAAATCAATTTAATTGATTTAGTTGATGAAGAACATTAATCACATAAAAGATCTCTAAGTCTCACATATAATAGCATATCATTCAATATATTATATTGATAGTAATAAGAACATATATCACTTCAATGCTTATCAGAATGAAACTAATATACAGAAGTAAGTTTGCCAAAATTTCAGAAGCATAAAACAATCAATACACCGATAATAGTACCTGTTGCATCATTGCTTTAGATATGAAAAGATAGCTTCAAGGTTCAGACTACAATTAGATAACTTTCATTCAAACAGTAGTGTAAGTTCCAAAAGCAGTCTTCTCAAAATTATGAACCCCTTTCTAAATGTATGAAACGGGTTTAAAAACTAATTAATATTACAAAAATAGAAGACTTGTAAAAGAAGTCTCTAATATTACTCTAAACTATAAAACTATAAAATAGGAAAGTAAAATGCATAAGTTGTAACAGTCTATGATTGTTTCTAGGATTCACTCTCTATCTGGTCTTTGAACTGGCATGCTTTGATCATATGTTCGAGCTGGGGGGGATAAATTGGCTACATTATCATATGTCTCATGAATACTACATCGTTCAGTGTCGCAAGAAGCTGAGTTGTTGCATTGGAGAGGCACCTTAACATTATCAATTGGTTATGAGGCTTAATCAACAAATACTAGTAAATCTCCATATCTAATCTTGTCAAATTTTCTATGTCAAGATCCTTTCTGTTTGATGTTTCTTGCCAAGATTGCTTCAGGAAACTGATATATGGCATGGTGTCTTTTGACGTTTCATGAACTAGGGTTTCTTGAAGAAGAGAATCTTTTATATACTCAGAGATGCTGAAAGATAAATTCTTAGTTCTGATAATAGCTAATTCAGTGCTCTTCATTTTAATATCCCAATCTCCAAATATTATATCTTTAATTGATTCTTCAAGATGAGGGAGATTGGCCACTTTACCTTGTGCAGTGTCTTGCTAATCTATGTATTTTGACACATTATCATCAATTTCTTCAAAATAAGTTCTCAGATTAGAAATTTGAGTGACTAATTGATCACTGGTCTTAACTTGCTCTTTAATTTGATTATACTTCTGATAGAAAATTGTTTGTTGTGTAACCAGTAATGCTTCCAAATATGTTGCTTCTTTCTTTACTTCATTGATTTCAGGGTTTTCTTGAAGCTTTTCAATCCTTTGCTGCAATTGATGAATTATTTGATCTTTTTCTTTAATCTCATTTTAAAGTTTAATTTTGAGACCTTCAAACTCTTGTCGTAGATTACTGATGTTTGATTGCAGCTCCTGCTCGATCCTTTGCTTTTCATCAGAGAAAACTTGCTCCATTTGAGCAATTTTTTGATCATTTTCTATAATTAATTACTCAACTTATGTTGCCTTAATAATGGTTGCATTTGCATAAGCACCTGCAAATTGAGATAATATTTTAAGTTCCTTCCCTGGAGATGATTGAGTTCCTTTCCAAAGGACTTGCATTAGTGTTGAATCTATATGAAAATCTGGAGACTCTTCCAACTTTTACTTCTTTGACCTGGTCATGACAGCTTTGTGTCTTGGACTATAAAATACACCCAATGGAGGTATCTCTTCAATTTTTATGACTATTTCAGAAGTCGGAAATGCCAGGATGATTTCCATATCTTAGGCTGATGTATCTTCCGATTTCTCCTCTGTATCATTGTGTCCTTGGATCAGGTTTTTCTCAAGAATAATTTTTGAAACCTCTACAGTAAATGAGTTTTCTATGATTTCTTCCTGATACTTGGATTTATATGTATCAGCAGAAACATGTTGCACACCTCGCTCACCTGCATGAGTTATGGAACTTGAATCACCCACAATAGGCACGGTTTCTGACTGAATGGCATTCTGAGTGGCATGGGTATTAGTTTCAGATAGTGCTTTCTCGAATCCTTCCCAATTTTGGATGAATTTATCATCATGTTGAACATTTGTGATTTCTTCTTTTTGAATTGGTACTGATACTTGAGAATTCATTGCAACCATAACATGTTCTGCCTTCAACTCTGGTCTGTGAAACAAATAATATGGAAAAAGGGAATTTCTCTATTCTTGATACACTTTGAATCTTAACAAATCTTCGGAGTTGAACCTTTTAGCTGCCTTTTGCTGAACTGTTGAAAATTCGTGAATTGATTCAAACATATTGTCAAATATGTCAGGCTCACTTGGAAATGCTCGCAGCTTGACTGAATTCATTATCTCTCTAGCAATCCCATAGGAATCATAACTTCTATTGTTTAACATTGTAAAATTACAAGGTTTAAATTGATCAATTTCAATACAGGCATGCTTTAAATTTTCTAGGACATATGAACCACGGGAAAGAGGAAAAGTTGGCCAAACGGTCTTTTTTGGCATCTTTCAGGGTTTTTGTCAAACCATTACCAACTGTTTGATAAGAAATTTCTTTCATCAACAATTTATCTAGTATATACAAGGGTAGGATATGAGGATGGGAATAACTTCCAAAAATATAGATTTATGTAAATTTTTCTTCACCAAATCACCTACCTACAGACTTAAGACTCTTATTGGCTTCAGGGGTGAATCTAGGGATTTTTCTTTCGAAAATGACTTGGAAGACTGGGAGCATTATGTCATTGCATATTTTGAACATATGAAGGTGATATTTTGACTCCTACAATATATCTAATTGTATGTAGATGGGGGTTTCAACTTCTCTGGTCCATTTCCATCCTAATGACAAAAAATCAAAGGAAAAACAGGTTGTGTCTAAGATATAGGAACTCATATAAAAAGGAGGGGATGCATTGGGTGGGGAATTTTGATTTTCTCTATAGGTTGTGATAAATCTTATCAAATTATCAAAAAGGATAGTAGCCCAATCTAGAATATAGCCGTTATAGGTTGCTTCTATCAAGGGTGTCCAATTCTCATTAAACTTGGTCGTATTTACAGATCCAAAGAGATGACACATCATTGCAGCTATCTGAGAGAATGGGATTTTAAGAGAGACGACTGAATACATACCCTTATCTTCGTGTTTATTCCGGTCAGGATCATTTCTCCATTCTTTAATTACAGTCGCAGGATGGTCTTTCTCCTGCATGAACTCTTGACCAAATTGGGCGTCATATATCTTCTGGGTTTCTGGCAGTTTATACATATCCTTCAAATCTGATAGCCTGAGAGAGCCAATGAAAATTATAATTCTAGTAAGAATTTGTCTATCTCTGATATCTACATTACCCAACACCCACTTCACTATATCAGTATATGGCAGCATCTTAGGACGAGTAACAACTATGTGAAGAAAATAATTAGCAGTGTATGTCCATGATTTTGAATCATTGGACCAAGTATTGTCGGCCACAACTTTTCTATCTTGAATTACTTGTGGTTTCTCATTCTCGAACAACTGATAGATCCCTTCCCATCTTGGAGAACCAATTTATGGGTTGCATGTAGCATCCAAGATTAGGAGAGCCATTTCGTTCTTATCCTATTGTTGTATGACTAACAGTGATGGGGTGGCGGATTCCGTTCGTGCTTTAATCAGCCTTGACATCCTTTTATGCCTAAATGATTGGAATCACCCTGTTGAAACGAAAACTGGAGAGGATAAGTTGAAATCACTTCAAACGATAATAATTGTCCTGTCAACTTAACTCATGCATAATGGGAAATACTTGGAATTAATATTTAAAGTAATTACAATTCGATTACAAGCCTCGAAATCTCAAAACACTTGAATTAACATTAAATTGACAAGCATGGGTTTGTGTGATTTTGACATATGTCATCATATTCGGATCTGTTGATCGGTGATTTCAGTAGTTGGCGAGTTATAACGGTTTAAAGCAATCTGCGAAACGTGAAGTGCGATATTGCGATGATTTTAGATGGGATGCGATATCGGAATCTGTCAGATGACAGAATGCAATGTCGGCATTTTTTAAATGAAGGTTTTCGCTACTTCGGATTTAGGTGATTCACAATTCGTAACTTCGTTGCTCGTACTTCGACATTTTGCTATTTCGGTGATTCGCTATTCGCAATTTCGCTGCCATTTTCTTCCTACTTTTATGATTTTTTGCTTTGTGGGTTCTTTTAGGTGTTTTTCTTATTTTTGAAAGAAAATTAAAACTTAAACTAATAAAATCCTATATTAAGGTTTTATTTCTAAAAATAAATATTTAACCTAAAAATTTTAAGGGTCCCCATTATCCTTTCTAATCGATTTTACTTAGATAATGGGGATTTGTTGTAATACTACAACATGTACTTACTGCAGTGATCCTAGAATGCATATTTTTTCTTGGCTTCTAGAAGCTGGATATTGAATATGTTTTATCTAAGTAATTTCGGATCTCTAAAGTCTAAAATTGCACCCTGTGGTAGCCCTCCAAGTCCTCTTTCTAACCCTGCACGTGTGATCAATATTGGATTCTTTAATAAATAGTTATGCCCAATCTCCTATGATGACCTGATTATAGACTGGTTCAGTAGATTGAACTTGTATGAAGTGCCATGTGTCACTGTTTCAACCTTCGGTCCTGAAAACGATATCCAACAAGCTACAGTTCATCCTATTTTTCACTTTTTACGAAATTTGAATCCAATACTCAGAGAGAAATTTATGACGATTTTCCTAAGGTCACTTGTTTGACATGAAATTTGGGAACCTGCAAAAACCCTAACTTCCTCAGATCATATCTTCGAAAATATAGCGAACCAATATTTGAAATTTGGTCATGTGCTTCATCAAGATGTTAGCTCAAATAGGTTTTTTTTCAGCATTTGAAGCTTCGCAGAAAAGAAAATAAAAAATAAAAAAAATTATAGCGATAATTCCACGATGCCATGTTTTAAGTAGAGAAATCCTTGCATCAGGAGGATATGAGGGTCACAATTTATATAAATGCTTAGGTTGAGAGGGTCTTCAACAAGTGAACACTGGAGGGATTTTGGGAGTTTAAAAAATTAGTAATTATTGACTATTCAATGACCACAACCAATGACTAGTGTCATGCCACAACCCCATCGGGTTTTAGCTCACTAACTGGGGTTACTAACTTCAAACATGAAAATCTCTCAAACTGTGAAGAATTACGTGGTGTGCCATATATCAACAGAAACATATCAACAAGTAGAAACCATAAAAAATATCCTTGACTTGGAATATAGTAAGTTTTCAAGTCAAAGTCCCATGCAAGATCAGGGTAGCCCCTGTTGCTGCTTGGGTTGACATCAATGGCAACCACAGATCAAAAATCTCCCCCTTTGGAATTTATGGCAACATAAGTACTCCCCCTGTGATCATGACACCTCTTCCTACAACATTCTCTCCCCTTTTCTCATCAATGGCAAAGGGTAACTCACCCTGACAAACTTCGCCTTGCGGGCCTGTACACACTTCAACTCCCTCTTTTTTTGCATATTTAGATAAGAGAAAGAGTCTAATGAGAACTTGGGAGAATCCCAAGCTTTATGCGAAGATTATACTCAAATGCTTCACGAGGTAATGGTTTGGTAAACATGTCAGTAATTTGTTTCTTTGTGCCAACATATTCAAGCATGATATTCCTTTTGGTGACCTTCTCTCTAACGAAATGATATTTGATCAGAATGTGCTTTGTTTTAGAATGCATCACAGGATTCTTGGAGATATTGATGGCACTGGTGTTATCACAAAATATGGGAATAGGCTCATAAAAATTGACTTGAAGGTCTTGCAAAGTTTTCTTCATTCATAGAACTTGAGTACAGCAAGTTTTTGTCATGATATATTATGCTTCTGCTGCAGATAACAAGATTGAAGACTTCTTTTTAATTAACCGTGAAACAAGGCAACCACCTAGATAGAATGTTGCTCCACTGGTACTCTTTCGATCATCAACACTTCCTTCCTAAATTGCATCTATTTAAGCTTGGATAATTAGATTATTTCCTTTGGGATATAATAAACTATATTATGTTGTGCCCTTAAGATATTAGAGAACTCTTTTGACGGTAATAATATGAGGATTTTTTGGTGGTGCTTGGAATTTTGCTACTTGTCCAAATGCCTGTATTACATTTGGCCGAGAAGTTATCACATATAGAAGACTGCCAATCTTAGATCTATACAACCTTTGTTCCACATCCTTTGACGAATCTCTAAACTTAACTTGCAACCTGTTACCATTGGGGTAAGGACAGGCTTGCAATATTCCATCTTGAATTTCTTGAGAATTTCCTTGATATACTTAGTTTGATATATAAATATTCGTTTATCCTGCTGAGATATTTGAAACCCTAAAAAGTATGTCAGCTTGCAAAGTAGAGACATTTCAAACTCACTTTGCATCTTGTAGGTTTTAACCCTGTACAGAAATTATCTACTAACGAATCTTAAAACAGAAAATAAACAATAGCGAGAGCAAAGAACATAAAACAGATAAACACAGATATTTTCCCCTGGATCCCAAATCGGGACGACCAGCTTGATTTTTTTCATTAGATTCCTTTTATTGTTACAACACATATATATGCATGCCGAAGCATACATAAACCCTAATCCATTAACCCTGGATTAGAACATAACCATAGTTCCCTTGACCGGATCTACAAAATACCAGGGGCCGAAAACCATCGTACCCCAAAACCATGTGCAAACCCATGCACAAAACCATGGGCGGATCTGCCCACCGGAAAATAAAGACCAAAAATTTTATGGGCGCCGCACCGAACCTCGACAGTGGGGTCGTCACCCCCCGTGCATGATTAGTCATGGAAAAAATATAACACATACCCAATGTTCTCCCACTTGTTGTTTTCTTTCCGCAGGGGGCCACAAGAGAGCTTAGTCATTAGCCTAGTTCTGCAACACCCATTTTTTCTCTACACCAAGAGAACTTCTAAGTGCTTACAGACTTCGTCAATACATCTGCAACATTATTCAAAGTGTCCACCTTTACTAGCAACACCCTTTTAGCATCAACCATATCTCTCACAAATTGATACTGAACATCAATGTGCTTTGTCTTTGAATGATAAGTAGGGTTCTTAGCTAAGAAAATTTCACTTTGGCTATCACAATATATCCTTATAGCTTGCTGCATCAACCCCATACTTGAACACAATCTCTGCAACCAAACTCATTTCCTTACTTTCATGAGTGGTTGCTATGTATTCAGCCCCTATAGTCAAAAGAGCCACTATAGACTCCAGTTTTTTACTCATCCAACTGAATACACCTCCACATAGGCTAAACACATACCCACTTGTAGATATTCTTTGGTCCAGATCTCTAGCCCAGTATGCATGAAAAAAACCACAAATTTCCAACACTCTTTCCAATCCTGGTCTTCCCTAGTAGCAAAATCCATAATCACTAGTGCCACACAATTATCTGAAAACCCGCTTCATTGATGTCCAATGCTACTTCCCTGGTTTTGACATAAATCTGCTCAATATTCCCACTACATGTGAAATGTTTGGTCTAGTATAAACCATTGCATACATCAAGCTATCCACTGCACTTGCATATGGAACATGGGACATATCCTCCTCTTATTCTTGTGTCTTGGGACACTGTTCAGTAGACAACTTTACACCTACAGGAATCGGAACATTCGCCGGTTTACTATCCTGCATATTGAACCTCTGCAATATAGTCTCGAAATACTTCCTTTGGTTTAACCAAAGATTCCTCTTTGCCCGATATCTTTTAATTTCCATGCCCAAAATATAGTTTGTAGCACCAAGATCCTTCATGTCGAATTTGGAGAACAATTGAGTATTCAAATCTTGGATAATTTCTTTGTCATTTCCAATCAACAACATATCATCCACATATAAGACCAAATAAATAACACGGTCACCAATTAATTTAAAATAAACATAGTGATCCTCCTTGCTTCTGGTGAAGCCAAGTCCCCGTATATAGGTATCAAATTTATAATACCACATCCTTGGTGACTCTTTTAACCCATACAAGGACTTCTTTAACCTGCATACCAGCTCTTTCTTCCCCTTCACCATAAAGCCTTCAAGTTGTTTCATGTAGATCTCCTCTTCCAGATCCCTATGAAGAAATGTTGTCTTCACATCCATCTGTTCTATCTCAAAATAAAATGCAGCAGCAACAGATAAAAGTAATCTAATAGAAGTAACTTTGGCAACAGGAGAAAAAATATCACCAAAATCAATTCCCGACACTTGGGAATAACCTTTGCTACCAACCGAGATTTGTATTTCTCCACCTTGCCTTCTAAATTCATCATCTTCTTAAACACCCATTTTCTCCCAATGGGCTTCCTTCTAGCCGGCAACTCCACCAGATCCCATGCCTCATTTTTGTGCAAGGATGCCATTTCATCAACCATGGCCTCCTTCCAGATTTTTCCATCCTCGGAATCTACTGCCTCCCTGACAGTTCTGGGATCATCATCAGTTATATTTAAAGAAAAATTTAAACAGAAAGCAGATGGACTATACCTTTCTGGTTGTCTTCTTTCCCAAGCTGATCTTCTCACAGCTGGAGTTTGGGGTTCTTCCTCTTTTGAGTCTTCTTCTGTTGTAAAGTATGATTTATCCTCCTTTAGCTAAAACTCTATCTTCTCAGGTTCCTATGGTAGGAATTCATGTTTAACAACATATTTCACCTCTCTAAACATCACATCTCGGCTGTACACAACCTTCCTTATTTTTGGGTTCCAAAGCTTGTAACCCTTTAAACCATCCTTATACCCAATAAAGATGCACCTTTTAGATTTATTATCCAACTTGGTCCTTTTCTCCTTTGGAACATGTACATATGCATCACATCCAAATACCCTCAGATGTGAAAGAGAGGGTTTCTTAGCAGTCCACACCTCATGTGGAGTCTTATCCTCCAACGCTGATGAAGGTGATCTGTTAACCAGGTAACATGCAGTCTCCACTACCTCTGCCTAAATTCTTGTCCTAACCCAGTACCACTGAGCATGATTCTTGCCTTTTCCATCAGCGTTCTTTTCATTCTTTTTGCAACTCCGTTTTTTTGAGGTGTGTATGGAGTAGTCTTCTATCATGCTATACCACACTTCTTACAGAACTCTTCAAATTACTTCTTGCAGAACTCTCCACCATTATCTGTTCTCAATTCCCTTATCTTCTTCTCTGTTTGGTTTTCCACCAGAACCTTAAATTCTTTAAATCTGTCAAAGACTTTGGATTTCTTCCTCAAGAAATATGTCCATGTATTCCTTGAGAAGTCATCTATGAATGAAACATAGTACACAAACACTTACCCAAAGGATGAACCGACAGTCCCCAACACATCACCGTGAACAAGCTCTAATATAATGTTTTCCTCTTAGCACCGGCATGAAAACTCACTCATCTCGCTTCGGCAGGCAAGGTCGGCAACCCAAACCTGGAAGCGGCAGGTACCTCGCCGGGAAAACAAGCTGGCGTGATTCCAGCCCTCTTTCCAAATATTTCGGCTCGATGCCATAAAGATGGCATTTTCCGCAGATCGCGAGGCTTCGCTCCACCTTCCGTGGAACCACAGAACTGTTGCACCCATCGATAATAGTGTTGCCCTGAAGCTTGTACAGAGTTCCAGTCCGAACTCCCTACATTAATACCAGTGCTCCCCAAACCATCTTACAGGTATCTTTTTCGAACATTATTTTTACACCCGCATCATCCATCTTGCTTACAGAAATCAGATTTCTGGCCAATGTAGGAATGTGTAGAACACTAGGAAGTGTTCTAATCCTTCCACCTTGTAGCTTCAGCTTGAATTTTCCACGTCTGATGATTCTGGCCTTCCTATCATCCCCTGGGAATACATCACCGCCATCATATTTCTCATACTTGTAGACCCACTTCCTATGGGAATTGAAGTGAAAGGATGCACCTCAGTCAATCAGCCATGACTCATGATCTACATGTGTATTTGAGAAAGAAGCCAAATACACATCCCCACCTTCATCCGAGGTGGTTTTTTCCTCTGCAGAAGGAGCATCATCAGATCCCTTTCCTTTCTTAGGAGCTTTAGATCTGCAGTCCCTTTTGTAGTGCCCTTCCTTTCCACATCACCATCACCCTTACAAACCTCTCCTCTTCTTAAGAGGATTTAAGGGTATTAGATCTCCCAGATTTGTCCCATCAAACTCTTGAGCCCAGAGCTAAGCCTGACCTTCCTCGTACAAATAAGGCATCTCCATTCTGAACCTCCATATTTCTTCGTCTCCTTTCCTCCGACAGCAAGGTTGAGGCAATATCATCAAAATTCAAGGTAGTTGTATTGCTACCTATTGCAATAACTAGATTGTCCCACGAGTCTGGTAGAGAACACAACAAACTGATGCACTTATCTTCATCTGAGATTTTAATATCAACAGATGACATCTGACTTACCACAGTATTGAAGGCGTTCATATGCTATTTCACCGAGTCTCCATCCTTCATCCTCAAGATATACAGCTTTTTCCACAGGAACAATTTATTCACTAGAGACTTAGATTGGTACAAAGTCCCAATTTTGTCCCACAAATTCTTCGTCGTAGCTTCCCCAGATACATTCAACAATATTGAATCTGAGACACAACCGTATTGTGCTCTTTGCCTTCCGATCCAGCTTCTTCCAGTCTTCATCTGACATTGCCGTTGGTTTAGTACCCGGATCTACTGCGATCCACTGATCCTTATCCACCAGCAGATCCTCCATCTTGAGCTTCCACAACTCAAAACTCTGACCATTAAATTTCTCGATCTCTATCTTCCCGCCACTCGCCATCTTCTTTCATCGCAAGAATCGATCCCACAGATCTCCCACCGAACAGGGTCTACCATAGGCCCGAGCAAAAAACCCTCAACAGCAAAGGCGTCCCCTTGAAGCCAAAACAGCTCTGATACCAAATGTAGGTTTTAAACATGTACAGAAATTATCTACTAACGAATCTTAAAGCAGAAAATAAACAATAGCGAGAGCATAAAACATAAAACAGATAAACACAGATATTTTCCCCTGGATCCCAAATCGGGACGACCAACTTGATTTTTTTCATTATATTCCTTTTAGTGTTACAACACATATATATACATATCGAAGCATACATAAACCCCAATCCATTAACCCTGGATTAGAACATAACCGTAGTTCCCTTGACCAGATCTACAAAATACCAGGGGCCAAAAACCATCGTACCCCAAAACCATGTGCAAACCCATGCACAAAACCATGGGCAGATCCGCCCACCGGAAAATAAGGACCAAAAAAAAATTTTGGGGTGCTGCCCCGGACTCTGACAGGGGGGGCTACCGCCCCCCCTGTGACCCCCCCGACGCTGCACCCAGCACAACGAATAGGAGGGGCTATTTCCCCCCCGTGTGTGATTAGTCGTGGAAAGAATATAACACATACCCAACACATCTTTGTGGCAAAGTTTTTACTTAATCTATCATCATTGCTTCCAAAAATTATATCGTCCACATATACCTCGATAATTGTTATGTTATCTTGATCCACTTTCACATAGAGATTGTTGTCGGCACTTCCTTTCTTGAATCCTTTTTGATGTAGACATTCATCAAGACAATCATACCAAGCTCTAGGAGCTTTCTTGAGACCATATAGTGACTTCTTTAATCTGCAAACATATTCTTCCTTTTCAGAGAGTAGAAAACCTTCAAGTTGTTCAATGTAAACTTCTTCTTCCAATTCACCATTTAGAAAGGTCAACTTAACATCCATTTGGTAGACCTTGAGTTTTCTTGAGCATGCATAAGTGAGAAAAATTCTGGTAGCTTCCATTCTAGCAACGGGAGCAAATGTTTCTTCAAAATCAATTCCTTCAAATTGTGCATATCCTTTGCAGACTAATCTTGCCTTATTCCTGGTAACATGTCCATCCTCATTCAATTTGTTTCTAAAGACCCATTTAGTTCCAATAACATTTTTATCCTTTGGTTGTGGAACCAATTCCCAAGTGTCGTTATTCTAAATTTGATCTAGTTCTTAATTCATAGCTGCTACCCAGTGTTCATCTTGACTAGCTTCCTCAAAATTCCTAGGCTCAAGAGTTGCTAAAAAATCAAGGTGGGCTTGTTGTGATGAACGAAGATGTCAACTTCTTCTGGTTCCAATTCCTTCATTTATGTTTCCAATGATTTGATTTCACGGATGATTCTTTTGACACCATTATTTTAAAGCTTTTGGAGAATTTTCTTGTACATCATGTTGATCATTTCTTATTTCCTCTTGATTTTTTTTCCTTATTTGATTGGTATTGCTCTGGAGATTATTCTTCATCCTTCACAGATTCTCCCTCAGATCCCTCAGATTTTCTTGAAGGGACAATGTCATTGTCATCCTTTGTAACACAATCTTCATCAAAAGTAACATTTATGTTTTCCACTATTTGTTTTTGCCTCATATTGTAGCATCTATAAGCCTTCACTTTGCGTGAATAACCAACGAAAATACCTTCATCGACACAGGAATCAAACTTGCCCAATTTTGTATCTTCTCCTTTGATGTAGCATTTACTTCCAAATATTTTGAAATATTTGATGTTAGTCGGTCTTCCTTTCCATAATTCATATGGAGTCATGTTACAATTGTTCCTTAGCAAACCTCTATTTATAATTAATACAATTGTATCGATTGTTTGAACCCATAATTTATCATTTAATTTTGAGTCATTTAACATTGTTTTGGCCATTTCCTGTATGGTTTTGTTTTTTCTTTCAGCAACTCCATTTTGCTGCGGTGTTCTGGTTGTTGAGAATTGCCTTTGTATTCCATTTTCTTCATAATACTATTAAAATACCTTGGAAGTTAATTCTCCTCCATTATCTGATCTCATACATTTGATCTTCAAATCAGTTTCATTTTTGACCAATTCCTTGTAGATTTTAAAACACTCGAATGCCTTAGTATTTTCCTTTAAGAAGCTGAAAGCTGTCATTCTGTTGTAATCATCTATCATTAGCATAAAATACAATTCTCCATCTAAACCTTTTGTTCTCGTAGGACCACATATATCAGTAGGTACTAATTCCAATGGACGTGATGTAAAGTGTTATGTTGTCTTGAACTCAAATTTTGTCTACTTGTTGTGCCGACAAGATTCACATGTCATATTGGTAGGTTTTGAATTTTAGGAATTTCTCTTATTACTTCCTTGTTGTTGATCCTGACCAAATTGTCAAAATTTATATATCCCATTCGTTTTTTCCATAACCAACTTTCGTCTTCTTTCGCCAAAAAGCACCCTTTAGGTGTCTCATCCAAAATATATATGTCATTTGGAGTTCTACTTGCTGTAGCCACAATTTTTTCGAACTTGCCTTTACTGATTTCAAATTTCTTAGATTTAAATAGCATCGTGTGTCCTTGATCGCACATTTTTCCAACACTGAGCAGATTGTGATTCATATTTTCAACCAAGACATCTTTCGCTAATGTGTTCTTGCTTCCAAGTGTGATTGTACCTACTCCTATGACATCTGAAGACCCATAATTTCCAAAATACCTTGTTCCATCCTTCTTTTCCTTCAAGGATATGAACATATTCCTATCTCCAGTCATATGAGTTGAGCAACCATTATCAACATACAAAATGTTTCTGTTGCTTTGAGCCTTGAGAGCGATAACACATTTTTTAGTCTTATTTTTCATATTTGTTCATTCTGATTTTTCCAGAATTCCTTTGAAGAACTTCCAAGTCTGCAATCTTTAGCCAAGTGTCCAAAATTGTTACATTTGTAACATTCAACATCATCTCTCAAATGATAAAATTTGTTAATATTCTGATAAGTTCTGGAATATCCATTTCTGAAAGATCTCCTAAAACTATATTTATTCCAAACATACGTGCGGCATTCTATAAATTTATGTCCAAAACTTCCACATGAATAACAATGACCATAAAAGATAGGTTGATACCTGGGAGGAAATCTTCTTCAAGGAATTGTTTTCCATGGTTCTTCCTGCGAGTCTTGATCTCTTGAGTTGGCTGGGAGGTCTACCTTCTTGTTATATTTTTCACATCCATCTTCTTTTGTTGTCATAGAAGGATTTGGCCCCTTTTCAGATTTTTCTTTGTAACCAAGACCAGTCTTGTCACTGTTTGATCGCTGATTGTTGAAGATTTCTTCCAATTCCCTGGAGTTGTTGGTGTAGTTTTGAAAAGTTTTTCCATTTTTTACTTCCTTTTGTAGAGAAACTATTTCATCTTCCAATGCTTCTCTTTCCTTGTTGCTTTCCTTTAATTCTTCCCTGAGTAATTCTTCAACTCGTTTGTATTCTTCAACCTTGATTTTAAGATTTAGGACATGTTCCCTTTCTATATTTAATTCGTCTTCAAGAGTGTTGACATGCTTCTTCTCGACCTTGAGCTCTTTGATAACCCTAATCACTTCATTTTGAAATTCAACCTCATTCATCTCTTCTTCTTCGTCTCCTTCTTCATTAGATGCTTCTTACTTATTATGCTTGGTCACAAACAATACTCTTCCGTTGATTTCTTCTTTGTTATCATTGTCTTCATCAGATGAGGAGCTATCTTCTTTTGAGAAGAAACTCTTCTTAAACCATTTCTTCTTGCCTTTCTTGTTGAACTTCCTCAGACCTTTCTTTCCTTTCGTGACAACCTCTTTTTGTGAGGACACTTGGCTGCAAAATTCCCAACCTCACCATAATCGAAACATAAAAATGGAAGTTTACCTTTAATTTCCCCCTACCTATTCTCATTTTTTGCATGAAGTAGGCAAATTATTTATCTGAAAATTCTTCTTCATCTTCTTCCTTTTCTTCTTCCTTACAACTACAATTTTTCTCTTTCGAAGTATGCTTGTCCTTACTAGTCTTCTTGGATGCGGTGAATGTTGTTTCCAAGTGAGATGTGTCGTCCTCTTCTTCAATCCTCATTTCATATGTTGTAGGCACTCCATGCAATTCATCTTTGTTGAGATTGGTTAGATTCGAACTTTATTCCAAGACATATACCTCTGGGCTGAATCTTGTCGGCAAGGTTCTAAGGATCTTTCAAACAACAATTTTCGTGTTGACATGTTCTCCCAAACCTTCCAATGCATTTGTTAATTCATCAACATGTTGTAAGTATGCATCAATATTTTCATCTTCCTTCATTTTGAGTTGCTCAAATTTTTCCCTATAAATTTGAAGTTTTGCTTCTTTCACATTTGATTCACCTGCATATATATTCTCAAGCTTGCCCCATACTTCTTTAGCAGTTTTGCAACTCAATACCTTAGGATAGAAAGATTTGATAATCCTACTGATAATGAGATCTTTAGCCTTGGTATCATATACCATATTTTTTTTACCTTGTTCATCTCGGGTCGATGTAAAGCCTTTTTCAACGATTTCCCATATTTTGTATCCTTGTGCCAACAAATGAACCTGCATTCTTCCACTCCAAAGTGTGTAGTTATTTTTATTAAACAGAGGAACTCTATTCTTAGTATACTCCATGATCTCCTTCCAGTTGTTAGACTGTTATTGAAAGAACCAATCTTTGATACCAATTGTTGGAAATACTGAGAGAGGGGGGCGGGGGGGGAGAGAATCAATATTTCTTATCAATTATCACTTTTAAATCTTTTCAGAACATTAGTTAATATTCAATTATTCTTGATGTTTATCCAGTAACAAAAGTAAACAATAGAATACAATAGGCACACGAATTTTAGGTGGAAAACCCCCTCCAGGTAAAAATCCACCAAACGCTTTTCCAATAAATTCTTTAATCTTCATCCCCAACTAAAATGAAAGGTACAACTTCCTAGAATTCTAGAAAAGAATTATTCTCCAGCTCCCACTGGAAGGATGCCCCAATGCCCTGGTTTTTTCAGTAGTCAACTGAATGTATGCCCCGACATCCTAGACCGACCTACCACCCTGAAATGTTCACATGCTCCAACCTGTAGGTGACTTCATGCACCAACATAACACCTCCCTGCCACCCTATATCGATCAGAAATAAGACAAGAGTGTGGAATCTCGTACCAAGGACAATGATCCACGATACAATATGATTCACAATGATTTTCTTGAACTAGACCAATCACCCAACCACACTATGACCTGCACCCCAACCATAACGTTATCCAACAATGACACTTATACCTCCCAACAATGCCTCTTGAACTCTAGGCAGATTGACTCTTTTACAATTTTACAATGATGATTTTTACAATACTGACTTTTGACACGACCTGATACTTAACTTGACACTACTTATTTGAACACTAGTTGTTGTTGAGGTATTGTTGTGCTTTCTTCATGTAATATTACTTTGGCATTGCATTGCCCTTCTAGTATGTTAGGTACCTATATTACTAGTATAGTCCCTTATTGTTGTTAGTGTAGCCCCCTTATTGTTATTTTTGTACCCATGTAACCCCCATACTATTATTATTGTGCCCTTACATTATTATTATTACGTCCGCTAGGATTACATTGTGGCCCCATGAACTCCTATATATAGAAAGGAGGTTTGGTAATTTGTATCATCCAATAATTGTTCATTTATGTAATGTATTGGAGGTTGCCCCCTTGAAGTGGCTTATTTCTAAGGTGTTGATATCTCTTTTCTTCTATTTTTGGAGTTGGTTTCATAACATTTGGTATCAGAGCTTTGGATTCTAGGGTTTCGCTGCTCCAAACAAGTCATCATGGAATATTCACTATAATATTTTTTCTACGAAGGTTCAGAAGCTGAAATTTTTACAGAGCGAAGCCAAAATCCGGAGGAATGACATGCAAAAATTTCAGATCTTGTTTTGCAATATTTTCGGAGATATGATCTGTGGAAGTTAGGGTTTTATTAGGCTCCCAAATTTCACCTAAAACAGGTCATCGTGGAATTTGCACTATAATATTTTTTCTACAAAGGTTCAAAAGCTGAAATTTTTACAAAGTGAATCCGAAATTTTATGGAACTTCCTGTACAAATTTCAGATCTTGGTTCACAAAATTTTCGGAGATATGATCTATGGAAGTCAGGGTTTTTTAAGGCTCCCGGATTTCATCTCAAAGAGGTGATCGTGGGAAAATTGTCATAACTCTCTCTCTCTAAGCGTCGGATTGGAATTCTGTAAAAATTGGCCGCAAGTACATGGACTGCAGTTTCATGTATATCAATTTCAAAGTTGAAGGAGGAAACAGTGACACGTGGCACGTCGTACAAGTTCGCTCTACTAAACCAGTCCGTAATTAGGTCATTGTGGGAGATTGGGCATAACTTTGCCTTGAAGAATCCAAATCAGATCAGACCTGTGGCATTCGAAAGAAAATTAAGAGTGCTACTACAGGGCCGAATTTTAGATATTGAAGATCCAAAATCACAACGATAATTCAATTTCAATATCGAGCTTTTCAAAAGAAAAAAAAAGGTGTGTATTTTTTTTCTGAATTGCATAAGTCTTGTTTGAATAATCAATTTGAATTGATTCCAAGGGCATATTGTAGAATATATATCAGTATTGGGTTCTAAAATTCCCCCTAAAAGTAATTCAACACCCATTAAGCCTTCAGAAGGCTCTACTATGGTTCATGAAGATGAAAAAATGCAACATGACATATCAAAATTACAAGATAAAGTGCACCAAATTTCGCTCTCGCAAAGAGCAACAAAAAATGAAATGGATTTTTTGAAGAAAAGCATGGAAGCTACGAAGGATGGTTTGAAGAATGTTATGGAAGAAAAAATAGAAGTTTTGAAATATGGTATGGAAGAAAAAATGGAAGGTTTGAAGGAAGACATGGAAGGTTTGAAGGAAGTTTTGTCAAAGTTGATACAAGAAATGATTCCTAATGGCGAAAAGATAGTAGGGGAAACTCAAGATGAGAACAAAATAAATTTTAATCGTGATTTCATAAACTCTAATGTTGGATTGAAGAACCACCATATTCCAAAGATGGATATGAGGAAGTTTGATGGCAAGGATACCATAACATGGATACTACAGATGGAGCAATATTTTGATCTCAATAATGTGCAAAACACACAAAAGGTATGCATTGCAACTTTACATTTAGAACCAAATACATTTGTATGGTATCGATGCCTTTGCTCCCGTAAAAAAATTGTCACTTGGTCAATTTTTACAGAGGAAATGATAACACATTATGAGGATACAAAGAGCAATACATTCTTTATCTCAAACAAAAGGGTTTAGTGGCGGAGCACATTGAGGACTTCCAAAAATTGAATATAAGTGTAACTGATATTCCAGAGGAACACAGGATTGATGTTTTCATAGGGACTTCAAAGGATAACATCCAACATGAAGTTCGTGTTTGGGAACTTGATTCATTAGAGAAGGTATTCAGGTTGGCAAGAAAAATTGAATGTAAAATTATGGCGACAAGGAAGCCTACCGCTCACATATCTATTAAGATGGAAGTGTTGCTACACCTAGACTTCCACAACCTACAAGGTTGACACCACAACAATTGGAAGAAAAAATAGAAAAATGGCTTTGCTACAGTTGTGATAGCAAATACAGTAAATGTCATAAGTGTGCTGAGAAGAAATTATTTTACATAGATTGTGAAGAGGAGGAAGAAAATGAACAAGAAACTTCAAAAGAAGAGGATATACACCAGGAACCAACCCCAAAAGAAGAATAAATGAGTATGACCATATCATGTAATGTATTGGCAGGAATTACCACTCCTCAAACTCTCAAGATATAGGGATATATCAAGAAGAAAAAGCTAATAGTGTTGATTGATTTGGGTAGTACCCATAATTTTATTCATTGTAAGGGAAAGGAATTGAATTGTTTCCTATACTCTGCACTAGAATTTCAAGTGATGGTTTCAAATGGAGGAACTATAAATTGCTCTGGAAAATGCCATAATATCAAGCTAGCCATGGGGGAATATGTATTGAATAGTCCAATGCTTTCAATCCCAATGGGAGGTGTTGATGTTATACTAGGAGTACAATGGTTACAATCTTTGGGGACGGTAGCTTTTAATTTTCAATAACTTTTCTTGAAAATTTTTTCGGAAGGAAAGGAAATCGAATTACGGGGTATCGCAGGGAAGCCAAGAAAGATAATAAGATCTAATTTCATGAGAAAGCTTCTAAAGAAAGAACAATGAGGCATAATTGCACAATTATGCTCACTAGAAGTTCCAACATCAAAATCATCTATTTCTCCATATCTCCAAAAAGTCTTGGACAACCATTCCAACACTAGAAAATTTGGCCCAATTTCCAACGGCCACTTCGTCGCTATTCCGACACATAGTCATCGCAAGAGTGATAGTTCAAGGCTGGACAAAACGTGGTTAGCCATTACGTCGCAATTCCAATGCTTTGCCAAAGTGTCACAATATCGACACTTTTTCCGACGTTTCCAAACAACCGTCGCTCTTCTGACGTTTGTAAACTGTTGCAATTCCGACGATATGTGGTCCGATGTTTTGAACGTCACTCTTCCGACGTTTGTAAACTGTCACTCTTCCGACGTTTGTAAATTGTCGCAATTCTGACGATATGTGGTCTGACGTTTTGAACGTCTTTCTTTCGATGCTTATTAAAGTGTCGCAATACCGACACTTTTCCAAAGTGTCGCAATATCGACGCTTTGCAGAAGCATCGCAATACCGATGCCAGGAAGAACTGTCGCAATACCGACAGACATTTAAAAATTTTAAAAAAAATGGAATGTCGCAAGACCGACGAAAAGGGCAAACGTTCAAGGCGTCGGAAGACCGATGAAAAGGGAAAACGTTCAAGGCGTCGGAAGACCGATGGTTATAAGGCGTCGGAAGAGCGACGCTTACAAAGTGTCGGTATACCGACAACGGGTTCATTTTTTTTTTTTAAATGAAACTTTAAAACAGGACAGTAAATTGAATAGTCACGTAAATTGAGGGTCTATACTATATTGGAATACATAATACAAAAAGTATTGGAATACTGTAATATGTCTTAGCATGGACTTTAGTAATAATTTTGACTCTTGAGATTGTTTTGATATCAATTAAGTATTTTTTGGATAGCACTTTCATGTAACTGCAGAATATTGGAACACAAATTACTTGATTAAAAAACAAGTAGACAATCTCATCTATTTGTAACGTGACTTGAGCGCCTTAAGAGAGTGCTCTTTATTCTCTACTGAAATAAAGAAAGCATTTTTTTCCTTGGAAGGAAATATTGTAAACACACAAAGGTATATAAAAATTCTAAAATGTATAGATTTTTTGATATTCTTTTGCACAGAATGTGCTTTTCCTGGGGAAACACACCTGCACTTTCCTTCATTCCATGGATGGTAGCCACAGTAAACCAGATTCTTTAAATCTCAAGGTCGGGTCAGCATCTCGATAGCAATTGGCTCACTAAGTAAGCATATCACATAGTGGGATTTGAACCCAACTTAAGAAAGGGAGGAAACAACATTCCCTCTCAACCACTCAAACTACACCTAATTGGCAACAAAAATTGTCACTTAATTTCGGTTATGCCGTGAATGAGCACAAAGGATAACCAACTTTGGGTGAATACAGAATACCAAACAAATTTATTTTATTTTCATATTTTAAGAAACCAAAATTTTTGGATCCACTTATGAATCATGATGCTTGGGATTTGTTTCATGGAAAAGGGATCTGTCTCGATCTACACAGTAGACAAGTACAAAACATATCTCGGGTAAATTTTAGAGGATCAGGATCCAATATGGGGATCCATCCCTCAGGACCAACAGATCCAGTAACACAGCTTTAAGTGTTATTCTGTTGTTGAGGCAAATATACAATGACTATAAATGCCACCATAACTGTAACATGTTCATGCACTGCAACCATGTTACTAGGAGGTAATGGGAAGGAACTAGGGATGATTATACAATCGAATTGGACAAGGTTGATCCAAGTAATAATTAGATACTCAACATTAGGAAGCCAGCCTTCTCAAATGAGGCCAGAGAGAATTGGAATCGAAATTAATAGCACCATTGGAGAAATATGTGTTGAGATTCTTGTTTATGAGCTCTCAACCCAGTAGTAATTTTCCTATGCTTCATGACTCAAACACTAATGTCATATCCCATGGTCCATCATTCATAGTTCTTGACATTTGATGAGATTTACCAATTTGCTGAGTTGACTATCCATTTTCACTTTGCCTCAACCCGTTTCACATTTTTGGCCTCCCTTACTCATATACTCCATGGGATTTGAACATGGATCTCATCCATGAAAACCCAATATCTCTACCATTAATCCTAACCCATGTTCAGGGCACTGACATTTCAGCTCACCTACTAGAAAGGATTCAAATTCCACACACGCTAATTATTATTTGTTCAAACTATATCTTTGGTAAATTTTAATTTCAATAAATGCAAAGCAACTTATCTTAATTTAAGTCTGCAATTTCTCAAGTTGTAGTTGGGCTTAATGTAAGTTGTTCAATATAAATTTAAACATCAATGTAAACTAATGCAAAACGTATACCTTTTTTTAGAAAAAGAGATTCATTCAGAAAATACATCTTATGCATAGCATTTTGATATTTACTATACCAGATTCCTTCAATGGCTCTACCAAGTAATGAGGAAGTCAATTATCACGCAAGTTCCTGGCTTAGATCATACACATTCAACAAAACCTTGTATCCTTCCTGAGACTCACTGAAATTAGAGTTTTACATCAAGCTCTCTGCACAAATTAGGGGCATGGAGAAAAAAATGAGTTGATGGAAGAAAAAGGTATGAAAATCAGTCCTTAGGGGCAGAGAAAGCAATATTTATCTGTGAACTTGAGAGAGGACCAATGTTTGATGAAGAAGAGGTGGATGAGAGACAAGATAAGAGTCTCGTGGAAAACTTAAGAAGTTCAATCCAGCATAGAGGAGAAATGTCAATCCTAGAGGCATCAACAGGGGAAAATGAGCGTCAAGTTTTTCAGTCTAACTATTTATATGAGTGTTTGTTTGCAGGACTTGAAGAATATGAATATGAATGAGTACAAGAAGTTGTCATAAAGGAGAAAGACAAAAATTTGTCTCTTGAAAAAAAATGCAATGCAAATAAAAATTCATGGACCTCAAATAAACAGGGTAGAGGACCAACCGAAGGAAAGCTCCAAGATTTCACAAGAAGGAATAGATGGCAATCAAAAAGGAAACATTATATCAGGTCCTATAGAGGTCCAAAACAATCTACGAGTTGAAAGGAAATAAATTTAAAATGAAGTACCTTTTTCATGGTAGCATCTCAAATAAATAGGGTTGTGGATCTTGAAACAGTAGAGATTCAAGAGAAAGTCATGTATTCCAAGCAAAGGTATGATCTTCATAAAGTTTGTAGCCAGGATGATTCAAGAAAGCAATCTTCTACAAGGAATCAAGAAAGAAAAATAATGATGGAGGAACAATATGGAGCATTAATGGAGATGGTGAAGAGTCCACTCAATGAAAAATCAGGTGGAGAACGAAAGAAGAGACCATGAACAGGTTACAAGTCATACTGGGAAGGAATATTAGAGAGAAAGACAAAGAAAAGGTGACCATTTCATTATTAGGGAAGCATATAACAAGTTTTGAACAAGATGGAGGTATGGTGATCCATCAAACCTATGTCTCAGCTTGAACGACCTTTGAAAAACCATAAGGGAGAAGAACATTTACCCAAGTATGAAGAAAACTTGGAAAAAGCAAATGGAGTTCTAGGATGGAGTCTGGACTATGCAAGTATGGAGCTTGAAGACCAAGAATACCATATTAAGTACTAGATGAGAGTATGAAGGATTTCATCTCAGTTCAAACTAGAAGGAAAATAGAGTAATGAAGACATTCAATATCTCATAATGTACAACAACAAATCTAAAGCAATGATGGCCAAGGAGAAAAGTTTAGTTTATCGTCGTTCCATGATCACAATCTTGAAGAGGAATCTACAAGCATTTAAGTAATCAACATAAAGGTATGAGATGTTTATCATACATTTTCTTATTCAATATCAATGAGAAACTAATAGCCTATGAGGGGGAAAGACTCTTAAAACAATGTTTGTTCAAGGTATTTGACAAGTTTTTATGTTGGTAAAAGAAGTTGCATTTGTGGGTCTTACAAATTCATGAAAAGAGGCATAGTGAAACTTGAAAGTGGAGGGGTCTTAACATTCCTCAATGTCAAAATTCTGTTATGGAAATGTCAAATGTATATATATCCAGCCTAGTACAAGTCTTTTATGAAATATGGATGCATGTATAGAGAGAAATTGAAGAAGCATCTCTGATTTGTAATTATGATCTCAGGTTTCAATATGAAGATGAGATAAAGCAAATGAATGACAACTCTAATATGAAAAGGTGTATAACATACTTGGAAAATAAACATAAAATAAAACATCAATATGGACAAAAAACCTACTTAAGAACAATAATATACAAGGATGTCAAAGAAATGAAGGCCAAAACAGGGGACATGGAGCCGAATTCCAAAGAATTTTTTGAATTTTCAGAAGTTGCAGGTCAAGAACAAGGTAAAAGACTCATTGATAAGCTTCAAGAAGGATCCAGGAACTATAAGACAAAGCAAGGGAAAAGGAAGTTGCTTGAGGATGTTCTTAGAGACAAGATCATGGGTTCAAATCAAATTAACTGACTCAGAATAGCTGCCCTCTATCCAGATGTGTCGAGGAAGGAGAGGGGATTACACAAGGATTTCCTTTCAAAACAAAAATCCATTGCTACTGTAACTGTACAGTACCACAATCAACACTTTGCAGCAATTAACCATGTGCTAATCTATAATTCTAAACTCAAACACATATGCATGAAAGACTTAGAAAAGTGCAATCATTTTGTCCATCCTTATAGTAAGGCTTTACGTCAACCAAATGGTAAGCCAGCCAGCAAGTCCACTGGCATGAGAGAAAGAAACTTTTCTTCCTAGTGGAGGGAACTATCATGGTCGTGCCAATCAATTAATGTTTGTAGTTCGGGCAGGTTTTTCACATGCCTAAGTGTCTAGGCATGCATAAGTTGCCCACAATTAAAGAATTTTTTAGCATAATTTCAATTACCTCACTCAAGCCCTGTGCAGCTCCTGATCGCTCAACATTTTTGTTATCTGATTTCAGAGTCTCCAGTAACCAAGGCACCAAATCCGGGAAGTTCTCTTCACCCATGCCCCTTATGAGCGACCCAAGAGCTCTAGATGCAACAGCACGTACTTCTGGTATAGGGTCTGCAAGAACCTGTGCAGAATTTAAATTAATTAGAAATGTCTGAACAAAATATCTCAATAAGACACATACAGGGAAAAAGATTCTGCCAATACCTTCTTCACTTCAGGAAGCATTAAGCTTATATATGGTAGCATATCCTTTAGCTCTTTTACCAAAGAACACATGTTTCCAACAATCTGTGCTGCTTTCTTTGCACGTATCTGCACTTCTTTCCCTAAGACCGTGGTGGACTATAGGCACCAACAATGCTAGTGATGGAGCATCAATAGTATTGAAAAACGTTGTTTGCAATGATGGTAAGAGATAAAGGAATACAAGATGTTGGTAATAAATAAACAACATCAAATCTCGCAAAAAATGGTATAGAAGGCCTGACACAAAACTTTAAAAAATACCTGCAGAAGAATGTCAAGGGAATGCTTTGTGTATTCATTGGGATCTGAGATACTCAAGAGTAATGATGAAACTAGTGCAGATATTTCAGGGTTCTTGACTACACTTCCAACCTGTTAGCACCAGTCAAATAACAATTATTTGAATAGAAGAATAAGCAATAAATATTGAACAAAATAGAGACGATTGGAATTGACACTCGGATACAAGGCATGTTACCTGCTGTAAAGCCATCTGAGCAGCGGATTGAACCTTTGGGTGTGTGTCTGTTAAAACCTGCAATGTCCATGACAAAGAATTATATTACTGAACCAAAAGAATAAGATAATTAGGTAAAACAAATATTGTGATAGTTTAGAACCCTAAGCAATCTCAAAGTTTACTTCAATATTTCTTCATTGATCCAAACCTCAGTCAGTTTAGGAACAATTTTTGGAAGACATTGTGATAGCTATTGAGGTGCACAGTAAGCCATTGCTCCCAGTAGCTGGACACTTAACTTATGTAACAGAACAATGATCAAATAGTGCAGGTAATACAAGTTCCAACTAGGGATCAAAACCCAAACCCCTAATTTAGGCATATTAGCGCCTACGCGCGCACACAAATAATATTATTCGTCTAGAAAATCAAATTTTCCATATAGTAGGGTTCCAACAAGGGGGAAAAGGAGATGAAGCCAAGTGAAGCTTAGCCAATGTAACGCCTGCAACGAGTGATAGCAGTGCAGCTTCTGTGATAAGGTCTGATCAGGCTTATAAGCTCCCACAAAGGCCACTGTGCATTTGTTTCATTAGATCGGGTTGGTAATGGGTTGCAGTCCCAATAGAACAAATTACAAGCAAACCCATGAGACAAGATCCTGAAAAAAAAAAGCTAAAAAGCCAACCAAATTCTTGTTGTATTGAAGAATAAGATACATGTTTTTGGAGTTGTGGAGTTGAGAGCAATGCAAAGATCCTCACACTGTCCATGGTGCCAGATCTATGAGCACGATTCGAGGCACAAATCTCCCGCATCCTTCCTCCAAACCTGCAATAGTATGGTTGCATCCTTCCTCAAAACCGGCGACAGTATGGCCGCATCTTCCCTCCTTCCCTGGAAAAACCATGCAATCAGAGGGAAATGAAAGACGAAAATTAAAACTTTTGATATTTGAAAATTTTTGACATTTTGAAATGAAACACGTGTGTTTTTTTTAATGCCACTCAAATTAATTTAAAAATATATATTTTTTAATAATTATAATAATTTTTAAATAATTAAAATAATTTCTAAATAATTAAATGTTTGTTTATTTTGATTGTTTAAAAATATTTACAATCAAAAAAATAAAACATATTTTTTTGAGAAGCAATTAAAATTATATGAGTAAATAATGGACTGATTTTTGCATATAGTAATCCTTCTACCCTATTAAATCATCATGCTTTATTAAAAGGAGTTTTAAACTTTACACTATTAAATTATGTTGTATTTTAAATATTTGGAGTTCTAATCTCTTTTTTTTAATATATTTTTTCTTTATAATTTATGTATTATTTTTTCCTTGGATATTTACATGTAATTGAATGCAAATAGTAATTTAGATTTGGTAGCTTCCATTGTAATTCTCAATACTATTTTAATTTTTTATCATGCTTCAAGAATCCAGATTAGGTTAGGAAATTGAGATGACAAACAGGGATCACTTAATAGGGCCATTATATGGATTCTACGCACAGTCCTTAGTAATGCCAATTCCTTTGATTTTTTTTTATGAGGAGCCTAGTTACACACCTTAAAATTCAAGGACAAAATTCAAATTGATTCTGCTCCATACACTCCAAAAGAAGGGCATCCCTATTGGTAACAGAGCTACAAGCCTATTTGGTAGTTACACTTAAATTCTTGGGATTCAAAGACTAATATGATTCCAAAATTGGCTCATTTTACAGTTCACATAATGGAAATTATGGTAGCTTGTATGTCACAAGCTATGTACCCCATGAACAATGGCATTGACCCTTGCTATAGTTCAGGCTTATACCTGAGCTTTGGAATCTAGAAATGAAAATGTGGTTTAAAATTTAAATTATCCTCCTATAGGTGACTGACCAAATTACATGTCTAATAGGGAAGCTTTTGTAATCATTCAATCTTTAAAAGACTTGGCATGAGTCAATTTGGGGAATTGAAGCTAGTATGAACCCCCCTCTTCTCAAATCGGAGAAAAAATCATGGAGGATCAAGGGCAATGGAAAGATGAGAAAGCTGGACAAGGAAGCCAATGGCACCACTCTGCAACTCTCGAAGGACGATCTGCACTCGCTGTTGGAGCCACTAAGCAAAGACGGCCCGACCCGAACACGCCCGGTCGAGCGACCTCACACGGCGCAACACAACGCGCCCGAACGAACGATGCCACAAGGGAGAAAATAGAAAACGGGCCACCCGAACATGGACAAGGCACTCGAGCAGTCACAACTTAGAAAAACTGATACGGGCGCCCTCGAACAAAACGGCCCGACCCGAATGCGCCCAGTCGGGCGACCTCACACAGCGTGGCATGGCGCACCCAACCAAATGATGCCACAAGGGAGAAAATGGCAAACGGGTCGCCCGAATGTGCACAAGGCACCCGGGCAGTCACAACTTAGCAAAATTGATATGGGTGCCCTCAAACGAAACAGCCCGACCCGAACGCACCCGGTCGGGCGACCTCACACGGCGCACCTGACCGAACGATGCCACAAGGGAGAAAACGGAAAACGGGCCGCCCAAATGTGCACAAGGCACCTGGGCGGTCACAACTTAGCAAAACTGATACGGGTGCCCTCGAATGAAACGGCCCGACCCGAATGCGCCCGGTCATGCGACCTCCCACGGCCCGACACAACGTGCCCGAACGAATGATGCCACAAGGGAGAAAACAACAAACAAGCCACCTAAATGTGCACAAGGCACTCGGGCGGTCACAACTTAGCAAAACTGATATGGGTTCCCTCGAACAAAATGACCCGACCTGAACGCACTCAGTTGGGCAACCTCACACGGCGCGACATGGCGCACCCGACCGAACGATGCCACAAGGGAGAAAATGACAAACGGGCTGCCCGAATGTGCACAAGGCACCCGGGCGGTCCCAACTTAGTAAAACTGATACGACCGCCCTCGAACGAAACAACCCGACCTCAACGCGCCCGGTCAAGCAACCTCACATGGTGCGACACAACGCACCTGAACGAACGATGCCACAATGGATCAAACAGCAAACGAGCCACCTGAATGTGCGCAAGGCACCCGGGCGGTCACAACTTAGAAAAAATGATACGGGCGCCCTCGAACGAATCAGCCCGACCCAAATGCGCTTGGTAGGGCACCCTCACATAGCGCGCCCAACTGAATGATGCCACAAGGGTGAAAATGGGAAACGGGCCTCCTAAATGTGCACAAGCTGGCACTCAGGCGATCACAACTTAGAAAAACTGATACGGGCGCCCTTGAATGAAACGGCCTGACCCGAATACGCCCAGTCGGGCAAAATCACATGGCGTGACACGACGCACCCGACTGAACGATGCCACAAGGGAGAAAATGGAAAATGGGCCACCCAAACGTGCACAAGGCACCCGGCCAAATGAGAAGCAGA
>JAXQQM020088087.1:0-221950 GCA_034641835.2 Pinus albicaulis | reverse complement strand
CTCTGTTAAATAGTACGCCCCTGCTCTGTGGAGGTTGAATCCCAACCAACCTCTAGGGTGTTAAATCCCCGAAACATCTGCAAGAATCACAAGCTGACTTAGTTAATCCATTTAGAACTAGGTCATTTAGTGAGTTAGAACAACTAGATTCTGAGTCTTAACTATCATCTCCTGAAACAAGTGAACACCTTGGGAATAGAGAATCAACACCTCCTGATTTACATTTTCTTCATAATCTAGGTGTCCCTCATCCAAGATCAGCTCAGCAATCTACCGCTGTTCCATCCACCTCTGTTCATCCTTCATCCACTGTTCAAACTGCTTCATTTCAGCCCACCCCACCTCTTGTCAATCCACCCCCACCTCCTATCATGGCAGCATGGTATGCTCCCTTATTCCTTCCTGTACCATTAGTCAATCTTCCACAGGACTATCAGTCCAAAATTCCATTATATGATGCTAGCAATGCTACAACAGCATCACAACATGTGGAAAAAATGAATGACTACTTTGACAGAAATGAAATTGATGATGATTCTGTCAAACTCAGCTTATTTTCTCAAATTTTAGGGGGAGAAGTAAGAAAATGGTTTAAAGGCTTAGCCCCCCATAGTATAAATGATCTCCAAGGCTTCCATCAAACATTCTTAAACAAATGGGAAGTGAGGAAGAATCCTCTCCAAGTCCTTGCTAACTATAACAATCTCCATAGGAATCCAGGGGAAAGTGTACAAGCTTATTGTACTAGGTTTAACAGTGTGTACAATGCACTCTCCCCTGAATTAAAACCTCCACAAGGTTCAGCTTTAAACAAGTTCCCTAAAGGGTTTGACGCTGACATGACCTATTCACTCAGAGAGAGAGATTTTGCAACTCTTGAAGACATGCAAAGAGGTGCTCTTTCTGTGGAAGTAAACTTGATGGAGAAGAGAGCAAGGATGAAAGCTGAAAAGAGAGTATCTTTTAGAGAGGAACCCACACCTACTACCTCAAGCTCAAAAATGGAAAGAATGATGGAAGAAATGATGAAGAAAATGAGCATTCTCGAGAGAGTACAAGCAAGTCAAAATCAAGCTGCTCCTCAAAATAGAAACCAAAACCAGAATCAGAATATGAGAAGGAACCAACCTCTGAATAGACCTAGGGAAGATGATCAACAGATTGCCCCCCCCTTTCATCAAAACTATGTAAGTGAGGTTGAGGAAACATATGAAATAGCAGAGGATAATGATATGAACCTTTTTGGGGTAGATGATGATGACTTTGAGGTTCATTATGATAGGAAACAAGGTCTTTATACACCTTACGACGACAAAAGAGATGATAATGAAAATGATTATCAAAACATGGAAAATGCCATCGCAGAGCCTTCGAAAGAATATGAACTTAGAAGTAAATCTAGTCAACAAACCCCCAACAATAAAACCTCTGACAATTCTTCTCAAAACAACACTACAACCAAGCCTAAAACAGTCAAACAAAAGGACAAAACAGTGGCTGATAATTATGGTAAAGGTGAACCAAAAGACACTCAACATCTTGAAAAACAGCGTGCAAACATCAGTAGTACTAACACTTCAACTAGTACTCCTTCTTCAACCGTTGTGTCAACTGTAGATAAAACGAATCAGTAAGCTGTTGTTGCTGATAAAGTGGCAGTAAACAAGGCTGAAACCAGCACCTTAAAGAATCAAATTCCTTTCAGCCTGAAACAGGAAATCTCAAAAATCAAAATTGTTGTTCCATTAACTGAGTTAGCTGCCCATCATGTATATAAAACCCAAATTTTGAAGGCTTTAAACATAGAGGAAAATGAGGATACACTCAATCTTAATGATGACCAACCAGAGCTGATTTTTGGTCCAAAGATTGAAGGTAAATTTCAAGAGGGGCCTGTCCCTCCCTTTTATGTAAGTTTGAACATTCATGACAAAATTCTACACAATGCTATGCATGACTCAGGCGATTCCCATAATTTAATGCCAAAAGCTGTAATGGAAAGCCTGGGTCTTGAAATTACCAGACCTTACAAAGACCTGTACTCCTTTGACTGAAGCAGAGTTAAATGTTTAGGATTGATCAAAGACCTCTGTGTTAATTTAGCCCAAATTCCAGCCAAGTGTTTGGTCATGGATGTTGTTGTGGCTGATGTGCCCCCAAAGTATGGAATTCTCTTATCAAGATCTTGGGGGGCTAAGATACAAGGTACCATGCAGATGGACATGACCTATGCGACTATCCCTGTTTTCAATCAGACTAGAAGACTTTACAGGGAGTCTCATATGCAATACACAGTTACGAGTCAAGAAAGACCTCAAAAATCCCCTCTGTATTCTATGAATGCCTTGATTATTTTATCATGTTTAATGATGAAACACTCCCTGAACAGATCACTTTAACAGGATCAACGGCTGAAACGGAGGAGGAGGAACACAGCACTGAAGGGTCAAAACAGTTTGCTACATTTGAAAACATTGGCAAACAAAACATTGGTCTTGAGTTACATGTCATAAATCCATTGTTGTTAAACCTTGACAGTCAAAAGAGCAATCCTTAATCCGATGAGAAAATTGAGGAATCAAATCATACAGAGGACATTCACCAAACTGATAAAACTGAAAATGGTCCTCTCTGGACTATGTATTTTGATGGGTCGTGCACTAAAACAAATGCTGGTGCAGGTGTCTGGATTACTAACACTGAAAGCAAGAACACAGAATGTATTTCTTGCAAATTAAACTTTCAGTGTTTCAACAACATAGCGGAGTATGAATCCCTGCTCTTAGGCCTAAACCTGTTGAAAAAACTGGGAGCCAGAAGAATTAATGTATATGGGGATTCTGAGTTAATAATTAGGCAAGTCAATGGGGAGTATAATGCAAATCATCCCAGACTAAGGGCCTATTGAAATGATGTCATGGATATTTTAAAAACATTTGAGGAATCCACACTGAGTTTTGTCCCGAGGAAAAGAAATCTTATAGCCCACAATTTGGCCTTTGTAGCTAGGACATGTTTAACGCCATATCAGATTGATGATTGTTCACCCCAAATAAAATTCAGACCAGTTGTGCCTGATAATAAAAAATACTGGCAGGTGTTTGACGGAGATAAACAAATAGAAAAATTCATGCAATTCAGAAATGAATTTGAACTGCATAGTTCAGATTCAGATTATGATACAGACTGCAGTGAAGAAAATTTTCTTGGTGAGGAAGAGCCTTCTCCTGAGCTTGTCAAAATTAACTTTCAGACTAGCAAACTTAGAAACAAAATAGAATTGAGTGCAGAATCAGAAACAGAAGATTTAGAAACTCTGCATTCTAAAGATGAAAGTTTTCCAAGCGGTCTAACCCCTTTAGAAGAGTTGTTTGATTTTAATGATGTGGCCAAAAAACCTAAACTGGAACCTGTAGAGACTGAGGTAGAGGAATGCAACATTGGCAGTGAAGAGAAACCGAGAATGATCAAACTGTCCAAAACTTTGCCAGCTCACATAAGACTCAAATATATAGAGCTGTTCAAAGAATTTTCTGATGTTTTTGCATGGAGTTACAAAGATCTGAAGTCCTATGACACTGAAATAATACAGCACAAAATCCTTCTTAAAGAAAACCAAAAACCATTCAAACAGAAACTGCGCAGAATAAACCCTGTGCAGTTGCCTTTGGTTAAGAAGGAAATCATGAAGATTTTTGATGCTGGTATTATTGTCCCTATTAGATATTCTGAATGGGTATCTAATCTGGTGTCTGTTAGGAAGAAGACTGGAGAAATCAGGCTTTGTATAGACTTTAGGGACTTAAACAAAGCTTCGTTGAAAGACAACTACCCTTTACCAAAGATGGATCATATTTTACAAAGGGTGGTGAGGTCTAAAAGAATTTCTTTTCTTGATGGCTATTCAGGGTATAATCAGATCTTAGTTCACCCTGCTGATCAATTAAAGACAACCTTTACTACACCATGGGGCACTTTCATGTATGTGAAAATTCCTTTTGGTCTATTGAATGCTGGAGCGACCTTCTAGAGAGCCATGGACATAGCATTCTCGGAAGAACTGGGCTACTTCATCATTATATATCTTGATGATGTTACCGTGTTTTCAAAAATAGATGAAGAACACTTAGAACATTTGAGAAAAGTTTTCGAGAAGTGCAGAAAGTTTGGGATATATTTAAACCCTAAGAAGACATTATTTGGTCTCCAAGAGGGTAAACTTCTTGGGCACATTATTTCAGAAGAGGGTATAAAGATAGATCCAAAGAGGATTGAGGCCATATTGCAAATCTCTCATCCTCGAAACATCAAAGAGTTGCAGTCTTTCATTGGAAAGATCAACTTTTTGAGAAGGTTCATCCCCAACTTAGCTGAGCTCCTTAGGAATATCACAAATATGCTGAAGAAGGAGCAAGGGGTGAAATGGACCTTGGAAGCAAAGACATCCTTTGAGCTGGTAAAACAAGCATTAACTAAAACACTGGTTCTCATAAGCCCTGCTTTTTCAAAAGATTTTTATATCTTCTCTTTTGCATTAGAACATACCATAGCTGATGTCCTTTTACAGAAAAACCCACAAGGACAAGAGCAGCCTATTGCACTCTTTAGCAAGGCATTGAGGGATGCCCCTTTGAAGTATAACATTATGGAAAAACAAGCTTTTGCTTTGGTCAAAGCATTGAAAGACTTCAGAGTATACATCCTTCACTCACACATTATTGCCTTTGTCCCAAATTCAGTTGTTAAAGACATTCTAACACAGGACCCAGATGGTAAGAGAGGTAAGTGGATTGCTGTTATTCTTGAATATGATTTGGAGATAAAACCCACTAAGCTCATCAAAGGCCAAGGTCTAGCTAGATTAATGGCTGAATCAAATTGTGAAGTTCTTGATATTAACATGATTAATGCTTTGGATAACCAAGAAGAATTATCAACTCCCATTATTGAAGACCATTTCATGAATTCTCCTTGGTATGCTGATATTGTCTATGTTTTGCTTAATTTAAATACACCCCCTGGATTATAAAAAACAAAGGCAAGGTTCTTGAAATTGAGAGCTGTAAACTATTGCATTATAGATAGATGTCTTTATTGGAAAAATGCAAGTGGTATATTGCTTAAATCTTTTCCTGAGGTTGATGCAGAGAAGGTAAAGCAGGAATTTCATGAAGGAGAGTGTGGAGGTCATTTGTACTGGAAGTCAACAGCCAACAAAATTTTGAGGGTTGGTTTCTATTGGCCTACTCTGTTTACTGATATACACAAGATGACCACTACCTGCCATAAATGCCAATTGTTTGAGGGCAAGAGAAAATTATCACCCCTTCCTCTGCATCCAATCACTGTTGAAGCTCCTTTTCAATAGTGGGGACTTGACTTCATAGGAGAAATCCATCCACCATCCTCTACCCAGCATAGGTGGATTCTTACAGCCACAGACTACTTCACTAAGTGGATAGAAGCCATACCTTGTAGGTAGGCCAATGATTCAGTTATCATAAAATTCATGGAGACTAACATTCTCTCCAGATTTGGTTGTCCCACCAAGATCATCATAGATAATGCAGCAGCATTTGGATCAAAGAAAATGGTTGACTTCTGTCATAAATACCAGATAACATTGGGGCATTCCATGGCCTATTACCCTCAAGGTAATGGACTTGCAGAATCTTCAAACAAAAGCTTAGTGAACATAATCAAGAAAATGTTGGAAGACAATAAGAAGTCTTGGCACACAAAGCTGGTCCATGCACTTTGGGCTGACAGATTGAATTTGAAAAAATCTATTGGTATGTCACCTTTTCAGCTTGTGTATGGTACAGATGCAATTTTTCCTAGCAGCCTTGGTGTACCAGTTATGAAGTTAATCTAAGAGTTACAGACTGAATAGAATGACATGATCAGAATAATAAATTAGACCATTCATCTTCAGCAGACCAGAGAGGAAGTGTACAACAAAGCATTACAGAAACGGGAGAGCATCAAAAAGCTTTTTGACAGAAGAACAAAGGCTAGCAATTTCAAGATTGGGGACAAAGTTTTAAAGTGGGACTCACGAAGGGAAGAAAGGGGCCAGCATGGAAAATTTGACAACCTGTGGCTTGGCCCTTACTCTATTCGTTCAGTTGCTGGTAATAATGCATTTTTCTTACAGGAGTTAGATGGATCAGAATTGTTTGGAGGTCCTGTCAATGGAAGGATGCTCAAGCACTACTTCTCCTACTTCATGATATGTTTTAAAGCCTTCCTTTTCTTTTTCATTATAAATATTTCATCCACCATTGCATTCAAGTTGTAAAAAAAAATAAAAAAATAAAAATAAAATAAAAAAATACAAAAACAAAGAAAATGAAAAGAGGGCAGAAATGAAAACAAGAAAGGCAAAGCCCCATGCCAAAAAGAGAAATAAATCTGAAAGTGTGCAAGCTCAAATGCCACTCCTCAAAAACACACTTCTAGTTAGTCAAACTGCCTAATCTTGACTAATTAGCTTTTAAATTTTTCTGCTGATAGGTTAGTGAATTTGATTTGCCAAACTTTTTAATCTTGGTTTATCAGTAGTTAGATTAGGATAGAAATTGAATGTTCAAACAAACTCAAAATCTGAACCTAAGTATCCAAAAATAGAGTGACTCAAATCTGCTTCAAACATTGAGTCAAGAAATGTGAGAACCTGGTTCTAATCAGCTCAAAGCCTGAACCAGAAGAAAAAGGAAGAACAACTCAAACAAAGTAAAAAACATGGCTGTAGAAAGAGAAGGCAGTGCTTCAAAATTTTCAGATCTTAAGCCTTCCATTTTTTTTTTAATTTTCTGCAAATAATAATCTATGTGCAGCTTGTTTTTATGCCATAGATCACAGCAAGTCAAACAGCTTAAACTTGACTTGACTGTTTTTAATTTTCTGTTTTAGAAATTAGGGAATAAAAGTCTGTTGGATAGTTTAATCCCAATAGACAGTAGATTAGGTAGAGAAGGATCTGATCTCAACTGTTTAATCTGAGTTCAATGAGAAATAAGCAGTAGAAGTAGATTAGTTTTTATGCTTTCAAAATAATAAAATTTTGTGAAAAGAGTTTTCCAATCCAAGTGCACTCTGATGAAGAAAAAATGTTAGATCAGTAGGATTGGGTAGGTAGAAGTTGTATTGATGAAAGTTCATTTTTCTCTCATGATTGATACTATTTTTCAGAGCAAAGCAAGATCATCCAGCAAAAGGAGGAAAACATGGATGAGGCACAGGCCTACCTTCCAGAGAAATCAAGTCTGAATTCTTGATGCCTTCAAGAAGGCACCATCCCCAAGTGGAGCCACTGTTAGCCACCTGTAATTTTTGATTATACCAAAGGTGGCTAAATTTTGTTCTGAGCCTTCAAGGAACAATTTTCCTTATCAAAAACTTGTTGACTCTTGAAGTCTCTATAAGGCCTCCTGCCTTTTTCCCTCTATTCAAACCCTTTACTACTGTTGTTTCACACTTCAAAAGCCTCTGAAATCCTTCAAAAATCCCAAGTTAAATACTGCTGCAGAAACCCTTGGTCCCCTTCCTTTTCTTCCTCACTAACCTCATTTTATATTCTCCATTTCCCATGAAAAACCCACAATTTCATGTTTCTCCCTTTCCATTTCATTAAAATCCCTTTTATAAGGTCAAAAACCCACCTTTTTGACCTTACCGAAGCCTTCATTTCCCTGAAAAAACCATAGAAAATGCCCATTTTTCATACATCAGACTTTATCCCCATGGGCTAAAGTCTCTAGCCCCTTCCTCCATAAACTCGAGTGCCGGAACCGACCACTTTAACCAACGGGCGCTTATCCCTCCAATGAAATTCTTCCGCCCGAAAACACCAAAAAAAAAACCTTTGAAAAACATGAAAATCGGGTTTTAATTAAATTTTAAAGTTTTCCGCCCAAGAAATTATGGATTTATCTCGACCATTGATCTTCTTCGCAGATCGGACGACGCGGCATGAGACTTATCGTGTGGGCCCCCCAGCATTACGTCACTTCTCGAAACCGCGTGGTTTTTTCCGCACTGCCTTCGTGCGAAGGACGGTTTTTCCCAGCTGCCCAGCGATTCCATACGCTGGCTGCCACGCGTCCCCATACCTATTTCAAAACCACCGCATAAAGTTAATCCCCCGCGCATTATCTGTCAGCCCATGGACGCCCATTGGAATTAGCGATCACCGTTCGATCTAATCTTTCGCATCCAACGACTGCCCTTCACTAAAGCTGCCCGACCTTTAACCAAACTGCGCGTGTTTCAGCTGGGTCCCGGCGTAATCAAAAGTCAATATTTGCCGTCGATCTCTATAGATCAACGGTCTGCATTCAATTGCTCGATTCTGCCGCCCAGTCAGCCTTTCTCCGCCTTTGACTTTCCAAACCTCTCCCGACCGTCGATCACAGTGCGATCGACGGTTCCGATTGACCAGTTCTCCCGCACGCCTTCCGATGCAGATTTTCCCATATAAACGCAGGATTTTATAATTTTGTTTGTATTCTGCAGGTTTAAGGTTTTTCTTGATTCAATGAATAATTTTTCGCGGGGCAAGGATGACGATCCTCTACCTTTCAAATACGTCAGAGAAATCATCCACAGGGTGTAAATTTATACTGTCGACGAGGTTTCATGAGCCTCTGCTGTCACGCGCCCCTGTTAAACCTACAAACATCAAAGAAAACGCAGAAAAAGAGTATCAGATTGCTGAAAGCCAGAGATGGACCAGGGCAGATAATTAATGATCATATGAGTGGGAATTACGGCTAAGACGGTTATCAAAATCCTAATCCCTGACTCAAAGCACAGTTTAAACAGAAAATCAAAAGTGTTTATCAGACAGAATGCCTCCACCGCCATATCTAAGGCAAATTGATTCCTCAACCACCACAGTGCCACCTATTGCCTCAAAACACTCAATCAGGAGCCGAATTTATGGAGCAGGATCAGATATTATGCCTCGAAGCAGCCGAAGACATTACTTTTGCCATGAAATTTATTAACAGACGTCTGCAGAGTAACCCTAAAGATGCACCGAGCCTCAAAAGTCAAATGAAGCTCCCATTGAACTCAAATCATGAGTGTAAATCAGTTAATGCAGTAGAACACCTGTATTATTTCTTCTTTGAGCCTCCAAGGGCCAAGAAAGACATTAACTCTGCATTAATTGTATTTGAGATCTTTATTCAGATCTCACCTCCTCATCCTTCTATAAATACTTCAATAGAAGATGAGTGAGGGGTTGGTTGGTTGCTAATGTAATTACTGAAGCATTGTTATGTAATTGAGCTGAAGACTTCTGTTTGTAAATAGTGTTTCACTGGCTCTTGGAGCTCTGCTTGTAACAGATAAGTTAGGTTGTGAAGAGAGATGAACTGAGACATTGAATTTGAAGATTGTAACTGGTTTGGAGCATCAATACAAGCTGATTTGTGGGATCCTGGTCTATGTTGACGGTGATGTTATTCTTATTGTAACTCGTGATTTTGTTCCTGTTTTCATTATGTTTCAATTTTTGCTGTAAAGAACAGTTTAAACAGAGTTAGGACCTATTGTATACCAGTAACCTTCTCTGGCTGAGAAATCTTTATTTAGATGTTTTCTTCTATCTGTGTTATTTGGAAATTATTAATTCATTTTAGGCATAGGCGTGTTGGCGTTCCCTCATCTTATTGCCTTGACTGAATGTTATTTTTAAATGTTACTTTCAATATAAGTTGTGTGAGGATGAACTGGAAGGAAGATATGGTTAGCCCTGGTCCCAGACTTGTCTGCATAACTATTTGATTGTTTCCTTTAGAATGTGTTAAAATCTGTCTGGTTTCAAAGTACTTATCAAATCTTAGGCCATTCTGTGTTATCTCTGTGATTGTCTTGAAAGTAACTAAGTAAAGAAGAGCTAGGAGAGGATTTGTGGTGCGCCCGACCCACTAGCTTCTAATCCAAAGGTTGCCTTCAAGTTTCCCTTTGTTTTTATGTGTTTTTCTATTGAAAGTGTATCAAAGGCTAGCTAGTTTCAAAGTGCTTACCAGATCCTAGTTTGCTTTCATGTCTTTCTTAAGTGCCTAGTCAAAGGCTGGATAGTTTCAAAGTACTTACCAGATCCTAGGCTGCTCTTTGTTCTTCATTTGTTTTTCTCCTTCTTATTGTATCACTCCATTCCATAAATCAAACCTTAAAGAGATCCTTAGGCATAGATGACTTGCCCCATAGACCACTCTTGAACCTGATTTGTTTCAATTAAATCCTCTTATGACTCCATAGCCCAATGGACTGAGAAACTACCACCATCTTTCACCTTGATCGAAGCTTATTCTGGTTACTTCAAACTTCTCACTTTTGAACCTATTTGCATATAGATCTTTCCGCCTCAGACAGTAGCTATGTTCAACCTTCCAAACACAAAACCAAACCCTTGGACCTCATAGCTAGCCTAATATCATTATTCTAAACTTCAAAGACAAATCCATCTTTGTACATATTGGAGAGATCCCTCTCCGGATTCAGAAGGGCTAGAGCCTAGAATCCCAAAGTTGGTTGAAATGATGTTAACTCTGTGATCAGACTTTCGCCAATCTTGCTTATTACAGTGACCTAACAGCCAGGACCGAGAGCATTTTGAGAGAGGGATCAGGTAATGCCAAGAAAACATTGGAGACCAAAGAAGAAAGAAATCAAAGAGTGGTTTGAAAAACAGGTTCAGGAATTTGTGGTGAAAGAGAATCGCAGTGCAAATTTGCCAGCAGAGAGGTGGAAGAATAAGTATATTTTCACAGAGATCTATGAAAATTTCTTTGTGACATTCACAACCAAGCTCCAAGAGTGGTTGTCAAGGCTCGTAGATTTCTAGATGTATTGGAAGGATGAACAGATCACGCAGTGGACTCCAGAGTTGATCCGGTAGTTTGAAAGAACTGATAACACCATCACTCGAACAATAGATCACTGGGTGGATAGTCCACTGGGAGGATTTGTGATGGAGTTTGCAATCGATCAATTTGTGTCTTATTCAGAGGCAGAACAAAGGTTCTTTAATGGTTTCTGGGGTAAGTTTCTGAAAACCTTGCCATTACTGATTAAGATATTATTTTACGAAAAGAGAATTATGTGCAGCCATATAGAGTGAATGAGCTCTGATCAGAGCGAGGGTACAACATGAAGTGGTAAGTACTATAGAACTAATCAAGAATGAGATAGATCTGTCTACAGTCCAGTAAGGGATTCGGCTGTGCAGAGCCCTCCAACTACACCACCTTGAAGCCAACATAGGGGTAAAAACTGACCCATACCTGCACCTCCATCATGGGATGAAATGGCCTCGCACATGAAGCTACCTACCTTCAAGGGTGTAAGGGACAAAGATATGGATCAGTTCTAGTTTGTCGCAGAATCAATATGGACTGCGCAGAATGTGGTTGGCGATGCGGTGAAAAGGGCGCAGATATCCCTTGCATTTGAAGGAAGGGGCCTAGACTGTTATATGGGATACATATCACAACATGCGAATGCAACCATTCAAAGTATTAAAGATGCCCTAAAAAAATAGTTTAAGAAGCCTAAATCCTACTCTTAGATAGTGAATGACCTGAAAGATTTCATGCAAGGACCCTCTGAGTCTGTATGGGAAGCTGACCAACGGCTAAAGAAGGTAATAAGAGAAGGGTGATTTATGTATGATGACAGGCAGAAAAAGGAATGGTTCATTGCTATGTTGTTGCCTCACCTGCACGTACCTATGGTTCATCAAGCCATTGAATTGCAAGAAAAGGCCTTGGAGATCGCTATGAAATTGAAAGCTGTGCCAAGAGATGATACCCAGTTGGGGGTACAAAAAATCCAAGGGCAGTTGGAGGCAATGCACATGGAGATCCAGAACCTACGAAAGGACCGAGGGAAAGAAGCTAGCCCAAACATATGGTGCATCCGATGTAGGGTATCTGGGCATACCAAGGATCAGTGCCCACTGTTGATAGACTACCTACAGGCGGGGGGACCCAGTCCGCTATGCCCGGGACCAAGTGGACCAGCATTATGGTGTGATGGTTGTTGCGTAGCTGGCCTGCATGATACTAACCATTGCCCCCGTCTGGGTGCGTATGTCCCAAAAATGAAGCAACAATGGTGCAGTTTTTTTCGATCAGTAGGACATGATGAGAAAAACTTCCAAAATTATGATCTGATGATAGACTGAGGAAACCTATATAGGGTACAATTGGACCATTCTTCACCAAGATCCCCCTCCGGCATAGGCGGCTCCCTAGCTAGGGACAGGGGAGGAGGACGAGGTGGAAGTGAAGGTAGGGGAAGAGGAAAATTGATCTACTATAACTGCAGAGAGATAGGGCACTTTGCGAGGGACTTCCTGAACCCTGCAAGGAAATCTTGCAGGTACTGCAGATAGCTGGACCATGTGATTGAATACTGTCTGATCCTGATCACAAAGATGTAGGAAAAGCAGTAGATGCCTACGCATAATGTACAGAGGTTAAGGCAGAACCTTGAGTTGAAGGACCAAGAATTAATGATATAACACGCAGCGGCATGACCACTGGGGGAGCTGAAGAAAAAGCTGCGGTTGAACCTCTTATCCAGAAAGCAACCATTAAACAAGAAGGTTTGGACCTGCAGAAGCAAAAGGAAACCTTCTTCGTAGTTCACCAAGACTTTGCTAGGGATGAGGCATCTACTGCTCAAACCCCCACAAACCTCAAAGCAGATGATGAGGTCAAACCATTTTTGCAGGCATGTATGAAGTCGTTGTGCAACCAACGAGCTGTAGAAAACCTCCAAGCAGTAATAGATAGCTACGCAGAAAGAACTAATCCACCCCTAGAAGTTAAGGATGTGAAAAAACTGTACAAACATAAAAAACACACTAGTAGGGAAATGCAGCTAACAGTGCAAATTGGTGATTATGAAACGGATCAGGTTATTCTGGACCTGGGATCCGATGCGAACATACTGCCCAAGAAAACTTGGCAGCAAATGGGAGAACCTAGGTTGGAATGGTATACTATCCAATTGCGCATGGCCAATTAACAGAAGATCATACCGTTGGGAAGGTTGTCAAAGATCATGGTAGACATTGCAGGAGTTAAGGTCCGGGCTGATTTTGAGGTCATTCAAATTGTGGAAGATGCGGATCCCTATCCTGCGCTCCTAGGATTGGAATGGGCCATAGATATGGGAGGTATCATCAATTTGAAGAAGAGAAGCATCGTGTTTGAAAATGAAGGTACGTGGGTGATAGTACCATTAGACAGCGCAGAAGGAGAACGGTATACGGATCCTGTGCGTGAAGAAGAGGATGTGGATCATATGGACGAATATTGGATCAATCCTATGACGGATGGTGTACTTTACTGGGAAAAGGACAATGAATTTTTTTATGACTCCGACGGGGAGATAGAAAACTGGCAGAACCAGTTACATGATGTATCTGTGCCACGATGTCTTATGATTACAAAGGACTTCCGATGAATTTCCTCAGAGGTAAGAGAACTACCCTATTTTGATGGTTCTAATAGTATTAAGGCATTTTTGCGAACATTCGAAGCTGAGGTTCCGAGAGAGCGAAGGCTATGGGCCCTTAATCTAGCCATGTGTGCAATGCCTGTGAGGTGGTGGGACACGCATAAGGGGGCATTCCAAGATTGGGAAGATTTTCGGGATATGATGATCTTGCGATTCGAACCTCTGGCTCACTTGCGCATAAGGACATTATTTGGCCTAGGGAACCTGTGCGAGCACTTGTTTGCTTGGATGGAGAAGTGGTGTGACCAAACTATAGAAGAATGGGTTCACCTGTTCATTCATGCCTTAGGACTGATCCCGAACGCATGGTACTTAGATGTGGAGCTACATCAGCGCACCCATCACTGGGAAACATTAAAGGATGAATTTATAGGGACATTTGGGTTAATAGGGGGAACAAAGGTGCTTGAAGAAGCTCTGCAGGATATAGAGACCTTCGCATTTGATGAATTGTGCCCCTACGCAGTACTTGGGGTACCAACATGGGAAACACAGATGCATGATATTGTCAACTGCCGCAATATAGCAATAGAAGAGTGCAATGAGGATCCTCGGAATGTCACTATCCTAGAGTCAGAGGGAGAGCACGCAATTTCTAGGTCCCCACTACAAACTATCGATGTTACGAAGCCTCTGAAGCTGTGAGAAGTCAACATTGGCACGAAAGAGCTACCTAAGTTGGCTAAAATTGGGGATTACTGGGATGACGATATAGTAGGCAAAGTTGCCGAACTTCTCACAGAATATTATGATTTATTCCTGATGAAGTTTTCGGAGCTTAAAGGGATCACAGGGGACCTAATGGTCATGCGTATCATGCTAAAACCAGATGCATGCCCTGTGAAGCAGCGACCTTATCAGTTGAATCCTAAGTATAAGAAAAAGGTTAAGGAAGAAATCGATAAAATTCTCGTCGCAAGTATCATCGAACCAGTCGAACAGTCGAACTGGGTAAGTCCAATGGTGGTGTAGGAGAAAAATACGAAGGGAGGGATACAAATCTGCATGGAATTTCAAAAATTGAATGATGCCTGTATACATGATCCCTTTCCCACACCGTTCTCAGATGAAATCCTTCATAGCATAGGAGGGCAGGAAGCATACTCATTCACTGACGGGTTCTCAGGGTACCATCAGATCATAATCACACCTAAATATCGTAGAAAAACTATGTTTTCCACTGAATGGGGATCTTTCCAGTATATGGTCATGTCGTTTGGACTCAAGAATTCCCCTGCCATATTTTCATGAGTAATAGTTGCAATGTTCAAGGAATTCATATACAAATTTTTGGAGGTTTATTTTGATGATTGGACTATCTTTGGCTTAGTAAAGAAGCATGTTTCGAACCTGTGCATGATGTTGGATGCCTAAAGAAAGCACCAGATTTCCCTGAATATCAAGAAGTGCATATTCTGCATAAATCTAGCGGTACCTATAATTGAAAAACAACTGTGTTCGATCCTCAGACACACAAGCTACTACAAAAATTTCATTCAGGGGTATGTGTTGATCAAAACATCCATGGAAAAGCTACTTAAGAAGGATGTTTCATTTTTTTGGGATGATGAGTGTCAGAAGAGCTTCGAGCTACTCAAGGAAAATATGATCTCTATGCCTATTCTCATCTTTCCTGATTGGATGAAGGTATTCCATGTTCACGTAGACGCATCAGGAATCGCCCTAGGAGCGGTCCTCACGCAAACTAGAGATGAAGACATTGATCACCCAGTTGCATTTGCTAGTAGGATAATCTCTGGTGTAGAACGCAACTACTCCACCACAGAGCGGGAGGGACTTAGCCATGGTCTAAAAATTATAGAAGTATCGACACTTTCTATTAGGAGGACACTTCAAAATGTTTACAGATCATTCAGATTTGAAATACCTGGTCAATAAGCCTGCGTTGGGGGGGGGGATTCTGCAGGTAATACATTGTTCCAGGAATAAAACTTTGAAATCATTGTCAAGCCAGGGAAGTTAAATGCGAGGCTGGATCACTTGTCCCGAATTGAGAGTGGCGAGGAACCGACCAACCTAGAAGAAGGATTTCCTGATGCGCAACTGTTTGCTATTAAGGTAGTTGATGCACACTTCATTGACATCATTCAGTTCTTGACTACAGGCATGGCACCTGTGGAGTATTCGGTACAACAGAAGAAAGAGTTGGGTAACCCACGCTGCAAATTTTACCATCATCGCAGGTCATCTCTATAAGATGGGAGTAGTACGTCCTGAAACATTGTGGCATGCTATCTTGGAAGAAGCCCGCGATGGGATAGTAGGAGGTCACTACGCAGGGAAAGCAATGACGCAAAATATATTGAGAGCTAGAATATAGTGGCCTACCTTGCATAATGACTCTCACGACTATTGTAAATCTTGTGATACATGCCAACGAACAGGAAGGCCATCACGTAGAGACGAAATGCCCCTTCAACCACAAATGGCCTTGCAAGCATTTGACAAATGGGCCATCTATTTTGTGGGACTTATTAACCCACTCAGAAAGAAGATAGGTGCGCGTTACATTATAACTGCCACGGATTATGTAACCAGTTGGGCTGAAGCACAAGCGGTGAAGGATTGCACTGCCGATACCACTATGCACTTCATCTTTGAGAAGATTCTGACCAGATTTGGATGTCTGAAAATCTTTATGAGCGATAGAGGTGCGCACTTTATAAATGAGACAATACAGGCCTTAACGGAATAATTCCGGATCCGTCATGCGAAAATCACTTCGTATCATCCTCGGGAAAATGGAGCAGTCGAAGCTTTTAATAAAGTCTTGGAGCACGCACTGACTAAGGTCTGTAATGTTGATCACAGCGACTGGGACATGCGCATCCCGTCTGTTCTTCGGGCTTACCAAACCACCTGTAAGAAGTTGACAGGGAAAACCCCATTTCGGATGGTTTATGGCAAGGAGGCCATTATGCCCATGGAATATATTGTTCCTAGCCTGCGCATCGCAACCTTTATGAATATGGTGGAGCCTGATATCATGGAGGAGCAATTAGCATAGCTTGTGGCTTTGGAGGAAGATCGCTTCATTGCTAATTTCCATCAACAAGTTCAGAAGGCTCGGGATAAGGCATGGAATGATCGACATATTCGACAAAAGACCTTTGCGGAGGAAAAATTAGTCCTACTATATGATAGCCAGTTTGTGACACACCAAGGGAAGTTCTGAAAGCAATGGATAGGGCCCTATGCAATTAAAGAAATCATGGATGGTGGAGTTGTTCGGTTAGCCACCCTACGCGGCGATATGCTACCCAGCTATGTCAATAGTAGCCGGCTCAAACCGTATCAGATCAAATGACTATATGGCTGAAGTAGCTATATAAAGTGGGCTACACCCACCAAGGAAGGTAAGAACGGAAGGTACCATGATATGTGTAGGGCGTGGCCGCAGAATTGGAAGCCCGGAGGGATGCGTAGGAGGCACAAGAGAATGTTCAGAGCGCAGAAGGCATTTTGGTAGCACAGAGGTGCGCTAGGAGTGTAGGAAGTACACTAGGAGCACAGGAATGTGCTAGGCGCACAAGAGGTGCGAAAACCAGCCGTTGGAACAGTAAAATCAGGTAAAAAGAAAAATTTATAGTTGATGGGAGCAGGCGGTCGACATTTAATGAGGTGATTTTTGGAGATTTTTTACCGTTTACTTGATGGTAAGTCCCAAGTTAGGTTTACCCAACCATTGGTCGATCGCAAAGGCTATAAAAGGAGAAGGATATATCAGACAAGGGTTCCATATCACTTGAATAGTTTGTACTTGGCATGTTTGAGCTGTAAGAGTTTTTGTGCCCAGTGCGTCCCTCTCATGTCTGAGCATCCTACGTGCTCTAACAGTAGCAACCCAAAATTCATCTTTTGCGCCAGGATGACGGTAACTAATCCCGTGGAATCCTCAAAACCGGTGACCTCAGTGGAACAAGAATCCTAGGAAGTCGTAGAAATTGAGCCAGAAGCTGAGGAAGTCATATCTACGCCAATTCAAGCAAATAAGAAGGGGAAAGAAAAAGCACAGGGGTTGGGAAAACCCGCGAAATGGGTTGGTTTGAAGCCCCGTACTTCCCCGTGAAATGTAAAGTCCCCACGGGCAACACCCCACGCATGATCACCCAATCCAGCAAAGCGACCTCAGTTTGCTTAGGAGGAGGCCCAGGCAACCAAACCAATCAATTGGCTACCACCCTTTATTCGGCCCCGTAGGCCCTCCACACACACGCCAAAGATCCTTGATGGCCTGCGCACCTACTTGTATATGTCGCTGACCCTGAGTGAGGCCCCCGTCATTGGTGAACCTTTTGGAAGGCTCCATGAGGTGAAATTTGATGATCATGACTTGGCCAATTTGGAGGCCTTCCCTGAGTTGGCACCCGAATTATACCTTGACAGAATTCAGGAAGACAATGGGATAAAGATTGTCCCCTTGTGTTGGGTGCATGAATTGGCCCGGTCTGGGCTCTTGAACCTACTCAGGATGTCTCACTTCGGCCATTACAATATCACGGACCCTCTAGCACGTCAGTTGCTCACCCTGGTTCATGATGGTTTCCTATGGATCCAGGATCAAATCCCCATCGATGCTACACTCATTCATCGAATTACTGGTCTTCCCATGAAAGGACCAGACCCTCTGGAGCAAGTTGGTAAGAAGTATGAGGGGGATACTACTGAATACGTGCACAAAAACTACAATGTGGAGCGGAAAACTCGAGGCTTCATAATCAAATCCATCAGTGACCCTGGTACGCCATCTGTGTACCATGTTGTTGGCATGCAAGATGATGCAAAAATGCGAAGTCACCACCATCCCTGCATATGTAATTCAATTAGCAGGCCAATGCGGGAAAGGGGTTTGCTTCAATTAGTCCCAATACTTGTGCGAAGAGTTTTTGGACAATGTTTGAGAATGCCAGGAGCAGAGACGAGCCTTTTGTTATTTCTGGTTGCTGCTTCTCATTGCGTTGGTCACTTGGGAAGCACTCGAGGAATCAGTCCTCCCTGAGCTCACCCAAGACATGTGCGAAGGGGCTTGTTATACGAACCTGTGGGACTCTAAGGATGCACAGCGCATCCAGGACAACCAAGTATTCTAGGTATTGTTTTAGAGTGGGCTCGCAACAGCTATCGACTCCTGGCCACATCTGTCGCCAACCATTTATGATAAATATAAAAGCATTGCTGCTTTCCAGGTGACTATGCATAATGTCAAAATTCGAGGCCATAAGGATTTTGCGTGGGTTTCGCTCCCCTAGATGGATTTCGACTATGAGATTGATTGATTAGTTGCGCAATGGCCTCCTCACTGGAAGCTTGGCTTCAAAACAGGTGCGAAGGGCACTGAGGGGATAGGCACACCAAAGGTTACCCTGCCTGTCATCACCAAGGACACTAGCAGACCGAGTAAGAGCATGGGGAAGGGAACCAAAGCTGCATCACAGAAGGGTTCGCAACCCGGTAAGAGTATGAGGAAGGGTGCAGAAGCAGCAACAAAGAAGGATGCACAGTAGGACCTCGACACCAGAGGTCAGGAGGTGGGAGGTGCTGACTCTCCTCGCAGAACAAAGAAAACTGGTGAATCGACTAAAGGGCCACGAAAGAAGAAGCGCTGTCAACGAACAAAACACAACGAAAATGTTACAGTGACAGAAGGGGACCTCGAGCAAATCACAGACGTGGTCACCTTGGCTGCCGAAGAAAAATGGTTGGTTTTGGAAGAGCAGAAGAAAGCCGCGGTCGACACACTTCATGCTGAGCTTCGAGCCCTGCAACTAAAAATGTACACGCTACAAAAAAATATGATTCAGGTACGAACGACCTTAGCAACTAGCAACACAACACTTGTTACAGTGGAAAGCCGCCTCTGTTCCTTGTCAGGCGTAGCCCTCACGATAAGTGCACCCGACTTAGGAGCGCAAGTCCAGGCCTATGCAGAGGTCCAGCTAGATCTGGCCAGATTGCTGCATGAAGCATTGCAGGTTCTTCGCACCTCCTTGTTTGAAGAAATTCACCACAGGGATCATCGAGTGCACTAGCAGCTCAATGTAGATGAGCAGATAATCGAGGAAAATAATGTTAAAGTTTCCCAAGTACATGCTGCCTGTACCCTCGCCACCGCGCAACAAACGGAGCTGGAACACTTAATTAGTAGACTATGCGCAGATATTACAGAATAAATCCCAGCCACAACCACCCCCCAGGCTAAGATTGAGGGGTTGGTTGCAGCATTAAAGTCCTCCAGGACGAAGATTTAGGTGGTCAAAACACAGATGGAACAACAGATCACAGACTTGCAGGCCAAGTTGCAGCCATAGACACCACCGGAGGTACGGGCCCAGCGAGTTGTGTTGGTTACCGTAGCTACAAATGTGATTACATGAAATATTGCTCAGAGTTCCCAATTGCTGGATACAACCATGCAGTTATGGACCAAGGTACAGCACGACCCGATCTTGTGTGAAATTAACCAGGGCCTATGATAGAAGGAAGAAGTGTTCGAGCAACTAGAAGCCACGATGCCTACTCTGATTCCTTCTCAATGATTGGCACGACTGTGAACTATCCATGCCCTTCGAGATGATATTGACGAACTCCGCCAGAAGAAGAAGACTCTCAGTGACCATCTTAAGCCATGGGCTAATGAAGCCCTCAAGCTCTCCGAGGATATTGATGTTGCTGTTAAATAATTGAACCAGAATATGGAGAGCGTCCTAGCTGCAATAGAAGGACCAACTTCGCAGAAGTTGGTAGATATTACCTAGAACGCTATTGCTAATAGTGAAGGAGTGATACTCCCACTGGTTGAGGCGATCAAATTGTTGTAGGTGCAGGTGGAGACTCCACCATCGTAGTGACTCGGGACGAGTCATAAGATTGTGTTGGGGGACTGTTGGAACAGGGTCCCCTAAAGCTGCGAACTTTGTACAATTTTGTATATTTTTGGTATTAATTTGTCTAACACAAGGGTTTTGGGGTGGGTCAAAGCCCCTAATGCATTGTAATGGGTCAAGGGTAGACCAAGAGTCCGCAAACCACAGTTTATGGACCATTGGAAGCGTAGGCTAAGTCTAGATAAATAGATGAAAATTTTAAGTCTTAAGGTAGGAAAGAATTAAGTCGGATGATAAGTACGAATTGTTAGATCTGTTGTTGGGTCATTTGGGTAAGGACTCCTGCTGGCTGTGTGCGCGGAGATCCTCAGTCTTTCTATGTGTGGACCCTACTGGCTGTGTGCGCAAGCTATGTCAGATTGTATTGGGTTTCAGATGCTGATATATGTGGATATGGTTAAAGTATTTATGTCTTATCTGATTTGATGTATTACTATTGATGTGAATTGTTGGGATCTATTACAATTACTATTGTATTATCTTTTTATGCTACGAATATGTCTATGTTATGATATAAACTGTAATATGTTGATGATGTGTTATGATAATGTGTGATAATAACTACTGATACACACGTGGATGCGGAGTTATAAACTAGATCTGTGCATGATAATAGCTCTGTATATTGTGTTTATACTGTGAACAACCCTGCAACTAGATTTGTCTAGTGCGAACCTAATAAGGTGTAGAAGTGGACCTTCTTGATTTACCTACTCTCTCTCAGGGTGCAGAAACCTGGTTCCAGCACCCTCCCATACTGCTTCGGGTGAGACTTTGGCCTGCGCACGTAGGTCACTGCCAAAAGGGCCAGTAGCATAAGGGTTTGTTGGAAAACCTTAACCTCCGAACCTGGGTTAGGACCCCTCGAGCCAACACCCAGACATTCGTTTCTAGCGGAGGTTACTAGAGGAGGTTGGTGGGTGGAGGTTTTTGTGGATGTTTTTCGTCCGGTGCGCTTATCATCCTAAACCACACTAGTGTGTTCAACAAGAGAAATCACTAGTGCACACAAAACATTGGCACACCTAACACAGTGTGCTCCATACATACCCACATAGTGAGTCTTATTACTGTACCGCACCAGTGCTTTACAAATATTTTGCACCGGTGCATCATAAAACCCCGTGCCAAAACAGAAACCGCCCAGTGTGGTCTTAAGAAACTGCACCGGTGCGCCTATAAGACCCTGCGCACTGGAACAAGGTTAAATAAAGAAACAATTGCAGCCAAAAAACTGCATTTTTCACTTTTCTCAGTGCTCCAGAGCTCTCAACCACCGGTGCAATTTATCCTTGTCTGAGCCGCCCTGACATCGGTGCTCCCATTGCACCCATTTCACGCACTACTGCTATGCATTTCCCACCAGTCTCTAGCTTGAATTTTGCAAAAAAAGTGGGAAATTTTTCTTTTACAAATTCTATAGCCAATATGCCTCCTCGACAGCCAAATGTACATGTATTTTTCTTGTTTTTCCATAATTAAGCCTTTTAGCAGATTAGAATTTCAAATTACCTTAAAATTAACCATTTAAAAGAATGAAAAAATAAAATTTGTCGCACGGTGAGCTTGAGCCATTCGGCTCGCACTGGTTCGCAGTGATGCCTCTAAATTTACAGGCTACACCACAACCAGTGTGAATGGTATCTGCACTGGTTCCGGGGCGGTACCGAAGGTGCACCATGTTATTTTAAAATTTTAAAAGAAGTGTGGTGCGGTCGATTACCCGACCGCACCGTTGACCATTTGGAATAGTGGAAATGCGGTGCGTTGACTTAAATATTTGCCTCGAGGCAGGTGTTTTTGTCAGCGCACCGCATTCCGCATTTTGACAGGGTCAATAGTGCGACCTAGTAAAAGACCGCATCGTTGACTATGTAATGATTTTAGGAGGTCGATGCATTGACCGAACTATACACCCTGGGGTGTAGATTTTAGTCAGTGCACTGCACTCCCGACACCATCCATAGTCAATGGTACGCTAGAAATTTTTAGGTGCACTGCGACCGGTGTGCTGAACATTTTCTCATGCACTGTCGCCAGTGCATGATAAAAAAAGACGCACTGGTACCGGTGCATGCCTGTTTTTTTTGGCGCACCGACGATTTTTTTTCCCTAAGAAAATTATATATGTATATTCCTAAATACATGTCTCATTTAATAAAAAAATTGTATTTAATATGTCAAACATTCAGAGACATGAAAGGAGAGAAAAGGAGGAACAATAGAAACAACAGGCAGACCAGTATAACATGGTTTTCTTGTAGGAGGCATGAGAGAGGGAGAGAGATGCATACCCTCACCCTATTACAGTAGCTACCTAGGGGCTCCTAAGGCAGGTAGGCATCCTCAAGTTCTACGAGGAGGCTACTTCCCTAAAGGGCCATGGTGTGTTTTTGAGACATCTTATCCGCAGGTGAAATTCCCACCTACAAGCTTTCCGGGTTGGTCCTAACTAGTGGTACGCACCCACTGAGGAGGAAATATATTTCATTACAGGGCTATCAATGAGAGGGGTGGATTTTCCCTCGTTCCTAGAGGTTCCAGTTGGCTATGCAATAGGGAGTCAGTTGGTGTACTCCCAGAGATACATTAGCATAGATATACTGTCTCCTTCAGGTCTCCAAAGGTCAGTTACGTATTGGTGCATTTGGTAGTGAGGAGGTGAGGTGCCTCTCACTTCTGATTTCGACCATTTCACACAACACCAGTGACGGGAAATTCTTTAGTTTCTTGCTTCTATATTATGTTTATTTTTTAGTATAGGAGCCACGACTTGTTTGGTGGTCTCCCATTTTTTTGCGGCAGTTCTCTACAACCTATTAGTGCCAGTATTTGCATACTTCCACCAGGGATCAAAACACATTTCGCATGTGCATCTTAGGTGTCCTACTCTAAAGTGTTTTCAATCATTCCATTAGTTCATGATATAAATTTTTCCATTGGTGGTTTTCCTTGTCAAGTGTCCCATTTTCCTTCACAAGTATATGTCTGTTGACCCTCTTCCATGTCTTCATCATGCTGAAAACAAGTCTGCTCTCATTCCACTTTTAGTCAAAGTCACTCATTGAGCCCGTTTCTTTCATTTATCATTAGGTCACTAGGGTTTCATTAGTTCAAATCATTGCATTGTCTCATTTTCAATAAAGGGCAACAGAAGGTGTGAAGGTGATCCAGAATAAACTCATGATTTTCTTTAGTTAGGTTTTCCATGTAAAGTTACATTTCATTTTTGTAATTTTTCATCTCAAAAATGACATTTTTGAGATAAAAACATAGATATTTTTATGTTCTAATTTTACGTAATTTTAAAGTCACTATATGTAATAAACCCAAAAAACTGCCTATTCCTAGATAAATACAATTTCATGAAAAGATACAAAGATCATGTCAAAGCATCCAAAGCACCAAAAGCATCAAAAATGGTTGTGAAAGGTTAATGAGAAAAAAGGAAAATGTGGGTCCCAATCATTCAAAAGTCAAATTCATGCAAGGTATAAAAGCCCATTTTCCCAAAGGAAAACCTCATTTGTTCATTTCCAAGAGAAAAAACGCATTTTGGAGGAAGAATTTTGAGCAAGGAGAAAAATTGGAGAAATATGCCTGGTGTTGCCCTCCTGGGTAAGGTGCTGCACATAGGCCAAAGGCATTGCGCTTAGGACAATTTAGACAATGTAAAATTGAATGACGTTGCGCATAGGATAAGGGTGCTACACTCCTCGGTTAAGCGCTATGCATAGGCCATAAACCTCCCAAAATCTTCCCAACTTTTCAAATTTGTCTCTTTTTCCCTAAATCAAGTAAGTAAACCTCTTTCATCCCTTTTCCTTCATTTTATGCTTATGGGTAAAGCTTCATATTGGCAAGAAATCACAAGAAAAACTGTTATAGGTCAATTTGGGAACCATTCCCAATGACCTTATTAACTGGACATCATCTCCAGGACCAATGATCAAGGGTCTATCATTTCAGTTGCTACATGCCCTAAGACAAGAAACAAGACAAATCAAGCAAGACTTTCATCAAGCAAAGCTTTCCAACGTTTGAAACTTATTATATAGCATATGAGAGCTCACCAACACAGGCTCTAAGGGGCCTAAGTGCATTGCATATGCAAGTAGCCCCATGCAAGGCTGCTCTGCAAAGCACTTTTCGATATTCACAGGTTCGTTGGTCACATTAGGAGCGAAATTCTCATTGTTCTGGAATCTCCACTTGGCCAGTGCCTTCTAGAAGAGTTCACATGTGTCAAGCTTCGGATCCAAGTGTCCATTTGACATCTACATGACTGGAAACATTTCTTGCCTATTATTGGAAAGTCATTGATTGCAAAACAACCTACATTTCATCTATAAATTGAGCACAGATCTAAGTGCTTGAGAAGGAAGAATTTGAGTAGAGAAATGATGGAGAATTTTCAATTGAGAGCTAGATTTGTGTAGCTGTTGCTGGAGAGATTTATACTGTGATGAGGCTTGGGGACGTTGCTGGAAGGGTCACTTCAAATCAGTCACCTGGTTGTAACCTCTCATTCTATCATCAATAAAGAATACTGCTTATTTTTCCCTATATGCATCTGTATTGGATTTGATTTTCCATATTGCAACATATTAGTTGATGTGTATGGTTTATGCTTTTCTGATTTAGCAAACTAACTTGAATAGATATCTATATTATTGCGTCTTCTGTTGTTTCAATGTTCTTTCTTGCAGGAATCATTCCACACAAACCGCTTGAATTTGAAGATGCAATGGAAGCGATGGAAGGAGCCATTTAGAAGCGCTTGGATCACAAGTAACCTTCTAATCCTCTATGTGTATCTGTTCTTAGTTAGGAGAAATAGTCGTATAGTTTTTCACCTGTTTTTCTAGACTAGCACCTTTCTAGGGAAGTGTGAGTTATCCGTAATTCACAATTTTGGCCCAACAAATTGGCGACTCCACTAGGGAGAATTTTTTTTAGTTATAGGTGTTTAAGCCTCTGATTTTCTTTGTTTATCCACCCAGTAGTTGTTACTCATAAATATTAAATTTTTTCAAAGTCAAATTTGCAAAGCTTGTGAGTTAAACAGTAGTATTTTTCTTTGTATACTACACCCAACGCACCCTTAGACTGGACACAGTTCTTTGCAGAGCACTGTCTCCCTTCCTAGCCTACGTTGCAGAGCAATGTCTCCCCTTGGAGACTGCATTGACTCCTAAAAAAATCCAAATTCCCTTGAATTTTCATTTGCAATTTGCTTCAGCTTTTTTTGCTGCTGTGTTTTGAAAAGTTTGATCCTCAATTGACAAGTGACTTTATATACTTCTTCCTCTTTTGACTGAAAATTTGTTCAATGTTTGTTCAAAATTTTTTTCTTTATCATTGACAAGTTGATTTCAAATTACTTTTTATGGTTTCATTAAGAATCATTTTCTTTCGAAATAGGAAATTGTCGTAAAATATTCATTTCCTTGATAGGAGAAATTGTTGTTTGTATTCTTCATTTCTCAAAATTAAAAAGCATTTGAATTGTTGATTTAGTGCACCTAGTTTCTTTTCTGCATTTATAACATTGAGGAAACTGAAAAGAAAAACTTGCATTTTCATGTAGAATAATGCGTGTTTTGCAAAAGGAACATTAGGAAATCTGCATTTAGTTTGTGCTCATTGATTTTTTTTGTTCATTGATCTATTTGCTCACAAATTATTTGCTCTCTTCCGTTAGTAGCTAGTTCTTTTCATTGAAAAAATTGAAAGTGAAAAATTGTTTATCATTCTTAGCTTGCATTTTAGGATTTTCATACAAATCATCGCGGTGAACCTTTGAAAGGAAAATTGTTAAGCAAGATCAACATAAAATTAACCTCAATTTACCTAACAATGCATTGGAACCATAATGATAACATTTAGAACGTCTAGGCTAGAGACGTGTTCCGGCGTCGTAAAACATAACAGTTGTCATTAACTTGTGTTCGATACATTCCGAGTGTGATACCTCACTCCACGTATGTAAGTATATCATAGCTCATCCATGTACTTTCGGGTATATCAGGAGGTGCTATAGTATGATAAGTATAAAGGGGTGCTCTCACTATGCGGTTTCAAATCAGAAAATGCTAATACAGACTTGGGCCTCCATGTACCTTCGGGTATATTTGGGAGGACAAATTTTAGGTGCTATCCATCCATAGTGAACTGAGTCGGCTGCCTTGAAATTGTGATACACCAAAAATAGCATTTGGGGAGATTACCTGCCTGTACTTCTTGGTTCGCCAGGAGGTATTTTGCAGTTCACAGTTTCTTGGTAAACCCTTTTGCCTAGCATTACCCTCTTTTTGTTTATTTGTTTTTTGGTTAAAATAAATCAGTAATTGTGGAAGAAAAAAATCCTATCCCCCATCGTTCGTGTAGATTAGTTTTAAAACCACCTTTACCACCAGAATTTACTTTTGGTAGGCGAAGGCGATCACGATCTTCCGAATCAAGTACAATCTGTACCTCTAGTGAAACATCATCTTTTAAACCAGATTTAGCTCAAATTGTTTCCACATATCCCGGTTCATCTACTGTTGCCGAAATGGAGTCTTCACAGCTACCCGTGGTCATGATCCATTCAATCACTAAGACCATACCTCCTAGACCCGACGTTTTTCAATCACAAATTGATCCAGATCCTGTCTCTTCTTTGCCAGAACATCTGAATCCTGAAGTCGAACAACCAGAAGTTGTTTCTACCTTGGTCATCCCACAACTTTTGTTTCCATTGAAACTCCTATATCACACAGTCAACCGTCGGAAATATATTTTGGGCCTGATGGTGAAGTTCTTCCTCCTGGTTTAATTGCGATTGAAGAAATCCCACAAGAGGATACACCTTTAACTCTAACCCATTTTGGGGGGGACCTTTACCTGTACTAGTCTTTTCCTCAATCGTTTCCATATGCTTTTGTTGTTCCTGTTCCCATTCAATCTCTCGTTGATTTTCAAGGGTATACATTTGCTCAAACTACCATGTTTGAACCAACATCTTCGGTTGGGTCTATTGTTCCAATTACATCATCTCCTACCCTCGCTACTCCGTCAATGTTCACAACTTCACCAGAGTCATATTTGCACAGTGGCCCTACGGTCCCAACAGGTTACAAATCATTATTTGGCACTTTCTCTGGTGCATCTTCAAGACCATGGAATTTACCAATGTTATCATCTGGTATTTTAAATGGTAGTCCTATCGTTAGTACTGAATGACTTGATTCATTACATACATCATCAGGGCAATATCAAGTTGGTCCTTTTGCGTCAATTCCTTTAAATACCATATCAACTGGACTCCCAACATTCGGGGAACAATATTTTTTTTCTTATTATCGTCCTTATGCTGGGGGGAAACATTTGTTCACTCAATATGACAGTACTCCATCACTTTTTGGTAAAAATAATGTTGACATGAATGTTTTTCAATGGCAGCCCACTCTGCCTATCCAACCACAAACGGTTGTACACTCGTATCAACCGGTTCACCCTGTTACACCCACTTCATTACCACTTGTTAATACATATTTTCCCCTGTTACAAAATCAAAATATTGTACATCAACCTTATCAAGCAGGCTATTCGACTCAATATCATCAAATTTTGGGTCCACAGAATCCAAATCCTTTGGTTAATTTACAACCACCTGTATGTGGCATCATTTATTCACAAGCCGGTGTACCATTTTATGGGATGTCACAAATGCAACTTGGTTATACATATCAACCGAATCCAAGTCATGTTAATTTGGGTTATAAAATTGGTGGACAGACCCCTTGGCAGCCGCAGGCATAAATGCCTCAAACTTAATTTCAACAAACATATCCAGGTTTTGGTCAACAAAATCCTCAAGAATTTGCTGTGAAAAAAACCCCTATCTAGGTTACCAGCAACAGATTCCGTATGCTGGTGCTCAAAGTCCTATTGCCCAAGCAATTCCATCTTACCATGGCTATGCTCAACGTGACCTTAATAGATAGTTTCCTTTTGTTGCAACCTTGGAATTACCAGATTTAAACCGGTTAACCAATGATCCTATAAATTATGCTCCTTGGTGGCCAGTGATACCTCATAAATTACCCTCTGATATTCCTAAATTCAATGGAAACCCTGAAGAAGATCCATCGACTCATGTCATGACTTATCGTTTATGGTTTTCATCAAATTCCCTGAATGATGATTCTGTTCGACTACGTCTTTTCCAGCGTATGCTTATAGGTCCAGCTGCTAAATGGTACATTGAGTTACCTAGAGCTTCTTTTGAAAATCTCACTACCCTAGCTACTGTCTTTTTGACCCATTTCCAATTACCGATCAGATACGAAACTGGAACAGAACTCTTGATCAACTTCAAACAGACTAATGCTACTCACATTTCTGATCATATTCATGAGTGGCGTTGTCGTCAACGAATGGTTAAGACATTTGCTCCAGATCAGATACTTGCTAAATGGTTCATTAAGTCCCTGTTACCAGCTATTACTGAGGATGTGGCTAAGGGTGGAATCATCACAGAAGAGAAAGTTATCAATCGTGCCCAATATTTAGACTTGATTCACACTCTGTTGAAAATGCAACAAGATGATGGAGCTTAGTGAAATGAAGTCGCCTTCACTAAGTGGGCCCGCACGCTATTTTTGGCGCAAAGTCTATTTTTAGACTATGTCTATTTTTAGACATATGGAGCATGGTCTAGGAGTTGCAGTATGCTATTATTGGATGATTGGTCAAGTTGGTAAAAATATATGGACAACTATTTTTAGACATACAGGTCGAAGTCTATTTTTAGACTACCTGTCTAAAAATAGGTCAGTCAAATATTATTAACCCTTAATAATATTTGGACTATAAACTTTAGTTTATCCTCTTGCAACACTTTAGTTGGAGCTACGGATGTGGCCCATGCATCTGACAGAAGGAATTACGCTATTCCTATGGGTTTGGTGAGCTCATGCATGGTTGACTTCAGTTAGAACTCAAGTGGCGGAGTTTTGTGGAGTTGATGAGACAGTTGGTGGAGTTGTGTTCGGGTTAACTTAGTTGAACTAGTTATGTTTAGTTTAACTGGCTAATACACTAGAGATGAGTGGGGTGAATTAAATATTATTTAATTCACTAAATATTAACTCATTATTCAACTAAAGAACACATCAGTTGACTGCAGTGCATGGACAGTTCAGTGAATACCAGTGGAAGAGGTAGATGAAAGGGTGAGTTTGCTATTAGTTGTGACATTAGTTGTGCATGAGATTTGCACAAACATTGGAGGAGATTGCCAATGAGGATTGCGCAGATCAAGACAAGGAGATTCGAACTTGGATCTCTCATTACACCAACTTGGATTGCGCAGTAGAGGCAGGCAAATAGTGGATGAGTTTTGAACCTGTGACTTGTTCAAAACTGAGCTAGTTTTGTGTGTAAATTTTGGAGACAGTACTGAGTACTTGTGAGGAGTATTTTACTGAGATTGTTACATGTTCTCTTCTATTATAATATACAAAATAGCTGGGGGTTTTCATCTATAAGCTTTCCCCATTACATATTGTGTTTATGTGCGCATGCGACTGTTTCTATTTCCGCATATTGATGATCAATTGTAGAAGAGGTTATGTGTTATGCATGAATTCAAATTAGTGTGTGACCAGGATAATCTCAGTGGATAAATCTTAATTATTCAGCAAATTTCTACATGGTATCAAAGCGAATTGATCATCGAGATCTATTACAGTGATTACAATTTTATTTCGGTAGATAGAGTCTGTATCGGGCCAGGTAGCCTCTGGATCCATCCTTTCTATGAAAGGTGATATATCCAATAAATGCCCCTACAGTTGATCTCTGTGCTAGAAATAATTTGTTCTCACAGATCTAGAAGCAGTTGAGTTTTGAGCTTGGAATTCGAATTTTGCAGCCGATTGTTTTCTTGGTGCCAGAGTTGAAATGTCTTTCAACGGTTTGCGACTCGAATATGCCCTTGAGGGCAGTTCGAATTATGTTGCATGGAAAGACTAGATGGAGGCGATATTAGATGATAATGGGCTGAAGGAGTTCGTAGATATGGATGTCCAAAAGCCTACTGATCCTGCTGAAGTTGAGGCTTGGAAAAAGAAGATGGCGAAATGTCGAAGGATCCTATTGGAAGGCGTGAAGGATCACATTGTATCCAGCCTGCATGGAAAAGCTTCTCCATATTCGATGTGGAAAGCATTGACAGATCTATTCCAGAGCAAGAGTGACCAAAGGAAGCTGGCACTCAAGGATAAACTCAAAAACATTAAGATGGATAAAGGCGCCAGTATCGCCAAGTACCTCACAAAGTTCACTCAATGCAGAGATGAGCTGGGAAGTGTGGGGGTGACTGTCGATGATGAGGACTTGGTGGACCTGGCTCTCCTTGGTCTTTCAAAGAGTTGGCATTCCTATCAGGACTCTGTCAATGGTTGGGAGAAGTTGTCGGGATGGGAGCAACTTTGGTCGGATCTCATGCAAGAGGAGATAAGGTGGACTACCAGGGACGGATCTTCATCAAAGGTATCTGATGAAGAAAATTGCGCTTTGGCTACCAAAGCAAAGAAGGGGAAGAGCAAGAAAGCTTCTTAGTCTGGTGCGAAAGGCAAGAATCAAGACATGTCCAAGGTGAAGTGTTTTCACTGTCACCAGCACGGACACTATGCCACAAATTGTCCGCAGAAGAAGAAAAATAAGAAGGTTGCTGGATCTGCAGCGGGAGAGGCATTGGCCTCCCATTTTGAACTGGATTTTTTACTGATCACATGCTTGGTTTCAAGTGTGATGGGATCAGTATGGTTCTTGGACAGTGGTGCGTCATTTCACATGACAGGAGATCGGGATCTGTTTTCAGATCTGGAGGAAAAATATCTTGGAGTGAACATCGAGATGGGCGATGATGGTAGATACAGTGCGACCGGTATCGGTACCATTTACTTTGAGAGGGAGTCTGGTAAACCCTTCGTATTGAAGGAAGTATTGCATGTTCCAGGATTGATGAAGAATTTGATCTCTATGGCGATGTTGGAAGACAAGGGGTACGATGTGGTCTTCAACGAGGGAAAGGATTTCCTGTTCAGTAAGACAACTGGAGAGACCCGGAAGATAGGGGTTCAAGTCAAGAACCTTTATCAGTTGCAAGTAGATGGCAGCGCAGCAATGGCATGCAAGGCGGAAGCAGTGGTGAGCCGGGATGATGGCAAGTTGTGGCACCGGAGATTGGGCCACCTTCACCATGGAGCCTTGAAGATACTGCAGCATATTTCTACTGGGCTTCCTAAGGGCACTCTTGCGCAGTCAGATCAGTGCAAGGGGTGTACCTTGGGAAAATATGTGAAATCCACCTTTCACGAGAAGGATAGTCGCGCCACGACGATCCTTGAGAGAGTTCACACAGACGTGTGTGGTCCTTTCTCAGTAGCTTCGACAACAAAGCACAAGTACTATGTGATCTTTGTTGATGATTTCTCTCGGAAGTGCTGGATCTTCTTCATGTAGAAGAAGAGAGAGACATATTCAAAGTTCTGTGAATTCAAGGCGCTGGTTGAGAAGGAATCGGGGAAGCATGTGAAGGCTCTTAGGAGCGACAATGGTGGTGAATTCATCTCTGCTGAATTCAAGGAATTTTGCAGCGCAGAAGGGATTCGGAGAGAGCTCATCGCACCCCATAACCCACAGCAGAACGGGGTTGCTGAGCAGAAGAACAGAACGATCGTGGGTGCTGCACGGGCGATGTTGCATGATCAGGGCCTACCCCTTCACTTGTGGGTTGAGGCATGCAATACTGCAGTGTATGTGCAGAACCGTTGTCCTCACAAGATACTTGGCATGAGTACACCGGAGGAGGCGTTTTCTAGCAAGAGGCCTGACATTTCTCATCTGAGGATTTTTGGCTCACCTGTCTACATGCATGTGATGAAGGACGCCAGAAAGAAGCTGGATCCGACCGCAGAGGTTGGGATATTTTTGGGGTACACTGATACGCCCCACAACTATCGTGTGTATTTTCCAGACAGTCGCAAGACTGTTGTGTGACGGGATATCAAATTTCAAGAGGAGAAAGCCATGCAGTGTTCGCTTGAGAGGGAGCCACACTTGCATGCAGATGAGGAGCTATTAGTTCCTAAGGAGGAGCTTCCGGATGTGGATCAGCCACAAGAGGAAGTTCATGAAGTGGAAGAGACCACTCATGCAGTGCCAACCATCAGAGGGCGCAAGCGCACTACAGAAGCTGAGCGACTGGCTCAAGATGCAGAGAAGGTTGTAGGACCACCTACAGCACAGCGCAGACAGAGACAGTCACCGGACCGGTACACTGGATACATGGCTCTTGTGAGCAAATGTGTCATGACAGATCCATCCTCTTTCGAGGAAGCTGTGGAGGACCCCGCATGGGTAGATGCCATGGTGGAAGAGTATGATTCTATTGTCAGAAACAATGCATGGGAGATTGTCCCGCGACCGGAGGGGAAATCAATGGTGGGTTCGAGATGGATTTACAAAGTGAAGCAGGTGACTGACAGGAGTGTGGAGAAGTACAAGGCAAGATTTGTTGCCCGAGGCTTCTCACAGATCGAGGGGATCGATTATGAGGAGACCTTTGCACCTGTCGCAAGGTACTCTTCCATACGGACGATCTTAGCTCTCTCAGTGCAGATGGGGTGGCACATCCATCAGATGGATGTGAAGACTGCGTTCCTCAATGGAGTCATTGAGGAGGAGGTGTACATAGAGCAGCCTGAAGGTTTCGAGATCTTCAGCAGTGAGTCGCATGTTTTCCGACTCAAGAGAGCACTGTACGGGCTGAAGCAAGCACCTCGTGCTTGGTACACTCGGATAGATAGTTACTTCACCGGACTTGGATTCTCCAAGAGTGAGGCGGATCCTAAACTGTACCAGATTGTGGTGGAGGGGAAGTTGCTGATCATTGTACTGTATGTAGATGATCTGATTTTGACGGGTGATGAGCTGTTGATACTTTCATGCAAGGAGGACCTTGCTAGAGAGTTCAAGATGAAGGACTTGGGCCTCCTTCATTATTTCCTGGGATTGGAGATTTGGCAGCGCAGTGGAGGACTGTTTGTTTCTCAGGGTAAGTATGCTCGGGAGATTCTGGAGAGGTTCAACATGCATGGCTGCAAGCCTGTTGACACTCCTCTTCCTGGTGGTTGGAGGAAGGAGGATGCTACTTCAACGGAGGTAGTGGATGCCACTGTCTATCGACAGTTGGTGGGGTCGCTTATGTATTTGGTCAATACACGACCCGATATATGCTATGTTGTTAACCAGCTTTCGCAAGCTATGGTTAAGCCTACCAAGCTCTTCTGGAAGGCAGGCAAGCATGTATTGCGTTATCTTAGTGGCACATCGGGATATGGTCTATGGTACTGACAGGAGGATGGAGCGAAGCTTAGCGTCTTCACTGATGCAGATTTGGCAGGGAGCCCAACGGACCGAAAGAGCACATCTGGAGGAATCTTCAGTATCGGGTTGACAGTAGTTTCCTGGTACAGCAGGAAGCAGAGATCCGTGGCACTCAGTTCAGCAGAGGCCGAGTACATGGCAGCCAGCTTGGCTGCATGCGAGGCTATTTGGATGAGGAAGATCCTTGTCGGATTGTTCGGGTCGCACTTGGAGCCTACTGTGATTTATTGTGATAACCAGAGTTGCATTAAACTCTCGGCTAATCCAGTATTTCATGATAGATCCAAACACATCGACATCAGGTACCATCATATCAGAGATTGTGTTCAGCGGAGAATCATGTTACTTTCATATGTTCCCACGGAGGATCAGGATGCTGACATATTGACGAAGGCGCTCACCAGGAGCAAGTTCGAATTCCACAGAGGCAGGATAGGGGTTGCAGATAATCCATATCTTGTTGAGAGGGAGTGTTGAAAATGCAACAAGATGATGGAGCTTAGTGAAATGAAGTCGCCTTCACTAAGTGGGCCCGCAGGCTATTTTTGGGGCAAAGTCTATTTTTAGACTATGTCTATTTTTAGACATATGGAGCATGGTCTAGGAGTTGCAGTATGCTATTCTTGGATGATTGGTCGAGTTGGTAAAATAGATGGACCTCTATTTTTAGACATACAGGTCGAAGTCTATTTTTAGACTGCCTGTCTAAAAATAGGTCAGTCAAATATTATTAGCCCTTAATAATATTTGGACTATAAACTTCAGTTTATCCTCTTGTAGCACTTCAGTTGGAGCTATGGATGTGGCCCATGCATCTGAAAGAAGGAATTACACTATTCCTAGGGGTTTGGTGAGCTCATGCATGGTTGACTTCAGTTAGAAGTGAAGTGGCGGAGTTTGGTGGAGTTGATGAGACATTTGGTGGAGTTGTGTTCGGGTTAACTTAGGTGAACTAGTTGTATTTAGTTTAACTGGCTAATACACTAGAGATGAGTGAGGTGAATTAAATATTATTTAATTCACTAAAAATTAACTCATTATTCAACTAAAGAACACATCAGTTGACTGCAGTGCATGGACAGTTCAGTGAAGACCAGTGGAAGAGGTAGATGAAAGGGTGAGTTTGCTATTAGTTGCGACATTAGTTGTGCATGATATTTGCACAAGCATTGGAGGATATTTCCAATGAGGATTGCGCAGTTGAAGCCAAGGAGATTCGAACTTGGATCTCTCATTACACCAACTTGGATTGTGCAGTAGAGGCAGGCAAATAGTGGATGAGTTTTGAACCTGTGACTTGTTCAAAACTGAGCTAGTTTGTGTGTAACTTTTGGAGACAATACTGAGTACTTGTGAGGAGTATTGTACTGAGATTGTTACATTTTCTCTTCTATTATAATATACAAAATAGCTGGGGGTTTTCAGCTATAAGCTTTCCCCATTACATATTGTGTTTATGTGCGCATGCGACTGTTTCTATTTCCGCATATTGATGATCAATTGTAGAAGAGGTTATGTGTTATGCATGAATTCAAATTAGTGTGTGACCAGGATAATCTCAGTGGATAAATCTTCATTATTCAGCAAATTTCTACACAATCAATCTGGCACACTCTATGAAAACATTCCTAATGCGCTGCGATCTAATTTCAATTTTCCTCCTCAAATAAAGGACTCTCATGCCAGAGACGACTTGATAGGAACTGCAAACACACACCACACTACTGCATCTGATCCTGCTCCTACTTCTGAAATCAATGTCATGTAATTTGACAAAGGCAAAAGTGACAAGAAACCAGGAAGTAAGAAAAAGGGGAAATCAAAGAAAAAGAAAACTTCTAACCCGCAGGAAAGATCATCTAATCAACCTTCTGGACCACGGAAACCTCGTTATCCATGCATAATCTGTAACGAGGAACAATTTGTTAGGGATTTTCATCACCGTACTGAAGTCTCAAAAATTATCAAGACTTCCCATGCATCAGCTGTGTTGACAGACCCATTTCTAAATCCAGACACTAATTTGGTTGCTACGGATGTAGCTCCTAGTTCCCAAGTGTTAATGTTATCCACCACAAAAACTTCACAATATATTTTGGTGTCAACGCGTAATGAAGACTATGGTAGTCTGACCATTGATCAACCTACTACCTTGACAACGAATCCATTTACTGAATTAGTACCACCTACTGTTATTCCTGAATTGACAATTAAGCCACCAAAGGGAGTAATTCATTAATCGACATATAATCCTCGAGTAAGAGCTGCAAAAAATTATAATATAGTTGAAGATTTGGCTCAATCCCCTATTGAAGTTTGCAACAAGAAATAGTGAAGGAGGCATCCTGAAACATCATCCTTGATCCTAGTTGGAAAATAATCACCTAAACTAGGTGGGGCCCACACAGGCTATTTTTAGGTGTATGTCTATTTTTAGACATGGTGAGCATATTCTATATGTAGTAGGAGGCTATTTGTAGACGGTTGGTCAAATGTGAAAAATATATGAGATTCTATTTTTAGAATATTGGGCGAAGTCTATTTATAGATCTTCAATCTAAAAATAGATGCATGTCGATTATTATTAGCTCTTAATAATAATTAGACACTAAACAACAACTTATTCTCTTGAAGCACTTTGTTTCAGTGCACAGATGTGACAGATCAGTGGACTGAGGGAATTATGCAATTCCCAAGGGTTTACTGGAGCTAATGCATGAAGGACTCAATTAGAACTCAAGTGGCAGAGTTATGACACAGTTGGAAGAAGTAGTTATGGAGTTGTATTTAGTTTAACTCAGTTAGACTCAGTTGAGCTAGTTGTATCTAGTCTAACTGAATGATACACTAGTGAGAGTGGAGTGAATTAATTATTTAATTAATTCAAAAATAATAACTCATTAATCAACTGAACAATACAGTAGTTAACTACAGTGCATGGCAGTTTCAGTGGAGACCTAGTGGAGAGATAGGTGAAAGGGAAAGATAGACTATATGTTGTGACTATAGTGATGCATTGATTGCATCACACACACATTGGAGTTGCCAATGAGGATTGTGCAGTCAAGGAAAGAGTAATTCGAATTCATTCAGAGCGATTCTTGAGCAGGGATTGCACAGTGGAGGTAGGCTAGTAGGGGGAAGAGATCGGTGCATGGATTTGCAAGATTGTTCCTGATTAGTGTATGATGATTGTACTGTACTGAGAGCTTGATAAGCTTTGTATGAGTATTTTCGTATGATTCCATGATACATAATATATAGTTGGGGTTTTCAGCTTCAGACTTTCCTGGTTAAAAACTGTGTTATGTGCGATTGATTTTTGTTTATGCTTCACATGTGTGTGCAATTAATTTTTCAACAAATAGATTAACAGTAGAATGATTCAGTATCTTGCAAGAAGTTAAATATTGTGAGACCAGGTGAATCTACAACATATGCATGCTTAGTGCATATAATTTCTACATGGTATCGGAGCTGTGTTATAGATTTTCTACATGGAATGAGAGCAGGAATTTTTGGGCGCGCAAGTTTGCAGAGAATATTTGAAATTTTTGGTGAAATATTTAAAAAAATAAATAATATATTTGGATTCCTTGCGAAAAAATACCCAAATTAAAAAAACAAATCGGTCGAATCGGAGCTCGGATGAGGGAGATATCATCGATTTAAAATCAGCTCTTTTTTTAGAAAATTTCATGATTGCGGGACAATTACAATGTGTGCGAGTTGGAAAAGGAAAGGTGTTCCTTAGACTCAAAGCCATGGGGAAAGCCAAGAAGGTTGGGATTCGAGCTAAGAATCTCTATAGACTTGAAGTAGATGGGATTTCTACTGAGCTTCCTACTGTTGGGAAGTGTGAGAAAGCCATGCAATTGATGCTTGAGAGTGAGTAATTTTTGCATGCAGGTAAGAGTGAACTTTGGGATGTGCAGAAGCCACAAGATGAGGATCATGGAGTGGGAGAAACCACTCATGCAAAGAAATTTCGTGTCAGATGGGAAGAGGGAGTGCATGCTGCTATACCACCAGGTGAGAGGTGGGGCGACATGCATGAATAATCCCAAGAGGAGATTTTTGGGCAGGATTCATGGAGATGGTGTGGATCTCATGAATTGAACCTAGATACGAGGTGCCCATAGAGCAGCAGTGGCATGATCAGTTGGATTGATGCAGTGAGATCAAAGTGACAGTGTCAGATACTGGAGCGCAGTTCAGAGTTGACAGCAAGTGCAAAGTGCATGGGTGCAGAGTTCAACAGTGTAGTGGTTCCTGAAGACATGTGCAGTAGCTAAGCAGAAGTCGAAAACTTTGATGATAGATGCATTAGACTGATTGAGTTGTTTGGAGCCTTTCAGTTTCGGAAGTGTTGTAGCAAGAGTTGCAGGGCGAATGTATGGAGTTGCATGTCGCATGGAAAGACAGTCCTTTCTTGTTGAGAGGGAGTGTTTAAGTTTGCAACACGAAACAGTGAAAAAGGCATCCTGAAACATCATCCTTGATCCTAGTTAGAAAATAATCACCTAAACTAGGTGGGGCCCACACAGGATATTTTTAGGTGTATGTCTATTTTTAGACATTGTGAGAATATTCTATATGTAGCAGGAGGCTATTTGTAGATGGTTGCTCAAATGTGAAAAATAGATGAGATTCTATTTTTAGAAGATTGGGCGAAGTCTATTTATAGATCGTCGATCTAAAAATAGATGCATGTCGATTATTATTAGGTCTTAATAATAATTAGACACTAAAGAACAAAATATTCTCTTGGAGCACTTTGTTTCAATGCACAGATGTGACAGATTAGTGGACTGAGGGAATTACACAATTCCCAAGGGTTTACTGGATCTAATGCATGAAGGACTCAGTTAGAACTCAAGTGGTAGAGTTATGACACAGTTGGAAGAAGTAGTTATGGATTTGTATTTATTTTAACTCAGTTAGACTCAGTTGAGCTAGTTGTATCTAGTCTAACTGAATGATACACTAGTGAGAGTGGAGTGAATTAATTAGTTAATTAATTCACAAATAATAACTCATTAATCAACTGAACAATACAACAGTTAACTACAGTGCATGGCAGTTTCAGTGGAGACCCAATGGAGAGATAGTTGAAAGGGAAAGATAGACTACCTGTTGTGACTATAGTAATGCATTGATTGCATCACACACACATTGGAGTTGCCAATGAGGATTGCACAATCAAGACAAGAGTAATTTGAATTCATTCAGAGCTATTCTTCAGTAGGGATTGTGCAGTGGAGGCAGGCTAGCAGAGGGCAGAGATCGGTGCATGGATTTGCAAGATTGTTCCTGATTAGTGTATGACGATTGTACTATACTGAGAGCTTGATAAGATTTGTATGAGGATTTTCATATGATTCCATTATACATAGTATATAGTTGGGGTTTTCAGCTTCAGGCTTTCCCAGTTAAAAACTGTGTTATGTGTGATTTATTTTTGTTTATGCTTCACATGTGTGTGCAATTAATTTTTCCGCAAATAGATTAACAGTGGAATGATTCAGTATCTTGCAAGAAGTTAAATATTGTGAGATCAGGTGAATCTAGGACATATGCATGCTTAGTGCATATAATTTCTACATCCCCTTCAACTATGTCTGCTCTTGAGGTACTATAAAATTGTCCCTCCTAGAAGCAGGCTTTATTATCGGCCATTAGTGGAATTGATCCGACTAATTCTAATCTTGTCATATTTAATCATACGGGATATGTACCACAGCTACCAACATAATTGGAATTCTCCATACAATTAAATGTTCTCAATCACCTTTTTCATCGCACTATTATTTATGAGGGAGCATCTATGTGCATGATGTCTCTAAACTGTTGGAAGTCACTTGGATCACCGCGATTATCACAATCAACAATGACGTTGAAGGCTTTTGATGGAAGAACATATAAACCTTGTGGTATTATCAATAACTTGCATGTTGAACTGGGGGGAAAAACAATGAATATTGATGTTGAGGTTTTTCATGGACCCCTTGACTATAATATTTTACTTGGAAGACCATGGGTATATGAAATGACTGCAATTGTTTCTACATACTTTAGAATGATTTCCTTTCCACATAAAGGTACAATCACAGTCATTAATCAATTATCATTTTTTCCTCTGCTTCACAAGTAACTGGAAGTGTTCCGTTTGTTCACTTACCCCAACTAGAAATTCAGAACATTGGTGTAGGACTATTAAAGGATTCCACTCTCATGGGAACCTTTACATTACCACCACCTGCGACATCGGCAAAAATTGCAAGTATAGAGACTTTTTATATGATCTCTTCCACTCTATTTGGCTTAAGGGAGAGTATGAGTGATTCTAATATGTCTACGTTGGATGAATTTTTACCACCCAACCCTATTGAGTTGGCATAGCAATCAATCTATTTGGCTTGGGCGGCGAATCCAAAATCAGCGTCGCCGAGTGTTTGGGTTGATCGTTCATTAGATTTTGGTACCCCATCTGATCCATTTTCCTCAACATTCTTGAAAGATGAGAATATTTTGGAAGCTATGATGTCAGAAGGAGAACCATGGGAACATTATCATCATCATTCCCATATTCCTAATTATGAAGAAAAAAATCTTAGTGAACTATATCACCCATCCATCAAAACTTTATTTTCGAATTATTTACCAACTAATGCAATTGATTCCGAGTGAAATTTATCAAATATTGAAGAAACCACTTCTATCGATATTTCGACCAAACCTAGAATTGTAGAAAATATTCATGTCGATGTATCTTGTTCTCCTTCATAACTTGATTTATATCGCTCTTTATTTCATGAATTTCATGACGTATTCGCTTGGTCTTACGAGGAAATTCCAGGCATAAATACTAGTATATTTGAACACACTATTAATATGTATCCTAATGTCAAACCCGTGTGCCAACGTCTTCGTCCTCTTCATTGAAAGAAAGCCGCTACCATCAAAGAAGAAGTTGAAAAACTTTTGCATGCTGGTTTTATTTACCCTGTTTCGCTAACTGAGTGGGTTTCCAATATTGTTCCTATTATTAAAAAAACAAGGAACCATTAGAGTGTGCATCAATTATCGGGATGTCAATATGGCTTTTCCAAAAGACAACTATCCTACTCCCTTTATCGACCAGATTATTGACGATTATGCTGGATGCGAATTTTTTTCGTTCATGTATGGATTTTCCGATTACAATCAAATCAATACCCGCCTAGATGACCAACATAAGACAACATTCATTTGTCCCTAGGGCACATTTACATATAGGAAACTTCCGTTTGGTTTAAAGAAATTTGGGGCAACTTTTCAGAGAGCAATGGATTATGCTTTCAACAACATCAAGCACATTGTTCAACCATATCTAGATGATTTACTAGCGCATTCACGAAATTAGACTGATCACCCGATGCATTTGAGAGCCATTTTCTTATGCTGCCGACACTACAAAATATGCCTCAATCCACATAAATGTGTGTTTTGTGTTGGTTTTGGTCGATTTATTGGATTCATAGTCTCAAAAGAAGGAATTTGAATAAATCCACTGAAGGTACATGCCATTCTTGATTTTCCTGCACCATCAAATTTACTTCAGATACAGAAACTTCAAGGAAAGGCTAACTTCCTGAGAAGGTTCATTCCAAACTATGCCGAAATGGCTAAAGGATTTACTCGATTATTGAAAAAGGGGGTTCCCTTCCATTGGGACCAAGTTGCGCAAGCTTCTTTTGATGCTGTCAAGGACACTCTTGTCTGAGCATCATTAATGTATTCTCCTAATTATCAAAATGATTATTTCCTATATATCGTCGCGGCTGAAACAACCATCGCTATGGTTTTGGTCCAAGTAGAAGATGGAATTGAACATCTGATCTATTATTTGAGTCGTAATATCAATGATACGGAAGTTAAGTACTCGTACGTGGAAAAGCTTTCCTTGGAAGCTGTTCAAGTTGTCCAAAGATTTTTCCATTATATCCTGCTCTGAAAAAAAACAATAGTCTCAGATCCAATAGTCTTATCACGTCAATCACTGGGGGGAAAATATTCAAAATGGATTTTCATTTTGCAGGAATTTTATTTGGAATTCATCAAATCCAAGTCAAAGAAGTCTTCAATTTTAGCTGAGCTTCTCTGTGACCTTCGCTCTGATAGAACTGCAACTACGTCAGAACCATCAAATCCTAACGAGTCTTTGTTTCTAATCAAATCATATGATCCTTGGTATGGGGATTTCATCATTTATCTCCAAACCCAAACTTTTTGACCTAATACCTCTCGCTCTGAACAACGCCGTATTCGATACCAAGCCAAAGATTATCTGATTGTCGGTGATACACTTTATCATCGTGGTGTCAATACCATTTTAAGGAGGTGCCTCACTCATGAGGAGGCCGAAAAAGTATTAAATGATTGTCATGATGGGGCTTGTGGTGGACACTTATCTGGATATGCTACCGCGTAGAAGATACTCTGCGCTGGTTACTTTTGGCCTACTATTTTTCGAGATTGCATCCTCCCAGTCATAAGTTGTCATGCATGCCAGATTTTTTATTGTAAAATCCACAAACTGCCAGCGCCAATGCATCCTGTTGTCTCTGCTGGACAATTTACGAAATGGGGTATTGAATTCATGACCTGTAACCCTCCTTCGTCTGGGGGGCATGGTTATTTTATTGTTGTAGTCGAATATTTTACCAAATGGGCTGAAGCGATGCCTACATTCAACAACACAGGACAAACAACTGCATTGTTTTTCTTCAACCATGTTATTTCACGGTTTGGGGTCCCACAGGCTATAGTTACGGATCATGGGAAGCATTTTCGCAACCACATGATGTCTGAATTGACTACCAAGTTAGAATTGTCGCATGATAATTCTACTCCTTATCATCCACAATCAAATGGACAAGTTGAGGCTATTAACAAAATTATTAAAAGAATGCTTCAACGAATGATAGGAGTCCATAAAAATAACTGGAATTTTATCCTATACTCCGCCTTGTGGGTGTATCGAACCTCGATGAGAAACGCAACCGGATTTACTCCTTTTCAATTGGTTTATGGTCTAGAAGCTATCTTACCAATCCAATGCGAAATATCATCATTAAAACTCGCGATAAACTTGTTACCTGAAACCTCAGAAGAAGAAGTGCATCTCCTTAACCTCATCCATCTTGATGAAACACGTCGTGAAGCCAAATTGGCCAAAAAAGTGCATAAGAGACGTATAAAGGTGCAATACGACAAAAATGTCCAGCCTTACATCTACTCAAAGGGTGACTTGGTCCTTCTTTATGATCAAGACTATTTTATTGTCACAGTCGACTATTTTGCCAAATGGGCCGAAGCGATGCCTACATTCAACAACATAGGACAAATAGTTGCATTATTTTTCTTCAACCATGTTATTTCACGGTTTGGGGTCCCACAGGCTATAGTTATAGATCATGGGAAGCATTTTCGCAACCACATGATGTCTGAATTGACTACCAAATTAGGATTGTTGCATGATAATTCTACTCATTATCCACAATCAAATGGAAAAGTTGAGGCTATTAACAAAATTATTAAATGAATGCTTCAATGAATGATAGGAGTCCGTAAAAAGAACTAGCATTTGATCCTATACTCCGCCTTGTGGGCATATCAAACCTCGGTGAGAAACACAACTAGATTTACTCATTTTCAATTTGTGTATGGTCTGGAAGCTATCTTACCAATCCAATGTGAAATATCATCGTTAAAACTCGTGATAGACTTGTTACCTGACACCTCAGAAGAATAAGTGCATCTCCTTAACCTCATCCATCTTGGTGAAATGCGTCATGAAGCCCAATTGGCCAACGAAGCGCATAATAGATGTATAAAGGCGTAATACGACAAAAATTTCCAGCCTCACATCTACTCAGAGGGTGACTTGGTCCTTTTTTACGATCAAGAAGATGATGTAATAGGTACAAGGAAATTTGAGCCATTGTGGCATGGCCCCTATATTGTCAAAAGATTTCTTGCTAAGGGCGCCTATGAGTTAGTTGATTACGATGGAATTCCATTGGCGCAGCCTAGAAATGGGTTGTATTTGAAACGTTACTATGCTTAATTATGAGCGTAGTAATTTTTTGTATTATATTGTATATATGCTATTGATTTGCATTCACTATCTTAATTTTTTTTTAGAGTTTTTCTTAATGTTAGTAATACGCTTTACAATTTCATCATAGATGTCTGAATCTTCAGAACCATTTGTTGGATATGCTAATGGTGCTAGTCGTAGTACGCAGAATCTATCCTTTGCAATGTGGGCCATTTTCTCTCCGAACAACGAGTTAGTGAGTTTTCAAGGGATTTGTATTGGTAGATCAACGAACAATATCACTGAGTATAGTGCATTGATCGAAATTCTCTCTGATGCCATTTCATTTGGTATTAACCACATAATCATAAGGTTAGATTCAAAACTTGTGGTATTACAACTTACTAGTGTTTATACTGTTAGAAATCCAATACTTCTTAGATTGTTCCTAAGAGTTCGAATTTTGGAAAGACATTTTGATTTCATTCAATATCAACATATTTCCAGAAATTTGAATGCATTAACTAATTCATTAGCTAATCAAGTTTTAGACAGACATTTGCAACATATGTAAAGAAAACATTCACATCATTGAATAGGATTGAACAATAAACATAGGAAAAAATTTGAAATCATATAGATAGATAGTTATAGGTTTTTACCAAATTTGTGCCCAAGACACATTGGTCATCTAACCTCAAAATGTATGAAAAATGTCACAAGTAAACTAGTGGTGCTCATGGTAACATGCTATGGACCTAGAAATCCTACAGAGTAACCACATCCAATGGTTAGGAACCCTAGTAGTGTGTCGTTGTAGTCGCATGGGTAACTCTTCGACCTGGAAATCCAGAATTTTGAAGGTTAAACCTTCTATGTGTTGCTGAAGCTTAGCCAGAGTCTCATCCATATCAAGGTCCTGAAGGACTGCTCTCCCGACATTCCTCTCTGTTGGCACATCTTCTTTGCGCTCTGGTTCCTCTACTGGTTGAACATGACCGATATCTGCATTACATAAAACATTTAGTTTAGTCTTGGAAAGAAATCAAAACACAAAAACATTGTATAAACCTTAGAAAAATAAAAAAACATGGTCAAAAAATTCTTACCCATTGCACCTCACTGAGCGCCTTCTAGTAATACTAAATCTAGATCTCCTCGAAATTCAACGCCTGTGTATGCATACTCATTGATGGAGATGATATGTCGTTAGAACCAGACGAAGAATGCAGTGGAGAACACAACAGTCGATTGGCCTGCATGCTGACCCATGAGTTCTACCCATATCTGCATTCGAGGATCTCTAGGACTATATATATCCAGTGTTACATACTGTGGCTGCATCAGTGGAATCCGTTCGAAAGTGAAGGAGATAAGGATTGAACCATAACTGATATTCTTCTTCCTTCCTCCCTTTTCTTTGTTTAGTTGTTCCTTTATCTGAGATAGAACAGCTTCAGAACAGTTGAAAATTGTTGGCTCTAAACACTCTAGCTCATATTGCATATACGATTTGTTCGCTACATGTAGTGTAATGGTGCCAGCAAGTTTAGAGATCGTGAAAAGGATGGTTCTCAAAGGAAAATCCCTGACATCCCGGATGTCCATTTTTCCATCTTTTCTAGGTTCTTCCTGTTGAGCCTCAAAATTGTTCTTTCCTTCACCTCATTTTACCTCATTTTCCCTTGTCCATTTCTATCTTAAACCCAATTGATCAATAAATATAGTTAAAATTACTTCTAGAATGATTTACATGACTGACTTGTTGAATTTTGTGATTTTGCCATTGTTAAGCATTTTGACCGGAACTAGCTGCAGAATGCAGACATTCCGTAGCTAACCGGCGATTCTGCAGCTGCCTTCATGTTTGAGTATGTTCCAGGTGGCCTCTTGAGAAAAACCGCATATGGGTCCACGTCATGTATACATGGTTCGTTGCTCATCATGGAGGAAGAAATGAATTCTGGGTATGGTTTTGAACGTGGGGAACACATTTAGGAAGGAAGACTCCTATTAGGACTGTCTCAGTCCAGATGTCTTTTCTTCTTCACGCAGCCACTTCAAAGAGTTCTAACGTGATTCGGATAAGGAAAGACATTGTTCCTAAATTTTTGTAATTATTGTTACGTGCATTTGCTTTATAAACTCTTGGGAGACCGAGAGCTATGTTAGAGATTTTATGTTAGATTTGCTGCTAGATTTTGTTTAAACTCTGTGTTACATCCTTGAAGACATAGAGTGTTATGTTCAAACTATTGCATCGTTAATGGAGCAGACAAAGTTATTTTGAAGGCGTGATTTAATTTGGAGTTGAATGCCGTCAAGTGGTAGAGGGCCCTTGCCTCTTGCACGGATTTCTTTTGCGTAAATTAGATAAGTTTTCCTAGCTGCCTTTACGTTTTGCATTTGAATTGGTAGTTGTTTTGTTTTAGCTACTGTAGTCGTATTCATTCTAGCTCTTCCACAAGAAGACACTCTTCCAACAGATTAAAATGATGAATCTTGAATGACTATGGTATTGTAGGATTAGGAGTTGAATTTATAGTTGTTTTAACTAGCTACTATAGTTATATTCATTCCAGCTCTTCCACAAGAAGACACTCTTCCAACAGATTATAATGATGAATGATGAATAGCTATGGTACTGTAGGATTTAGTTGTAGTTTTTGCTGATTCACTATCACAGTCACACTTGTTCTAATCACTCTTCCACAAGAAGAAACTCTTCCAAGAAATTCTTAAGAAGTTCAAGGCATGACCGTGATAATGAATGATTTAGTTGTGTGTTTGTACTAAGTATCATCTCTGTTCTTGCTCTTAAACGCTTGCCCAAGACATCATAATGACGAGTAGGGTATGGATGTGATAACTTAGTTTTTCATTTGCTTTCAGTCTATTTGCTTGCAATTGCATCCAATTACACAGTCAGAATTGTTCTACCTCTTCCAAAAGAAGGAACTCTTCCAAAATATCACTAATGATGAACAAACAAATTGTGTAACTTCATAGATTAATGCATGTTAGTATAGTTAGAACAACTCCGGAGTTTCATTGCATTTAAATCATGTTCAGTTACTTTGTTTCAAGTTTGATGATGACTTATAGTTTAGCATTGTTCTAGATTAATGGCATCTTAGGTTCATTCTTAGATTAACTCATTGCACTTGCATCTCATATTCAAATTGTCATCCATTGCACAATAGATTACTCTAGTTGTTAGGATTAACAAGACATCCTTCATTATTCACAAACATCTTCTTGTTCTAAAAACTACAAATGATCCATAGTCATAGGAACAGAAGACAACATCACTATAAGGTCTGAAATCTCTCTGCAATCTCCTCATCATTTTATAAACAGAGCTCTTCCTCAAAAGAACTACTTTGAACAAGAAACCAATAACTCTTTGAGTATAGGTTCTGTGACATTCAATTAAATTGCAGAATAGAACTAGGAATTAGTCATAGAGTAAAAGAGCTTAGAACAAAATGTTGCATCATTAGTGTTTAACTGTTTAGTTAGAGGATTTGCATATTTAGTGATCATTTCTCAAGTTTAGTTTGTGTCATTTTCCTAAAAAGTCATTATCAAGCTTTTGCTTTTATTTAGTCATAGTTTAGATTCTGCTTCAGTGTTTCCAATTGCATTTTCCATTCCATACATTAGGCTTAACTCTATTTTTGACCACCAACTCCTTTCCATTAGTTTTATAGACATTTCCATTGTGAACATAAAAATCACCAAAAGACCAAAAACATCATAAATCATCACAAAAGACCAAAAACATCACAAAACACTACACACAACGCATTAGGAAACAAGCACCTAGGTACATATGGTACACTTCACTTCAGCAGTTTACAAATCCTGGTTGACAATTAAATGAGCTCAGTTTAGGAGACTAGACTGAGACCCAACATTTTGGCGCCATTGCCGGGGAAGTGAAAACTAGGTAACCTTTGTTTCTTAGCATCCAAAAACAATTTTATGCGTAGGGAGAGAGATTCAAGGGGAAGATTTATAAGCAGCAGAGGCAGAAGTTTTATTTCTAGAACACCACTTGTTTCATCTAGACCGAGAACTAGTACACCTTCAACTCAAACCCATCTTCCATCCTTTACTGATCCTGGACTTCTAGAAGATCTAAGGTCACCTATTCCATTAGAGAAACCTTCCACTTCATCCACTGAACCTGCTATAAAAGAAGATCCAAAAACTCCTGTTAGGGACACAAACCTTTCTACTTCCACAAGAGAGTCAACCATGGCAGAAGAAGGAGGAGGAGGAGTTGTTAATGGAGAACACACATTATTTGGAGGAGGTAGAGGAAGAGGTAGAGGAGAAGGAGGAAGAGGAGAAGGAGGTAGAGGTGCAGATGGAGGGAGAGGTAGAATAGGAAGCTCTTTTGGGTTCCCTATACTTGATGAAGAAACCAATACAACCATGAAAAACATTTCACCCTCTGTCCTTCCAAACTTCTATGGACTTAAAACTGAAGATCCTGAAACTTTATTATTCGAATTTGAAGTACTGTGTAGGACTTATGACTACTTACAAGATGCTCAAAAGCTGAAATTATTTCCTTCAACTTTGAAGGGAGCAACATTGAAGTGGTTTATGAGTCTAATCAGTAGTTCTATTAGAACATGGGAAGACATGAAACAAGCATTTCTAGAGAGATACTTGGATTATTGTATGCCGGTTAATCATAAGGAAGAAGTGTTCAAGATGTTACAAAAAGAAGATGAAAACTTAGAAGATTTGTTGGAAAGAATTAATTACAACATCAAAAGGGCAAAAATGGAAAACCTAGATCAAGACACCTTAAAAGCTCTTTTGTTGAAAACAATTAGGGATGAATGGTTGGATATCCTTAACATGATGGGAAAAGGGGATATATCACAACTTACATTACCTGAAATATCTGAGTTGTGTATCAACCTTTCCAGAGGGAAATCTAAAACTGTCAAAGGTCCAAGAGATCCCGCTCTTGCAAGGGCAAGTAAATCTTCTTCTGGGACAGTAAGTAGATCAGAAATAGGACACATGCTTGATGATTTTAAATCTGACATCTTAGGGAGTCTTAGTGAACAAATAGATACCCTCAAGATACAAAACAAGCAAAAGGCTGAATCTGATGCCTTGGCAATCTTTTGTCCCAAATGTAGGAAGAAACATGCCTTGAGAGAGTGCCCTTTGGATGTAAAAGTTGTAGAAACCTGTGTTATTTGTTCTGAAAAACATGAGACCAAGAATTGTCCATCTCTTCCTGGTCTCAAGGCTGATTTTCAAGAAGAAACTCCTACAGATTCCACAGAATCTCTTAACTTTGTATCTAGAAGACCTTGGCAGGGATCTCAGACACAGGGATTTCATGATCAAATGTATAATCAACCTCCACCTTGGAATTATTGGCAGCAACCTTGGCCCCAATTTCAAAATCAATCTCAAGCTTGGGCACAAGGATCACAAGGTCCCTATGGAATATACTCTCCATATTATCAGTATCCACCATCCTATCCACCATATCCACATTTTTATCCTCAAAATTCCCAACAAAAGTTTCCTCAAAATCTTCAACAAAATTTTCAACAAAATCCTCAACAACATCATCCGAACCAACCTCATCAAAATCAACCACTTCCATTACCATTCCCTCAAAAATCCAATCAATTGCCAGCTCAGCCCATACCAAACCCCAATAATAAGAACCCTCAGAATACATATATGATAGAAGGACAACAATTTCAAACTTATTTAATTACTCCTCTAGACCTTAGTGATGTTCAACTTAGGTCTGGAAGGATACTTGAGAAGAGGAAACCTTCTGTGATCATACAAGAACAAGATAATTATGAGGAAGACTCCCTACGGGTTAATAAAATTCTTGAGGAAGATACATCCTTTCAAGACCAAAACATTGAAAAACTGAAACAAAAAGATCCAATAAATCCAACTCCAGTATTAGAGCAACCATCCACATCTACTTCTATACCTCCCTTTCCGGAAAGATTACAAATTGATAAAGGTGTAGAAAAACAAATAATGGTGCCTAATTATGATTTCTTAGATGAATTGAGAAATGTTTGCATTAAAATTCCATTATTGCAGGCCATCAAGGAAATCCCAATTTTAGCCAAAACAATAAAGGAGTTGAGTATGAAGACAACAAGAAAAAGAATAAGAGAAACCAAGAAAATTCAACTGGTAGGACAAATAGCAGACATTATGATGAGTAAGATTACTATTCCAAAGTACCTTGACCCAAGAAATCCAGTTGTCAAAATCCACATCAATGGAATTGAAATTCAAAACACACTCATTGACTTAGGAGCAGCAATAAATATCATGAGTAGACAAATCATGGACAAACTGAAACTTCCTAATCTTCTCTTTACACCCACATTATTAAAATTAGCAGACAGATCTGTGATCAGACCAGATGGGGTAATAGAAGACATTCCAGTGTCCCTAGACTCTTGGGAGTACCCTGTGGATTTCATGATCCTAACACCCAAGAATAATCTAGGTGGCCATCCTGTTATACTAGGAAGACCTTGGTTGGCTACAGCTGATGCTTTTATTAGTTGTAGGTCCGGTGATATGTATATTTCTGATGGTAGTTCAACAAAGAAATTCACTTTATATCCTCCAGCTAGGACAATTACGGATCTAGATGACACTCAATGGATAGAGGATGAAGAATATTTACAACCACTCTTCACAATTTCAGAAATTAGTGAAGATAATCAAATTCTGAATACTCTAGAAAACTTTGAATCTTCTCTAGAACACAAACAAGAATCATTTCAAGAGAGATCCAATATTTAGTTCTTGTCATCTAGGCAGATGTCTCTTCATTCTATGGACAAATTTGGCAGCTCTACAAGTGAAATTTTTCCAGGCAAAACCTTGAACATAAACAAAGACCTAGAAAAATCTCAACAAGAAGAGTTAGTCAAAGTATTATAGAGACATTCTTCTGCATATGCATGGGAATACACTGACATGAAAGGGATAAGTCCCAAGACTTGTACTCATCACATCTATATAGAGGCAAATTTCAAACCAATCAGACAGCCTCAAAGACGGATGAATCCAAATCTTAGGGAAATTTTCAAGGAAGAACTGCAAAAATTATTAAATGTTAATTTCATCTATCCTATTTCAGATAGTCAGTGGGTTTCTCCTTTGGTGATTGTGCCTAAGAAAAATGGAAAAGGGAGGGTGTGTGTTGACTACCGAGAACTGAATAAAGCTACTCTTAAAGACCATTTTCCCTTACCTTTCATAGATCAAGTATTAGATACATTAGCAGGTAAAAAGTACTTTTCATTCCTGGATGGATTTAGTGGTTACAATCAAATCCAAGTAGCACTTGAAGACCAAGATAAAACCACATTTACTTGTCCTTGGGGTACCTATGCCTACTGAGTATTGCCATTTGGGTTATGCAATGCACCTGCAACATTCCAAAGGGCAGTATTAGGAATTTTTTCTGATCTGATACATGACTGTGTAGAGGTGTATATGGATGATTTCACAGTTTATGGGGATACATTTGAAGAGGCTTTAGAAAATTTGGAAAAAGTCTTAAAAAGATGTCAAGAAGCAAACCTTTCACTTAGTCATGAAAAATGTTTTATGATGTTCACTGAAGGTATTGTTTTAGGGCACCACATTTCGGGGGATGGGATTAGAGTTGATGAGGCGAAAGTTGAAGTCATTTCTAACCTATCCATTCCAAGTTGTCAAAGAGATGTTAGAAGTTTTCTAGGATTTACAGGGTATTATCGGAGATTTATAGAAAACTTCACCAAAATAGCATCTCCTCTCTTCAAATTACTCACCAAAGATTGTGAATTTAAGTGGACTTTTGATTGCCAGTTAGCTTTTGAAACCCTGAAAACCAAAATTTCTGAAGCACCTATATTAAGGGGACCTAACTGGAAGTTACCTTTTCATATCTCGACGGATGCTTCCGATACAGCTCTGGGAGCAGTATTGGGACAGAAAGATTTAATTCCCTATGCCATCTATTATATCAGTAAAAATTTGACTCCTGCAGAGTTAAACTATACTGTAACTGAAAAAGAGTTTTTAGCTGTTGTTCATGCCATAAACAAATTTAGACACTATATAATAGGCTATGAAACTTTTATTCATACTGATCATTATGCAATTAGATACTTAATGAATAAATCAATCACTAATGGCAGAGTTATAAGATGGTTGTTATTATTGCAAGAATTCAACATTACTATTCTAGATAGGCCTGGAAAACAAAACACTGTGGCTGACTTCCTGTCTAGAATTCAAAATATCAAAGATGACACTCCGGTTGAAGATCAATTTCCTGATGAATATCTTTTTGCAGTTTCTACTCAAACTCCATGGTTTGCTGATATTGCTAATTATTTAGTTTCAGGAAAATTTCCTTCAATTATGAATGCACGGGATAAAAGAAAAATCATTAATGATAGTGCAAGATATTCATGGGTCGCTAATGAGTTGTACAAGACAGGTCCAGATTTGATTATTAGAAGGTGTGTTCGTGAAGATGAGATGCCTGAAATTCTCAAGGCATGTCATGATGAACCTTGTGGCGGACACTTTGCAGATAAGAGGACAGCCTATAAGATCCATAACTTAGGATATTATTGGCCATCTTTGTTTAAAGATGTAAGGGAATATGTCAAAAGGTGTGACAGTTGCCAAAGGGTAGGGAAACCTTCTCCTTCAGGTGAGATGCCATTACAACCTCAGGTACACATTGAACCTTTTCAAAAATGGGCCTTGGATTTTGTAGGACCTATAAGTCCTCCATCAAGACAAAAGAAATACATATTAGTTTGCACTGATTATGTTACTAAGTGGGTAGAAGCTAAACCATTACTTGTTGCTAATGAATCATCTGTAGTTACTTTTCTTTTTGAGGATATTTTTACTCGTTTTGGTGTCCCAAGGAAAATTGTTACAGATCAAGGAGCTCAATTTACATCAAGGCTAGTGGAGCAAATGATGGAGAATTACAAAATCAGACATAGAACATCTACTCCTTATCATCCACAAGCAAATGGTCAAGTGGAATCCACTAATAAAGTCATTGAAGGAATCCTAACAAAGACTGTTCATCTACATAGAAGAGATTGGGTAGATAGGCTTCTTGAAGCCTTGTGGGCCTATAGAACTACATAGAGAAACACAACAGGCCATACTCCTTATGAGCTTGTTTATGGAAAGCAAGTCTTGTTTCCTATAGAGTTTCAAATTCAAACATTCAAGATGGCAGTTCAGCTAGGACTTGATCTAACGGAGGCACAAAAGCATAGACTGGAGCAAATTAATGAATTGGATGAGATCAGACAAGATGCAGTTCAGAAAACAAGTCTAGTCCAACATCAAAGGGCTAGATGGCATGACAAGTACATCGAGGAGAAGAAATTCAAAGAGGGTGATTGGGCTCTCTTGTTTGATTCAAAATTCAAGGATTTTCAAGGGAAATTTTAGACACATTGGCTTGGGCCATATGAAATTGTTCGAATTTTTGATAATGGGGCGGTAAAAATCAGAACTATAGATGAAGAGGAGGTCACTTTTCTTGTGAATGGTCATAGACTGAAGCTATACCACAAGCCACTCTCAAGAGAAGAGTTTGTCAAGAAGTTCCAAGAAGACAATGATGTGAAGTTAATGAAGAAGAGTCTCTCTTCTTCATCAACTTGATTAAATTTTCTGAAGCATCTCTCTTTTTAAAAATAAAAATAAAAAAATAAAAATAAAAATAAAGGTATAAACATGAAAACCAATCATTGATTGGCATGTTTATACAGAAAAGATAGGGTGAAAATCAGAGTCTCTCTGACACTCTAAATTTTCCCATTTTTGTTTTTATAAGCAGCTGTTATAAAAATCATAAGTTCAGTTCCATAGTGCTTATGATTCATTTCATCTCAATCCATTCATTTATTCATCCATACTCCATCTCATCCATCATTCACATTTCACTCCATTCCACATTTCATTCATCTCATTTCATCTTCCATCCATCTCATTTTCATGTCAAAATACAAAATTTGATATCTTGCTGTAAGTGAATAAAATATGTCATGAATTGCAGTACATCCCTTATGTTCCTTCATTCCATTTCATGAACTGAATCCATTCCATTCCATTATTCACTTCATACATATCATAATCCATCATCCATTTTTCATTCATACCACATAACATTTCACCCATACTCCAAAAACATTCCATTTTCATGATTAAAGTGTTCTACAGGAACATTCTGCAGCTCAGTGGACATTCTGCAGCTGATCAGCCTTTCTGCAGCCCGATAGTCTTTCCGCAGCTACAAATCCTGAAGGCATCAACTAGCAGACATCAAAATTACAACAAAGTGACCTAGTGTATTCATGAATCAAAAGCATCAAGAAAATTATGAAGACTCCTCCAGAGATGAGCAGAGAAGACAAAGGCTACAAAAATCAAATAAAGAGCAGAGGTAACAAATTTAAATTACGATGGCATTTCATAAAATTTTAGCATAGTTTAGTTGTGGATTATTCGAAAGGTTGTTTTAATTGTTTTTATTGATCAAACACCAACAAACCCTCTACAGACTTTGTATTAAAATCTTCCATTTCAAATTTCATATCCGATAGCATTTAAGCGGCTAAAAAGGCCGAGGTGTTTGAATTCTCCACGTCTCTTAACCAGATCATTCAATGATGATTCCTTCTGCCGTCGTAAAATCCTCCGCCGTCTCTTCAATCATTAATACAATCCCTCCACCTCACTCCACTAATCCATTCCGTGACCACTGCCATAACTTCATTCCGTAGCCAGCATTCCATTCCGAAGACGGAGATATTATTATCACCGAGAGCAGAGCCAAAGGATATCAGTTTGAATAGCATTGAGCATTGTAAACGCAGAGCAGAGTAGAAGGGTAAATTTGGAAGTATAACAGTGTGAGGACTTGAAGCCACTTGATCCCGTGGGCAGATAAAATATCACTGTGGGCAGATAAAATATCACTGTGGACGGAGTTTGAAGCATTTTCACTATAAACACAGAATTGTAACAGTGTGGAGTTTGAAGTCTTTTGTTACCAAAGACAGAGGTGTTGCAGTGATTGAGTTTAAAGTTTTTTGTCACCAAAGACAGAGGTGTTGCAGTGTTGAGTTTGAAGTCTTTTGTTACCAGAGACAGAGGTGTTGCAGTGTTGAGTTTGAATTCTTTTGTTACCATAGACAGAGGTGTTGTAGTGTTGAGTTTGAAGTCTTTTGTTACCAAAAGACAGAGGTGTTAAAATCGAAACCATTTGCTACCAAGAGCCGGAGGTATTGCACAAAAGAAATTTGAAGCCATCTGCCACTGCCTATCAGAGACATATCAGCTCGAAATTTGAAATTGCTTTCATTATCAAACAGAGGCATATCACTCCAAAGTTCAATTGTCAACAGAAGCATATCAGTCCGAGGTTTCGAAGGCATTTGTCATTATCAATCAAAGGTATGTCATTATGAAGTTTGGAGCCATTTTCATTTAGAGCTTGAAGCCATTTCAATCCGAAAGTGAAAGTCATTGTTTTGTGGGTAGAAGAGTGTTAATTTGATATTGAAAAATCATGGGTTTAATTGTAAGAACTGAACCAGTGGGTTAAAAATATTTAGAAGGCTACCCACAATGCAAAGAAATGTTACAACAAATAGGATGGCTTCAATTTTTGGAAAAATTTAATGGCTTCCATAAGGAAGTCACTAAAACATTTGCAAGAGCATTTCAAGGAACCGAAGTTGAAGTAGGTGATGTCAAGTTTACTGTCACTGAAGTTTTTATTGCAGAGGCTACAGGATTGTTCAGAAATGGGGAGAGATGGTTTAAAAATAGAGAATTCCACAATGACTCCTGGAAACAAATTTTAAAATCACCAAATATGGATGTTAGTGTATTCAAGAAAGGAATTCCCAGTTCCGCATTGAAAAACAAATGGAGAAACATACTACTTCTTTTGCAAAAATTTGTTACATGTGAGGGTAGATATGGGACATTTTATGTCTACCACATCAGACTAATGATGCATTTTCTGGGAGAAGACTTAAACGTACCATATTTCTTGCTTCAAAGTATGAAGAAGATGGCTTCCTGTGTTCAGAGAAGAGTTCAATTTTTAGAGACAACCCTGTATCATCATGGTTTGGTCAAAATTTTGATTGAGCATCATCTAGCTAAAACAAATGATACATGGGATGATTTCTTAATAAGAAATAATTTTGAAGAAGCAAAAGAACCATCACCTGAACCACAGCCTACAAAGAGAAGTAGGAAATGGAGGGCTTCACAAGTTGAAATTGACAAACCAGTCCAAGAGAGCAGTGAGGAAATCATTTTAGAGAAGTTGACTCGAATCAAGAGGCAACTTAAGGAAGAGAAGATAATCAAGGAATCTGACACAGAGAAAGGAGAGGGATCCTCTCAGCCTAGGAGAAGCCACAGATTAAAGGGAAAATTGAAGAAAACACCAATCAAACAAACAGGGGTAATCAATATAGAAGATGAAGAAACACCCATTGAAGAGGATGATGAAGAGGATTTTTATGAAGGAACCCCTGAAATTGATCCTGCTCAACAGGAAATTTATGACTATGTGGAAACCTTAGAGAGGACAGCTTCAGAAAGCAGAGAGAGAACCCCCAGTCCTCTACTGTCTGAAATAGATATATTGAGGAGGGATAGATATGAGTTGGAATTGATGAATAGACACATCAAAAATGAGAATGAAATTCTCAAAGATCAAATCAAGCTCAAAACTGATATGAACTCAACCTTATCCCTGCATATAGACAAAGTGGAAAGGACCAATGAGACGTTGAAGACAAGGAACAAAAAGCTAATCAGGGCACTCACCAACCTCAGGTTCAAACTTGTTATCAGGAAACCCAGAAGACCTCTAGCTTCCAGACAAAGGAGAAGAAGGGGATTAGATGTCCTTGCAGAAGCCTCTGAATTCATGGGATAATTTGCATGAGGACATGCAAAGAGACAGCAGTGGGGGTATGTTGAGCCTCAAAATTGTGCTTTCCTTCACCTCATTTTACCTCATTTTCCCTTGTCCATTTCTATCTTAGACCCAATTGATCAATAAATATAGTTAAAATTACTTCTAGAATGATTTACATGACTGACTTGTTGAATTTTGTGATTTTTGTCATTGTTAAGCATTTTTACCGGAACTAGCTGCAGAATGCAGACATTCCGTAGCTAACCGGCGATTCTGCAGCTGCCTTCATGTTTGAGTATGTTCCGGGTGGCCTCTTGAGAAAAACCGCATATGGGCATGATCCACGTCATGTCTACATGGTTCGTTGCTCATCATGGAGGAAGAAATGAATTCTGGGTATGGTTTTGAACGTGGGGAACACATTTAGGAAGGAAGACTCCTATTAGGACTGTCTCAGTCCAGATGTCTTTTCTTCTTCACGCAGCCACTTCAAAGAGTTCTAACGTGATTCGGATAAGGGAAGACATTGTTCCTAAATTGTTGTAATTATTGTTACATGCATTTGCTTTATAAACTCTTGGGAGACCGAGAGCTATGTTAGAGATTTCATGTTAGATTTGCTGCTAGATTTTGTTTAAAATCTGTGTTACGTTCCTAAAGACGCAGAGTATTATGTTCAAACTATTGCATCGTTAATGGAGCAGACAAAGTTATTTTGAAGGCGTGATTTAATTTGGAGTTGAATGCCGTTAAGTGGTAGAGGGCCCCTGCCTCTTGCATGGATTTCTTTTGCATAAATTAGATAATTTTTCCTAGCTGCCTTTACGTTTTGCATTTGAATTGGTAGTTGTTTTGTTTTAGCTACTGTAGTCGTATTCATTCTAGCTCTTCCACAAGAAGACACTCTTCCAACAGATTAAAATGATGAATGTTGAATGACTATGGTATTGTAGGATAAGGAGTTGAATTTATAGTTGTTTTAACTAGCTACTGTAGTTATATTCATTCCAGCTCTTCCACAAGAAGACACTCTTCCAACAGATTATAATGATGAATGATGAATAGCTATGGTACTGTAGGATTTAGTTGTAGTTTTTGCTGTTCACTATCACAGTCACACTTTTTCTAATCACTCTTCCACAAGAAGAAACTCTTCCAAGAAATTCTTAAGAAGTTCAAGGCATGACCGTGATAATGAATGATGTATTTGTGTGTTTGTACTAAGTATCATCTCTGTCTTGCTCTTAAACGCTTGCCCAAGACATCATAATGACGAGTAGAGTATGGATGTGATAACTTAGTTTTTCATTTTCTTTCAGTCTATTTGCTTGCAATTGCATCCAATTACACAGTCAGAATTGTTCTACCTCTTCCAAAAGAAGGAACTCTTCCAAAATATCACTAATGATGAACAAACAGATTGTGTAACTTCATAGATTAATGCATGTTAGTATAGTTAGAACACTCCGGAGTTTCATTGCATTTAATTCATGTTCAGTTACTTTTTTTCAAGTTTGATGATGACTTATAGTTCAACATTGTTCTAGTTTAGTGGCATCTTAGGTTCATTCTTAGATTAACTCATTACACTTGCATCTCATATTCAAATTGTCATCCATTGCACAATAAATTACTTTAGTTGTTAGGATTAACAAGACAGCCTTCATTATTCACAAACATCTTCTTGTTCTAAAAACTACAAATGATCTATAGCCATAGGAACAGAAGACAACATCACTACAAGGTCTGAAATCTCTCTGTAATTTCCTCATCATTTCATAAACAGAGCTCTTCCTCAAAAGAACTACTTTGAACAAGAAACCAATAACTCTTTGAGTATAGGATCTGTGACATTCAATTAAATTGCAGAATAGAACTAGGAATTAATCATAGAATAGAAGAGCTTAGGACAGAGTATTGCATCATTAGTGTTTAACTGTTTAGTTAGAGGATTGCATATTTAGTGATCATTTCTCAAGTTTAGTTTGTGTCATTAGCCTAAAAAGTCATTATCAAGTTTTTGCTTTTATTTAGTCATAGTTTAGAATCTGCTTTAGTGTTTCTAATTGCATTTTCCATTCCATACATTAGGCTTAACTCTGTTTTTGACCACCAACTCCTTTCCATTAGTTTTCTAGACATTTCCATTGTGAACATAAAAATCACTAAAAGACCAAAAACATCATAAATCATCACAAAAGACCAAAAACATTACAAAACACTACACACAACGCATTAGGAAACAAGCACCTAGGTACATATGGTACACTTCACTTCAGCAGTTTACAAATCCTGGTTGACAATTAAATGAGCTCAGTTTAGGAGACTAGATTGAGACCCAACACTTCCCTTGGATAGAAATACTGCATAACATAATCCCTCACTGTTTCTCCTCCAACGATAGACCCTGTGAGAGAAATGGGCAAACCTCTCCTCGACAAACCTGTGAGAAAATACATGTCCTCAACTGTTATGGGAACCAATTTTTTCTTAATGTGAAATTCCTTTATCACCGGATCCCATGCTCGAACTAAGAACTCCAAGAGTTCTATTTGTTGCCTCATTCTCGACAATTTGAAGTACTTAAGAAGTCCACAATCTCTTAGGGCTCTTACAGTACCCGGATCATTCAAGGCAATCATATCTTGTTCTTCATGTTCTCTTTCCCTCCATGTAATCGTCATTTTTATCCAATGTAAACCTGAAATACAACCATAAGATCCATTAGATTCCATTCATTGCAAAAAACTAGGCAAATTTTGGGCACAACATGTAAACCAAAAACTTGAACTGCACCCAACGCACCCTGGGCTGAGATAGTGCTTTGCACATGCAAGTACCCTTCATTGTACCTTCTATGAAACGCAGGTTTCGACATTCATGTGTGAATTGCCCTCATTTTGGGTAGAATTAACCCTAGGGGCTTTAAAACCCTAAAAATCTGCAGAGAATGGAAATGAAATGAATACCAAAGGGAAGAGGAGGTTCATGGTACTAATCTTGATCCGAATCTTGGGGGGAGGCCCCCCAAGATCTAAAAAAATTGAAATGGATCTGACAAGATCTGCAAAATTAGAATGCCAGAAAAAAGAGAGAACACAAAGAAAATAAAACCACAGAGAAACTTGTTTTATTAAAACAGAGAATAACTATAGAAGCTACATTGTGGCGGACAATCTGTCCTTTTACAAACTGAGGCTTGTTATTTATAGCATTTTTTGAGTTACAATACCATGTGTAGATACCATGGGCCAATACCATGGGTAAATCCCATGTGTGGATGAATACCATGGGTGGATACATACCATGGGTCACTTACAATACCATGGGTGAATAAATATCGTGGGTGGATGAATACCATGGGTCGATGCCATTTACAATACCATGGGTAAATTCCATGGGTGGATGGATAACATGGGTAGATGAATACCATGGGTTGATGCTATTTTCCATTCGGATCATTCCTCCCTCCTTAAGAAGCAATGGTCCCCATTGCGTGAAGTTCCCTCCTGAGAAGCCTTCTTGTGTAGTTAAACTACAAACTACGATGAACGAAGATCCATGATGAGATACTCCTATACTGTGACTTAAATGTGATATTGACAAGAAATTGCCTAGCTGTCGCACTTTCGATGAAGTGTGGTTTGTGGATGAACCAAACCATGAAAACGTACATCCGAGATGAGATACTCAGATGCTTTGCACCAACTGTGACTAACAACAAAGCGCTAGCAAATGGACTTCGATGAAAAAGATTTTGTGCGGTTGACCCATAACCGTGATGCTGATTGTTGATGAAGTAGCAGGTGCCTACATAGCTTGGGGTGGGAGGGAACATCTCCAAATAACCCAAGTCGAACGTTTCTATGATGAAACTGATGAATGTGAAGCAGGTGCCTACTAAAGTGGGGTGGGAGGGCACGTCTCCAAAGGGAACCCGCTCCGAATGCTGCTCCAGATTTAAAATGAGCATAACTCGGTCAATATAATTCAGAATATTTATTATAACCTATTTTTGGAAATTTAATGATCATTCTGCATCTTCACACGTGTTTGAAACCACTATCTGGAGACTCTAGACTCTCAGATTCGCGCTGGAACTGTCTCGCCGTCACAAAATTTCTGAAAAAAATAGTTGATTTTAAATCAACGATAACTCCCATATCCAGACTCCGATTCAACTGATTTTTTTTTTTACCTTGGGTGATTTTTCAAGAGGAGCTTAGATATATATCCATTCTTCTGAAATTTTTCACTAAAAACTGAAAAAAATGACAGGAGAGCCGCCGTCCATGAATTTTCGCAGAAAAATTGCTTCAACATTGCTGATTTTGAATCAGCGATATCTCCCTCATTCGAACTCCAATTTGGCCGATTGTTTTTTTGAATTTGAGTATTTTTTCAAAAGGAATCCAGATATGGTATTTTTTTTTGTAAATTTTTTACCAAAAGTTTCAGATATGATCTGAAAACTCGTCGCCCAAAAAAAATTCATGGATTTTGCTGAAGATTGCTGCAAAACATTGAAACTGAAATATGTTTCAAACCCTAATTCCCATGGATTTGTAACTTGAATCTGATACCACTAATCCGGATCTTGGGGGGAGGCCCCCAAGATCTAAAAAAAATTGAAATGGATCTGACAAGATCTGCAAAATTAGAATGCCAGGAAAAAGAGAGAACAGAAAGAAAATAAAACTACAAAGAAACTTATTTTATTGAAACAGAGAATAAATATAGAAGCTACATTGTGGCAGACAATCTTTCCTTTTACAAACTGAGGCTTGTTATTTATAGCATTTTTTGAGTTACAATACCATGTGTAGATACCATGGGCCAATACCATGGGTAGATACCACTTACAATACCATGGGTAAATCCTATGTGTGGATGAATACCATGGGTGGATACATACCATGGGTCACTTACAATACCATGGGCAAATAAATATCATGGGTGGATGAATACCATGGGTCGATGCCATTTACAATACCATGGGTAAATTCCATGGTTGGATGGATAACATGGGTAGATGAATACCATGGGTTGATGCCATTTTCTATTCGGATCAAATCTAGATCAAACGATGACGAAATCCGTCCACAGAAATGACCGCAATCAACGACTGAAGTTTGGGGGAAAAATCAGGTTCAAAGCTCCAAAATGCAAATGGTAACAATGGAATGGTAAAAATGAATAGTAAAACTACTTGTTATAGTCATTTAATTATTTGCAAGCTAAATTTATTTCTATGACTATAGTTTTATTATGTTTTTATCATGAAACAGGTATTTTTAATCCATTCGATGTTTCTCTGAACAGGAAATACAACTGATAAACATATTAGTCATGCAGATTTATTCAAAGAATGACTTGACCACTAAGCATGCTTTTTCTCCTTATTTTTCGAGCTTTGTTAAAAACGAAAAAGGATTTGAAGCGCACTTTTATCTCTTTTTCGAGCTTCGATAACAGCGAAAAAGGAACCCCTGGAGTCTTATTTCAGCTCTTTTTAGACTCTGATAATGTGAAAATATCTCCGATCACTTGTCTTTTCGAGCTCGTTAAAGTAAATGAATCGATATCTACTCAGTATAATTTTAACCCTTTTCCGGATTGAGATGGATTATTTACGAAAAAGGAATACCTTGGTTAAACATGACCAAAGAGGTTCTCTTAGATATTATTTTACACTTTTTCGGGTCTAAGTGACAAATTTACGAAAAAGTAATTTTGGAGTTCTCTTTCGTCCTCTTTTTCAGACTCTCTAAATATGAAAAAGGACTGAGATATCACTGTCGTTAAGCTCGTTAAAATGTAAAATAGCGATGGGCTTGTCGATCATAGCAAGAATCGAGTTTCATTCATCGCTAGACTCGTTAAATTATTAAATAGCGATACTTTATTTTCCCGAAGGGTTGAATTATAGATCAAACAAATGTTATCCTCTTCAAGCTTGTTAAAAAATAAAGAGGTACTGGTCAACAAATGACTGGGGAAAATTTTGGAAAAGTGAGAAAAGTTTCTATTTGGTAGCAAGTCGCTCTTGAACATGACACTTCTTTCACTCCATGTCCGTGACTGTTTGGGTTGGGTAATCATCTTGACGGTTCATTCACACCTATGGTTCATCATAACTTCACTTCAGTTTTGGGTCAATGCTGCCAACTCATCATAGTGTCGCCGATATGTTCAAGAGAAGTCACCCGGTGATTAAAAACTCATCCTTCTGCAATACTCATAAACCTCCATTCTCATGACCGTCATCCCTGAAAATTGCTATATCAAGTCATGCCCCTGTCTCCGAAATCAGTAACTCCAGTTTTGTAATAATGTGACTTCCTGTCGATGAAAAATCAATATCCAGAAAGTTCACTTAGAAACATCAGGTTCCAGTACCATGAGGCTTGTTACAACATCTACAGGATCCTCGCTTCCGAACCTTTGACTGAAATATTTTGTTTGGCGTTCGACATCAAATCATCTATTCACACCTTAAGAAATGTACTGCAGTACCTTGAGGGCCATTGAAATTAATGGTGTTTCTCTCGTGTTTTTTAACAACTCACATCATTGGCTGGTAATCAAATGATGTCTTTCCATGTTCGACTACAAATCATATATTCGCATGGCTAGACTTGTACCAGAATGATCGAGGGAATGAGATAAGAAGACCCCAGATCTAGTTTCATCCATCCAGGCTGCGATTTCAGGATTTTTGTACAGATTATCTGTACGGTGACCTTACATACAGATGTCCATCCAAACGTGGGCCTGTATCTATAGGTATGTCTACATCTGGGCAACATTCCAATGAAGACGAATTTCTGAATTATGTACATGTTATTAGATTGTTTTATGTGTTGAACATGGGAATGCCTACCCTCAGAAATTATGATCAAAGAGGATATATCATGATGTAATGTATTGTAAGATTGATGCAAGTGATCGTTCCGATTCATTTCCAGCCCATCACAGTGTAAAGCATCTCAAACAAATGTTTTTATTATTTGGATCTCATGCTTTAGGGGGGAATTGTTATAGTTCAATTTGGGCACCATTCCGAATGACCTGATTAACTGGACATCATATCCAGGACCAATGATCAAGGGTCTATCATTACCTATCATTTCAGTTGCTACATGCCCTAAGACAAGAAAGAAGACAAATCAAGCAAGACTTTCATCAAGCAAAGGTTTCCAAGGTTTGAAGCTTATTGTTTAACATATGAGAGCTCACCAACGCAGGCTCAAAGGGGCCTAAGTGCATTTCATATCAAGGTATCCCCATGCAAGGCTACTTTGCAAAGCACTTCCTGACATTCACAGGTGTGTTGGTCACATTGGGAGTGAAATTCTCATCGTTCTGGAATCTCCACTTGGCTAGTGCCTTCTAGAAGAGTTCACATGTGTCAAGCTTCGGATCCAAGTGTCCATTTGACATCTACATGAGTGGAAACATGTATTTCCTATTATTGGAAAGTAATTGATTGAAAAACAACCTATAGTTCATCTATAAATTGAGCACAGATCTAAGTTCTTGAGAAGGAAGAATTTGAGTAGAGAAATGCTAGAGAATTTTCGATTGAGAGCTAGATTTGTGTAGCTTCTGCTGGAGAGATTTATACTGTGATGAGGCTTGGGGACGTTGCTGGAAGGGTGACTTCATATCAGTCACTTGGTTGTAACCTCTACTTTTATCATCAATAAAGAATACTGCTTATTTTTCCCTATATGCATCTGTATTGGCTTTGATTTTCCATATTGCAAGATCTTAGTTGTTGTGTATGGTTTATGCTATACTGATTTATCAAACTAACTTTAATAGATATCTTTATTATTGCATATTTTGTTGTTTCAGTGTTCTTTCTTGCAGGAATCCTTTCGCACAAACCGCTTGAATTTGAAGCTGCAACGGAAGCGATGGAAGGAACCTTTTAGAAGTGCTTGGATCACAAGTAACCTTCTAATCCTCTCTGTGTATCTATTATTAGTTAGGAGAAATAGTCGTATAGTATTTCACCTGTTGTTCTAGACTAGCACCTGTCTAGGGAAGCGTGATTTATCCGTAATTCACAATGTTGGCCCAACAAAACCCTAGTTTTCCTAAAACCCCCATCCCCATGAAAAAATTTCCCAAAACCCCCTTGTCCCAAAATTATTATCCCTAGACCCTACTACTTCACCCCATATTCCCAAATAAAACACTAAAACTACCCATCCCTAAGTCCCTTTACTCTTTTCCATTAAAACCCCAATTTCTAGGATTTTCACTATTTTGCCTAGATTTCCCCATACGCTTGACCTGTAATTAAATTTTAATTTTCATCCCTCTTCATATTTTCACTTCCAATAACCTCACAAATTTTCTTAACCCTTTTCCCCATCTTCATTAATTTTTGTGGCTTTATCCCTATTCCCTAAAGCCCTCATTTCATCATTTCTATCCCTGCTCCCATCCCCTTCACTCCCTCACTCACTCTCCATTTTCTTTCCTTTTCCCTAGGGTTTTACAAAGTGCCAAGAAAAATCATGGAGAGAGAGGATATAGATTACATGGAGGAAGAACAGAATGATGATGAGTTTTATGGCCAAAGATAAGAAACCTCAAAAGAGCACTGGAGAAAGAAAAAGAAGAAGCCCAAAGTCTGAGTTTTGACCAGCAGTTGGCAAAGGAGATTGAAGATAACAGGGAAGTGTGACTTGAGAGAGTCAAAATTCACTTGGAGAAGCGCTAGTGAAAGCCAAAAAAGACAAACAGATGCTCAGGCACATGGCCCATCACTATCATACTTGGAACAAAATTTGCAATATCAAGGTCAAATAGATGAAGGATAAATTGAGGAAGATATGGAAGGGAAAGAAAGGAGGTGATAAACTCAAGATTCATGTTGATTCCTCCTTAAAGTAAAACTTGACAGGTGGTTGTGGGCCCATCCCACAAATTTTGAGAAATTTTGAAGATTTTGAAGATTTTTTTAGTTTTTTGGCAATTTTGGAAAAACACAGGAAATTCTGCCATAAGCGCAGCGCCTTTGTGCTACGCTTTTTCTTGGGGAATATAATGAGCAAAAGGAAGACATAATTGGGTTCATAATTATGAGGAAATACCCCTTGTAATTTTTCTAAGCATTTGGAGCAAAACTGGTCAGGAAAAAGTGCCAAAAACACCCAAAAAATCATGTTTCTGCCTCTTTTTCAGGATGGTGTTGTGCATAGAGGCAGTCTTGGGAGAATACAGTTTTTAGGGGTCAAATAAAATCCAAATTAGAAACCAAAAATAGATATGGAAAGCAGAAAGGAGAGGCTTTCCACTAAGCTATCATGAGCTCAATTGACAAATTTTGTCTATTTTCTCAGTTTTATCAGTTGTCATGAATTAAAACTTTACTCATGTAAATTTGACTTTTTACTGATGTAATAATTGGTTGGTGATGGAATTATGGTTTACCTAAGGTAGATACATTAGGTAAATGGCCTCAACGACATGTAATGAATCAATTTTCTTAAATTTGGGATGAGTCACTTTGACCACCCTATTCTCTAGTTGTCAGTTCATTCTTTCTTGGAACATCTCCTCCTCTCATGGATTCGGCCCCTTGAAGCTAGGATGAGTTGGTTTGAGGTCTATATCATGTATTTTCTTAGTCATTATTATGGGTTGGACTCAGTTGGATGCTTGGCTTTTGAAGAGACACACTTTGTATCAGTTTCTGAGCAGGAATATTAATAAAATTTGCAGCAATTTTTATGGGATCCCTGTTGTATGGTGTTTAGTTTCAGTTTCTCCTTTTGTGCTCAGATGTTAGAATGTTTTGTTTATTTAATCCATCATTTCATTGCTATTAATTGAATGTTTTCAAGTTATATGAACATAATCCATAATTGTTATGCTCTATTTTGGGTAGACATTCAAAGTCTATAATTTCTTCAGTTTAGAAAGAACCCATGATTCCACCATGCTCTTTCTAGCTCCTCACCTGTCTTGATCATCCCACAACTTGAAATCCTAAAGTGCTAAATCACTATGCCTACCTTGCCCCATAGAACACCTTGCAAATTTTGACCTAATGTTCCTTGCTCTGATTGTTTGACTCCTTTTGATCCAGCACAACCCTATATAATCAAATCAAAACCCTAAGATACTATATCCAGCCTAATATTTTCTTTACTCATCCATCTTTCTTGTGATCCTTACGGAGAAAACCTTCTCCTTGCCTAGTAGGGCTAGCTACTTGGCTAAGCATGGTTTATGTTTACCTAAAAATTTCCTTCTTTAGCCTACGATTCAATCCGAGTGATAACACAACCTTAGATAGATGTCATGCTCATGCACAAGGGAGGGTCAAATTCCCTTTTGCTTCAGAGTTTTTTTGTTTATTTTTTGACAGGTTTCCAGAGATGAGACCTACTTTTGTTCGGTAGCCTCGTAGGTCGATGTTCGAGGCACGAATGCACATGTGGGGGCAGATGATGCCCAAGAGGGGAGAGACTGCGTTTCCAACGAGAATGTTGCATGATGCACTGGAGTTGCTAGCCAGTGGTGGCAAACATCCCTTTATTATGGTCCCTTGTCCTTATGCTGGTTTGGATTGGCAAGGGTGTGCCAACATCCTCTTCGTAAATGATGAACTGCTGGATGATAGAGGTAATATTATTGTTTTATTTAAATTTATTCTAACGTGTTCTTTAACTTGTTTTTATTAAATTGTGTAATGAAATTGTCTAATTATTGTTGTGTACTTGTATATATTTTGCAGACATTGGGTCTTTTGATGGCGAGGACATGCCAAGAACACCACATGATCCAGGTGTGGATCCTGATGATGATCAGGGTATGCCAAATGACAAGGATCATCAGGAGGCTGGTGCAGAAAGACCTTCTCCTATTAGTGTGCCAGTACTGCCTTTTTCTATAGTAGATACAGGATGGAGTTGGGCGACCAACTCACTGCATTGATTTTTTAGGCGGGCATTAGGCCTGGTACTATGAGAGACATATAGGCCAATGGTAGGCTATTACACATGTGGAGAGGCATGTCGCATGACTTGTACAACCTGATGCGGCATGTCATAGGAGCTATGAACTTAGTTACGCAGCTGAGGAGGATTCTTGCACATTATAGACATGGTCTAGATGCAGCACATGATCGACAATCCGCAAGCAGTGATGCATCATCTGATGATCATTCACCTCACACCACACCAGATGAGCGGCCTCCACTAACACATGAACCATTTCACATGTACTAATTCCATTGAACAGATTTTAGAAGAATTCGAGTATATTACCATTGCGTTTCCTCTTATGGATGCTAATTCCATGAACATATTTTAGAAGAATTCGAGTGTCAAGAATGCAATACACAAAAAAAAAAAAAAAAACATTTTTGGACTATTTTGCATTTTATTAAAAGTTTTTTGAGATTTTTTGTGGGGTTTATGGGTTCATGGGACAATAAATAGTACCAACCCTACCATATTGGTATTTCAGTTGAATTTTTCCTAGTAGCGATATGACCAAATCTTGTAGCTATGAATTTAACAAAGAACCCATATATTTTGAGAATATGATTGAAGACTGTTGTCATATACTTGAGCACTATTCAATTTCTTCACCATATTAGAACAAAATAGAAAGAATAATTTCTATCACCATAATAACACACAACTTTCAAAAAACAAAACACTCCATTCTGTGCTTCGAGGCATTTTGCGCAAATGATAGGCATTTCTATGGAGTATTATCCATATTCTGCAATTTAATGAGGGTTGGAGGGAGCTTACAATCCTGTATCTATTAGTAACTTCACCCTTCAGTAGAACCAAATAAAATTCAGACAGATTCCTCAGCAAAGTAGACTGGCCATAATCAATTCCTTCGAGACCTCAATAGAAGAAATAGATATGCATGTCAGAAATAGATATCCATGTTAGAGGCTCCTGTTGGCACCTTTTCTTGTTGCAGGTTGTGGAAAGGTTCAAGTTTCTTTTTCTGAAATAAGAAGAGGTGTAGTTTTGAAAAGAAATGACCCAAATATTTTAACAAAATGTACATTTCCAAAATGTCTAATAACTAAAATATCTCCAACTTTAATAAACTGCTCAGAAACAAAACTTTCCCAACCATTTGTGAAAACTGCCCACGTCTTAGCATAGCACAGGTTCACATGCCACAATTGACCACTTGGGCCCTATAGTATTGCATCTTCACATGCCCCACATTGCATTATGTCCACATAATCAGTGGGGATCTCCTACAATAAACAAAATGCATTGAAATAATAGTTATTTCCATCAAGAATTTATCCAATTCTAATTCTCAATTTCTATGGTTGGAGTTCAATAAATTTTGGTGTACACACCTAAAAGTAATTTTGGTGCCTTAACCGCAAATCGGTGTTACTGTACATATAACCACATCAGTGCATTTTATTTACTGCACACCGGTGACGAATAACCGCAAATAAAAAAAGCACAACTCTATTTTCTTTAAGTGAAAAAAAGCGATAAATTGAAAAATGGGCGGAAAAATATTTTCTAATATCTAATTTCATAAAACAATTATTTAAATACTAAACACTTTTCATTATTTCACTATTTTTGCAAAAAAAAATCAGCCAGAGATTTTCAGGAGACATACCTGGAGCAAGAGAGCACGAGAGCACTGTGGAGCAGCAAAATAAATTCAAACAAAAGTATTCAGACAATTAGAATTCCAAACCTCTAGTGATTCAAACCCTGTAGCATAGAATTTCAAACGATCTCGTGATTAAATTTAATTATTTTTTTTACTTTTTCTGCATTTTTTTTATGAAGTAGGAAAACAATTTCAATTTGTTTTTCATTTTTAGAAACAAAACAAAACAAAAAATCCATTTTTACCCTAAACCCTTCATTATTTTTGTTTTTTCCCTTTCTTCTCCTTGTTTATGTGATTTTAGAATTATGGATTTTCATTTTAGATTGACATCCAACCCATGGGACGACTTGCATAGTCGGATCCTAATCCATGTCGGCCATTGCGTGAATTTTTGAAAAAAAAAGATTTTATTTATTTATTTATTTATCGGTGTGCCCTGCGTAACCTAGCACACCGGTGCGCTGTATTATCCAAGTGCACCATGAAAGTACTGTGTAATAAAAAATAAAAATAAAAAAAATTAATGGCTCCTACGGTCTATTATAATGTTTGTGCGATGCATTTATAAGACCCCCACGCACCAACGTCGGTGTGTACACCATGAATGGCGCACCAGTTTCTTTAGATTTTCTTTTTTACCTGAAAACTTGACAATTTATTTATAAACATATTAATGAATGATATGGTACAGGTTTCAGATAGATAAAGAAATGATTGACAAGAGATCAAGTAACAAAAATACTAATAACACATCAAGAAAAGCAAAAAAGGCAAGTTATTTATGAATTCTTTACAAAAAATATTATTTTTGAACTATATGTAAGTTAAATAATATGTATTGTTTACTGTGTATCATGCAGAGCCACAAAATGATGAAGCTCGATAAGATTATTTCTGATCTAGGACCAGAAGAGCGTAAAAGCTTGATGGAAAAATCGCAATAGGATGAATTAGGTGAATGAAAAAATACTATCGATCCAATATGAGTTTCTTTTTTTAATTTTCATTAGTAATATAATTTAAATTATTAGATAACATGTGTCAAACAATATATTAATTCACATCTGTTTAATGTTCTACAGGGACCAACAACTCAGAAAAGGAATGTTGTTCTAAGAAAATAAAAGAAAAATAGAACATGCAAATGAAGATGAATTGTTCCTTAGCTCATCTGGAGTGGTGCTGGAGGTTAATGAAAGGGGGAAAAACTTTTACAAAAGTTTGAGGGATATAGTGGAATGAATGTATAAACGTTCTTTCCACTTACAATTCAAAAATCAATCCAATGATTCCAAGAACCAAATTTTATCTAAACTACAGGAAGAGTTTCCAGAGAATTGGTCAATGAGACATGTTAGACTTTTAATAGCAAAAACATACAACAACAAAAAAGAAGGAATGAAAAAATAATATTTCTTTAAATGTTTGTCTAAAATTATTTATAAATATCACTTTTGTTATATTTATTTTTCATATATCAATATAAAAATTAAATAGTTTATTGTCATGTTACATTTTCAGGAAGATTATGAAAATCTCAAAAGATGAACGAGTTGATATCAGAAATATGCCAGTAGGAATGTCCAAAAAGGTGTACAAGGAGATGGTCAAAGAAATGGACAAAATTGCATCGTAGGAGGAGCCATCTCAACAACAACATGCTTCAAATTTAATATGTAATCATTGGTTTTTTTATCATTAGGTACAATAATTAAACAATTTAGCATTAAATATTAATTTTCAAGTATTTTCTTGCTGAAAAGAAAAGAAAATGGAACCCATTCAGACCATAAAACAAGATGACAAGGAAGAAAAAGGTCGATATCTAAGTTTGTGAGTAATTGTTACTTCCTTATAACAAATTAACTAGATTTCATTTTTGTATTTTTTAAGTTGTTTTACAAAAATAATCATTGAATGTCTTCAAACAGGTGTTAACATACAAAGAAGAACCATCAGACGAATTGATTGAAATTGGATTAAATATGGGTTGCGAGTAATTAATTATGGAATTTGTACGCATTTATTGATATTTTTTTACTTAGCTCCGTCTATAATTAATAGAATAAAAAAAAATTTATATTAAATATATGATTTGTTATGGGGTATAAAACTTGCAAGAAACAAAGTATGGAACTGCGCCAATAGATGAAATCTTGAAAGATGGCATGGTACATGGTTTTGAAAGAATGTTTATATTTTATGAGTCAATTGTTCCTATGGTACATCATTTATTTTAGACTTACATTGATGTATATTATTTAATATTGCAATTTTCATTATTCTCCCCAATGTGTATATACTCATTACAGTTTATTTTTATGTTTTTAGATGGAAGGTGAAGAAGAAGAAAAGAATCAACACCATGAACAAAGCATTCCTGAAAATAACACAAGTCATGGAAGTAGCTTTAGTAGTGACAACAGTTCAAGCGAAGAATAATGATCACTATGTTTGGATATCAAAGCAAGGCATTGTATTTTTTGAAATATTTGTTTGTGAAATCAGACATTTTGTTTAATGTAATGGAAATAGTGTCCCAATTGAAAGACAAAGGGATACCAATAACTGTCCCATTTTGTATGAAAAAGGTTGTCTTATATATATATATATATATATATATTTATTCTATTACTTTCTCCATTGTCATTGTGAAATGTAACACCACTGATTAAATTTATGGATGATTAAATATTATAATGAAGAGATGTGAAATTTGATGATATGATATAAAAAATTAATCCAAACATCACATTCAAATGCACTAATAGAAATTTAATTCATATGAATAATGTTATAAGATATATATGTGTCGACTTTTTATGAATAATGAATTTTTAAAAATCGCAATAATTATGATATGATATAACAAATTAATCCAAACATCACATTCAAATGCATTAATAAAAATTTAATTGATATGAATATTGTAATGAGATGTGTCGAATTTTGATGAATAACTAATTTTAAAAAATCACAATAATTGCAATGTCACAGGTCGATGTTTCGAAAAAATGCAAAATGAACACTGGTGCGTGTTAGTTAACGTATACCGGTGCATTTGTAAGCTGAAGCGCATCGGTGCATTTATATGACATATGGGCACTGCACAAATACCAAAACCAATTAAAAATCTCGGTGCGTGTGTGAGATACTCGCACCGGTGCGTTTATGTGCGACTAAGCACCGGTTCATTTGTACGACCTATAGGCATCACACAAATACCAATACCAATTATAAATATTTTTGCGTTTGTCTGATATGGCGCACCGGTGTGTTTGTATAAGTCTATGTACCGGTGCATTGAGATGACCTATGGGCACCACACAAATCCCAAGACCAATTAGAACGTCCCCGTGCGTTGTATCACTAACACTGCGCCCAGTGCAGTTTTTTACCTTGACATCTCGGTGCATGCACCTTTGACCACCCTGGGGCCACCTTCTAGATGACACGCACCGGTGCGTTGAAACCTTAGTAGTGCACCGATGAAAAAAACATCCATAATAACCTCCGACCACCTAGTTTTTTTAGTTGTGTTGAATTTCTATTAAAATCACTGCCAAAACCTCCGTAACCATAAACGAATGTTGTAGCAAATGTTTTTTTGACAATTTTGGCCAATTTTATAACACTAAAAACCTCCTTTATAACCTTCGCTAGAGTTTATTTTCCTTGTAGTGTAACCTAAGTTAAAATGATGTGATGGATTGAATGGAAATATGATGGGGAATGATGCATGTTCGATGGGTATGATGCATTTTGATGGGAGAGATGAATGAGAACATGGATGGTTAGCATATGCCATGAATACAAATTGAGATATGGGTTGTGTAATGAATAGAGCTGAGAACGTGGATGATGGGAGAGTACACCGTGGATCAAGTACACGAGCCATTCAGAAAAGCTAAGCCATGGAGGCATCATAGTCAGAGGTCGACGAATATAGAACAGACAAAGAAAATTTAAAAATGTAGTGATGCAAACCCTTTGTAATTGGTAAGAGCCTCCGCCATTTTCAAACCTCAAACTTCTGAAAATTTGCATGTTCTTCACCATCATATCCATTTTAGGCTCAATGAGGGAGTTGAATGTCGTGAAAACCATTGGCACGCAATCGAGAGACCTTGTGAAGAACGAATTGAAAGAGGAAAACGAAGGAAGGTTGTGAAAGAACCGAGGAAATCAAGCACAGAGACATGATAAAAAGATATAGCAACAGAAGGATGGATAGATAAGAAGAAGAGTGGAGTTGACTGGGATTTAAGCCAAGAGATCAGGCAGTCGTGTCGATCAAACACACTATCAATGTGCAGAGATCTTGTCAAGAACGAAGGTAAGAGAAAAAATCTAGATTTTTCTCATTAAATGCAATGGATATTCATATAAACAAATCTCAGGATTTTGTGTGAAAATAAGTTGAAACTACTGGTTATAAATGAAGTACTTTTGCCACAGTTTAAACTTGGCATTGCCACACAAATTGTCACTGCCACCATTCACATAAATTCTGCCACCAGTCAACATCTATTTTTCATTGATTTAATGAGTGAATCCTTGGAAATTTTGAGGGATACTGTTTATTGAAATGTCGTTGTCTAAACACAGGAACTCCAGTTATCTCATATATATCACGAAAATCACTCTGAGATTAGGTAAATTCGCAAATTTCTTCATGTGATGTTGTATACACAGTCTTTGATTTTGATTTGGATACATACAGAGAAAAGAGTGTTGTTTTTAACACAGAGTGGCTTTATGAATGGTTTGTATGAACAAATTCATTTCATTTATACACACAGTGAGAAATTTTGAAACAAAGAAGAGACTTGTGGAGAATTTTTGCAAAGACAGAGATTGAATTATGGGTTAAGAGGCAATAAAAACATGGTAAAAATGTTTTTGTATACAAAGAGAAATTTTTTATGAATGTTGAAGACACAGTGAACCCATTTTTTATGAGATTTTTTATGAATGTTGACATACAAATAGTGAACCATTATTTTATTTTTTCTTGCGAACAGTGAGCTTAGTATATTTCATATTGAATGCATGATGATTTTTCCTTAAGAGAGAAGGAATTTTGTGTGAAATTGAGGAACAAAAAAAAACTGTGCTATAATTTTTTTATTTTTTTTACACAGACAACAAAAGACAGAGAATTCTACAATCAGAGACAGAGGTGTTTTTAAATTTTTTGATGAAACATAGGATAAGATAAAAAGAATAGAATAATGAAAACATGTTTGTTATGTTTTTATAATATTTTCCACATCAAATATTTGTGTTTGTAGAAGCAGTGAGTTAATTTTTTTCAAGAGAATAGAGATTGAAGAGGATTGGTTTCACTTATTTGTCAAGGGCATCAAAAAGAGGTAAGATTCACCACCATAATGTATATGTCAACAAAGATCTAGTGCATGAATTTTTATTTTTCAAAATTATGATGATGGCAATGGAAGGATACGTTAATTGGTTTTTAGAAAACATGGAAACAAGGATAGAACCTAAAGACTTCCATCTCCAGCATTGGGGGAAAGATACAATAGAAAAACTTGACCAAGTAGGTCTGAGAGGTTTCCATCAGAAGTTTAATGGGCATAATGAGAAAATTACAAGGGAATTCATAAATAATTACAAACAAGAGAAAACTATGGTGGGAAGTTTAGTCATTCCCTTAAATCTACAGTCAATTTCTCAAACCCTATATTTTCCATTATTAGGAGAACAGTATCATAAAGGTTTGAATTTTAAAGATAAGGGATGGACCTTATTTCTAGGAAAAAATAGAAAGGGATCCTTCGACAGAACTAAGGGGATTCCAAGAGAATGGCTTAATGAGCCTTGGGCAGAGTTACTGTTGATCATTCAAAAATTATTCACATGTGACATTAGGCACAATATAGTGCACTTCTGTCATATCAGGTTGCTTCAACACATCAATGGAGATATGAGAATCAATTTGCCATACTTTTTCTATAAAAATTTGATCAGGATGATAGAAAATGTGAAGAGTGAAACCAAACCTAAAGAAGCACAAATCCACCATCAAGGACTCATTAAAATTGTTGTTGATTATCAGTTTAGAACCAAGGGTGTGATGTGGAGAGAATTCCTAACTCAGAATCATTTTTCAAAACAAACCATAGAAGAAAGAATTAAACCGGTTCAGGAAACAAAGAGAATAATGAATTTACCCCTTTATCCAAGAACAAGGTCTTAAAAGCAACAAGATACAATCATGATTGAAAGAGATAAATCCTTCCTGTCCATTCTGAGGAGGAAAAGAAGAAATAATTCAGCAGACATAAGCAGTAAGGAAAGAGAACCAGAGGTGAAAATTGTTGAGACACCTCCCTTAACAAAAAAATCTAATGAAATTCTTGAAAGATTGCAGAAGGAGGTTTATGAAAACCCATTAGAAAGAGACTCATATTTTGATAATGATGAGATTGAGGCCACTTCATTTGCTAAAGACACCAAAGAAGAAGAAAATGAGAAAAACCTTAGAAAAATCAAAGAATTGATTGATAATTTGGAGGTAAGCAGGATATTGGAGAGGCATTTGAACAGAGAAAATGAAACATACAAGAAAAACAATGAAAATTTGATCTAGGAGAATGAGAAACTGAATGAAGAAGTGGGAAAATTGAAAACAAAGAACAATATTCTTTGCATGGAAGAATTCAAATGGCTTAAAGAGAAAAACTCATGGAAGATCAAGTATGAAAAGCAGAAATTCAAGGCTTCGATCTAAAGAGGAACAATATAAAAGTATAGATTCTCTTTTATAGGAAGAATTCGGGTCAGGTACAGTATCAACATCAGAACTCAGGAGGTCTAAAAGGAAGAAACAAGCATTAGGACATGCTTGTGCATCAGCATGGGGGAGATGTTGGCCCTCGTTTTTAATCTAATTTCATTTAAGAAAATACACTTTATTACCTTTCTATCCATACATATACCATCATATTCATTCCATTTTGTTTAATTAATGCATATCCAGGAATATAAATTTATTTTTTCAATTTTTATAAGTTTTTATAACAATTGAATTTTAAGTGCATTTTTGGACCAAACCAGAAATTCTCGCAATGGCTTCATGGATGTAACATTTTCAGAACACTTGGGCTCAAGCCAGTGTTACACAGCATTTTTTCATTGTCCTTGCAATCCCCATCTCGCCCATTGGAGGGTCATTTCTATGACCAATAAGTAGTGTCATGCCTTGAAAAAACCATCACTGCATTCCTTTGCACAAGAGTAACATTACTCTTGTTGACAATTCCCTAAGCAGGACTGTAAAAACCTTTTTTTTTCCCTGGCGCGAGTATCCAGTTACACTCCCGTGCCGAGCTGGAAAATTAACACTGAGCCCGCACCAGTTGGCACTATGTCCCAGTTAAGTGCCCGCACTAAGCCATTTTTGGAATGTTTTTTAAAAATTAGAGGCGGAGGTTATATTCCAACCACCTCAAGGATGAGTCATTAGGAATGATTGAACTGAAAAAACCATGGACTCCCTCCTTTAGTTAGTAGTTTCCACCTCCATTGGAACTCTCCTAAAGGATAGGACTCCTTCCCACCTTTGTAGGGATCCCAACCTCCTCCTTTTCCTCTATAAAAGAAACTATCTCTCTTGGTATAAGCTAGCTGAACTTGGAGAACTGATACTATAGATGAATGACTAGAGAAGATAGATAGAAGGAATTACGTTGAGGAGAGCTTGATTTCGTGCCTTCATCCTGTCTGAATTCCCTGACGAACATCTGAGACGCACTTCGCCTGAACCCCATTGGAGGAGACTACGACGTCAAAGAATCGGTTGTAACTCTTCCTTCTATTCATTTATATACATGAATATTATTTGATTCCACTATTGTGTTAAAATTTGTGTTTAAGGCGATAATTTTAGCCCTCTTTGACTGGTTAATAGTTATGAATGGAATGTTGTCATCTTGTATGTTGTTCTTGTTTCCTTGTTTTTGTGCAGGTGTCCAAGCGTAAGGGCGAACGGGTTGTGACTTGCCGAAGCAGGAGCGAGAGGCCACCACTACTACAAAAAAAACGACATCATTGGATTCTAGGTAGGTCGATCTACTGTTTCCCTTGTTCATTCAATAATTAGGAAGCGACACTTTAGCGTATCCATTTGTTTCTAGACCCACCTTAGGGCTAGAGGAATCGCCTCTGTCCGCAAAGGGAATTTACCTATGTAATATCTAGATACATTTCTATAAAGCTTGGGAACTAATATTGGATGTAAACCTATTGGTTCAGTCAAACTGAGATTAAACAGACCTGGTCAAAGGTAGTCAAACAAGACCTATTTTTATAAAAATCCCTAGGAAATAGGTCAAATTTCGTATTTTATGGGATTTTCCATATTTTGAGACATTAGATGGATGAGATCAACCTGAATAGATAGGATAATGATAGCCATGGCTGTAGGATACATTTTAGATGAGTTTGTTTCATATTTTATCTATTTAAGCCTAAGACATTGAAGTCATTCATGTGTAGAATTTGTGTAGCTTAACTTTTATATTTCTGAAACTTTGGAGAGCTAATTGAAATAAATGTTCTATTTAATTTGCTGCTCTTATATATGGTGCATGCTTGACTGAGTTTTAGTAGCTGAAAGTACTTACAGTGTGCGAGGCAAGGGTGGAGGGCCCCCACACCGAGCCAAGTGCACTTTCCGGTTATTTTAGTTTCAATTTCATGAACTAGTTTTGTTTTATGCTTAATCTGTTAATTATATGTACGATAATGTTTTATGATTTTTGATGATTCCAATTATAATTTATATTCTTCATATGAAGGGGAAATCCAATGTTTAATTTAAACATTCCCTCTATCTGATCAAGAGCTAGAGCTAGAACTCATCTTTGCTGATTTTTAATGATTTTATGAAGTTCTTGTTTTCTAAAAATGGTATTAATGGTGAATGAATATGTAATGAAGGACATCCAGGATCTCCTTAGTTAGGAGCCTATTCAGTGATTATTTCATGCATCTTAATCTATTTTTTATTAGTGGTTTTGGTTTATGATTCATGAAGTAGTTTAGTAGAGAAGGACAAACAAGTTCTCTTAAGTTAGGAGCTTCTTTTGCTGCTAATTACATAATTGAATTAGAAATTATTGAGCTAATATTTATATTTGTAATATGAATTTCCTTTATTATTAATAATTCATCTTCTAAAATTGACTATATTTGAAACCCATATATCTTGGATATGCTTCTAAGTCCTGCAAGTCCGGAGTGATAATAAAATACTTGTGTTATTTTACCTAGTAAACAACCCAATAGACATTATGCCACTAATTGTCCACAAAAGAAGAAGAAAAATAAGGCTTCATGATCTACATTTGGTGAGGCTTTGGCCTCACGATTTGAGCTTGACTTCTCGCTCATTGCATGCATGGTGTCAAGTGCAATGGGATCGGTGTGGTACTTGGATAGTGGTGCATCCTTTCACATGACGGGATACAAAGAAATTTTCAATAGCTTGGAGGAGAAGGACCTCCAGATGCATATCAAAATGGGTGATGACGGGCGGTACAGTGCTACCGGGATTAGTACAATTACCTTCCAGAGACAATCAGGTAAACCCTTATTATTAAAATATGTAATTCATGTACCAGGCTTGAAGAAAAATTTAGTTTCAGTCACAATGTTGGAGGATAGAGGCTATGATGTGGTTTTTAGTGAAGGGAAAGCCTTCCTTCAACACAAAGCCATAGGACAAGCCAAGAAGATTGGGATGCATGTGAAGAATCTCTATAAAATTGATGTAGATGGTTATGCAACATTGATGGGTAAGGCAGAAAAAGTGGTGAGTTGGGATGACGATGAGTTATGGCATAGGAGATTGAGCCATATACACCACAGAGCCTTGAAGGTAATGCAACAGATTTATATGGGTCTTCCCTAGGGTACTCTTGTGCAGATAGACACATGCAAGGGATCTACTATGGGGAAGTATGCAAAGGCCACTTTTCACGATAAGGAGAACCGAGCCTCATAAATCATTGAGAGAGTTCACTTAGACATGTGTGGACCATTCTCTACTACTTCAACAACAAATCATAAGCACTATGTGATCTATGTTGATGATTTTTCTAGAAAGTGTTGGATCTACTTCATGCAGAAGAAATATCAGACGTTCTCCAAATTTTTTGAGTTCAAAGCACTGGTGGAGAAATACACGAGGAAGCATGTGAAGGCTCTTAGGAGTGAAAATGGTGCTGAGTACATCTCCAATGAATTCAATAACTTCTTTAGCAAAGAAGAAATTCAGAGAGAGTTGATTGTGCCTCATAACCCACAGCAGAATGGCGTCGCAGAAAGAAATAATACAACAATTTTGGTTTCATCACGAGTGATGTTGCATGATCAGGACCTACCATTGCATCTGTGGGCGGAGGCATGCAACACAATGATATTGGTGCAAAACCGTAATTCTCATTAGATACTTGGCATGAGTACACCCGAGGAGGCTTTTTCTGGTAAGAAACCTGATGTTTGATATTTTAAATTTTTTGGCTCATATGTTTTATGTGCATGTGACCAAAGACACCAGAAAAAATCTTGAAACAACAGCTGAGATTGGGATATTTTTGGGGTACACTGATACTCCCCAAAACTATCGAGTGTATTTTCCAAAGAGCAGGATGATCGTTGTGAGACAGGATATAAAATTTGACGAGGAGAAATCCATGCGATTGTTCCTTGAGAGGGAGTTGGATTTGCATGCAGATGAGGAACTCTTGGTTCCAAATAATGAACCTCAATATGTGGAGTAGCCACATGTGGAGGATGATGGAGTGGAAGAAAACACTCATGCAAAGCCATCCACCAGAAATGGTAGAAGGCGCATCACAGAAGCTAATAGATTGAGACTTGATGCAACAGAGCATGTAGGAGCACCTACTTCACTACGCAGATAGAGACAGTCTCCAGATAGGTTTACTGGATACATGGCTCTTATGAGCAAGTTTATTGTGACAGAACCAGCCTCCTTTGAGGAGGCAGTGCAACAAACAATTTGGGTTGATGCTATGGTTGAGGAGTATGACTCCATCGTCAAGAACAATGCATGGGAAGTTGTCCCAAGACTGGTCGAAAAATTAGTGGTTGGATTTAGATGGATCTATAAGGTGAATTAGGTGGAATATGGGAGTGTGGAGAAGTACAAGGCAAAATTTGTGGCCTGGGGATTCTCATAATTTGAGGGGATTAACTATGAGGAGACTTTTGCATTGTTTTCAAGATACTCTTCCATTAGATCTATCCTTGCACTCTCAGTGCAAATGGGGTGGCACATTCATCAGATGGATGTGAAAACTGCATTTCTCAATGGAGTTATTGATGAATAAGTGTACATATAGAATCCATAATCTTTTGAGATATTTGACAGTGAGTCGCATGTGTGTTGACTCAAGAGAGCACTGTATGGGCTAAAGCAAGCACCACATTCTTGGTACACTTGAATTGACAACTATTTCACTGGGTTGGGCTTCACCAAAAGTGAAGCGGGTGCAAACATGTACCAGATTGTGGTTGATGGTAAGCTCTTGATTATTGTACTTTATGTTGATGATATAATTTTGACAGGTGATGAGCAGTTGATAACTTCTTGCAAGGGAGTTCAAAATGAAGGACATGGGACTCCTTCACTATTTCCTTGGTTTTTAAATATGGCAATGAGATGGTGAACTATTTGTTTCTCAAGGCAAGTATGCCAAAGAGATTCTGAGTAAGTTTCACATGGAGATCTATAAACCTATGGAGACTCCTCTTCCTGGAAATTTTAGGAAAGACGATTCTACTTCAGGAGAAGTAGTGGACGCTACTGTCTACGGGAAACTAGTGGGTTCACTGATGTACTTGGTGAACACCAGACCAAAAATTTGCTACGTAGTTAACTAGCTGAGTCAAGCTATGGTTAAGATGACCAAGCTCTTTTGGAAGGCGGGGAAGCATGTCTTTAGATATCGCAGGGGCACTATAGAGTATTGATTATGTTATAGATGGATAGAGGGAGTGAAGCTTCAAGGCTTCATGGATGCAGATTAGGCAGGCATTCCATTAGACAGAAAGAACACATCAGGAGGGATATTTAGCACAGGATCGACATCAATTTCTTAGTACAGCAGGAAACAATAATCTTTGGCACTCAGTTCAGCCGAGGCAGAGTACATGGCAGCAATTCAAGTTGTATGTGAGGTCATCTGGATGAGAAATATCCTAGTTGGTTTGTTTGGTTCTTAGATTGATCCGGCGATGATACATTGTGATAACCAGAGTTGCATTAAACTCTCGGTTAATCTGGTATTCCATGATGGTCCAAGCACATAGACATCCGGTACCACCATATCATAAATTATGTTCAGAGGCGCATTATGTTACTTCAATACATTCCCATGGAAGAATAGGATGTAGATATTATGACGAAGGCGCTTTCCAGGAGCAAATTCGAATACAATAGAGGCAAGATCGGGGTGGTAGATAATCCCTTTCTTGTTGAGAGGGAGTGTTGAAGGTCAACAAGAAATTGCATCACACACACTAGTGTGGGGCAAGAGGTCCTAACGATACATTAGTGTGAAGGCTAGTTTTATTTAATAAATTGGTGCATTGTCTAATTTAATTTTCCCTTAATTAAATTGGACAATAAAATGTAATATTATCTCATAATCACTTGTAATAGTTAACTGAGTGTGATAAACTCAGTTTTCTCATGTATTTCGAATTGAGGGTGGTTGGTGAGGCATGTTGAGTGATTCTATTAGTTATGGAGTTCGAATTGAAATTGGTGCATTAGTTTAAAGCATGAGTGATCAATTAACTCAGTTAGGTGAGTTAAATTCAGTTGGACTAGTTGTAACTATTTGTTGCACTAGTGAGATATCAAGTGAATTAAATCAGATTTAATTCACAATCATTGATCTGCCATGCAACTGGTGATTTACTATTAATAGTTGAATGCATGTCAGTTCCAGTGGAGACCCAGTTGAGACAAAGTTTTAAAGGGATGTTAACTATCAGTTGTATCATTAGTAGGTTTCCTTCATGCAACTAGACATCCATTGGATTTACCATGATCCTTACACAGTTTCAAAAGGCTGAAATTCCTAAATAATAGGGATTGCATTCCACATGAATTGCGCTAGAAAGGTGTAATATTCCCAAATGGGAAAAGCAGGAATATAGTGCAAACCCATGGAAATAGCAGTGTAAAACATTAGATCAAAAAAATAGGCTAATATGGAGACCTTCCATTCATTATAACAGTAGCATATATGTATAAAATAATGGGCCACAAACCATAATACAAGATAGAACAAGCCTCCAATAAAGAAAACCCTCAATAAGAGGTGCTGCTACTATATCAAAATGCCAGAGACACTGCTACAACGCAGTTTTAAAATCACTGCTACAGCAAATGAGTACAAAAAATATCTAGGGCTTCTATATGCCACAATAGATACAAAAATGAAGATCTGGGCTCTATACAATCTCCAGAAAAGAACCCAAAAGGGTCTTTGGGAAAAACACCCAAAAATACAATATGAGTTGCAGCCCTGTTAGGTTCCCATGATTTGTTAGATTGGTGAGATCAAATGCACAAGGTAACATCATACTAGTCTTTGGAGTCTTAGAACCTAGCCTTCCCGGACTCAGAGAGGGCTCTCTCTATTTTGTGCAAAGGATGTAAACTTGTTTTCTTTTAGGGTTTTATTTTAGGCTAGTTGTTAAAAGTAGGGTTTGTTTGTTTGTTTTGGTTGGGTAAGATGATCAAGTAGAATAGATAGAGTGAGGAAATCTTCAAGTCATTGGGCTATGGAGTCAATAAAATTCATAGAAAGTTTCAATAGTAAATCAGGGTGGATCACAGGGAAAATCTAGCATTGGTCATATGGATTCTCAAGGTTTTTGTGAAATGAAATGAACATCAAGTTTGTGAACAAAGTAGGACAAAGGGAAATTAAGAATATTTTATCATGTACTTAAAAACAAGGAAAGACATCAACACTATTTAGCATGAATAATAAATCAATAGACATGGCATACCAATAACTCTTTGATTCAACTTAAGCATATAAGTGTTTCAGACATACAATCCAATGAAATATAGAAGGCGAGAAAATCATTTAACTTCTAGTGATTTAACCTTCAAGGTTAGAAAACATTCAAGATACACATACATCTTTAATCAAAGAAGAGGGAACACCTAAACATCATTGATCATAGCTATGAAGATCTCCAAACAAATTATTCAAGCATGGACAAAGGGTATGACCGAAACATAGCCTCTTTGGCAGACCTAATTAATGGTACTTTGGAGAGAGACCTCAAGAACAGTGTTTAGTGACATCAAAAAAGCAGGGCTAACCATAAATCATCTTTGATACCACTTTATTAAACCATTCATGAAATAAACAAGCTTATGGGGTCTAGAGAGAAATTAAGAATTCTCTAAAATGTCCTAGCAGAAGACAACATAGAGGTAGTGAAGAAAAAACAGAGCTAAGGTGCCTTTGAAAACATTTCTTAGTCTAAAACCTTTGTCCTACTGCAATAAAGAAGGATGAAACACAATGATACATAAGAAAACAATAATTGAATAGAAGCACATCACCATTCACCAAGCTTAGGGATCCTGCAAGCAACCTTCTCCATCATCAATCAAGACAAGCCATTCAGAAACTCCACAACACCAATTTCTTCTCCAATCTTCAAAAAAACTATGTATTGCTCCAAAGAGTCATCAAATGCCAACCTTTGGAATGGATCATACAAGTATTCAACTGCAAAATGAGGAGGTTATCGTATTCTAGGGCTTCTTACTATATTTATTATAGAGTAAATGAACTATTGACCTTTGTGACCATGCAAGGCCCAAGGCAAGATAACACTGACTGTCTATTTGTAATAATAACTCTTAATTTCACTGTTTGAGCAGATTTCTGGAAATTTTTGACTTTAAGGCTTTTTGCAATAACTTTACAATAACTGCTGGTAGATGAAAAATATCTCTAACTGGGTGTAATAATTGTTTGATGATTTATTGAAGGAAACAATGTTGTAGGTGGAAAAATATCTTGAAGAAGTAACTGCCTCTGTGGATTTGATCCTTTGAATATGTTCCTGGGTTAATTTGTCTCTTGTTTTGTCTTTAATATCTGTTTTATGACTTAATCTTCTTGATTAACCCTTTGATCTTCTATATTTATCCTTTTTTTAAACTCCGTTTCACTGGCTAATCCTTTGGTTTTACCTTTTAATCAGTGATTAACCTCTCCTAACCTATCTTTGCTTTGTCTACAGACCTTTGACTGTCTTTCCTCTTTTTGTGATTACTTTTTTTTTGTGTCTTTGATGCAGGGATGTGCTCTTCTGTGCTGGAGGGTTTAAATCATACCCCTGGTCATGATTCGAGGGGTTCAATATTTCATTCTTCACCTCTGGTTCTCTTTATGAATGAAATGATGCTCTGGATCATCACCCATACTTTATCCAATCGATCCTGAACCATCAGAATGCATTTTCCTGCATTTATGCCATTAAACCAGCATACTAAAATAAACAATTAGTTCTTAAAGCCTGCGTGGAGGGTTTACTGCATTTTCAGGGGTTTTCGGTCTGTCGGAGGGCAAAAAATGGTGAATGGGGCCTTGGTTCCATAGGCAGAAACAACAGAAATTTTGAATTACAGCGGGGGTGTTTGAATTATGGCGCGGAGGGATAAGTGGTTTTTTGGAAAACCGGAGGTGATTTTCACACAATTGGAAGGGTGGTAATGGTTTTCGGGGTAGTGATGCGATACCATTGAGCGACCACCGCATGGTAGGCATAAATCGTCCATTTCGCATGGTCGGGTATTATTTAACGCGAGCGTAATTAAATTTGTGATATGAGATGTGGGCCGTCGGATCTCAAGGGCAGAGATCGACGACAATCGCAAGCCTTGAGAGTGGTGGGCTAGTTCAGAGGTGGAGCCCGAGGACAGGTGGCGGAGCGAGAATGGGCACGGGTTTTGATGCAGAAGCGGGGCCACGGGTCCGTATAAATCAAGTGAAATGCGCCTTTTTATAAGGTTTGGGGATATTTTATGAGGGATTTCAAAAATAAGGAGCAGGGGGGCTGTAATATAGGCGGGGTTAGGGTCGTTTGGTGACGTGGCAGGTTTAGGGCTAGAGGAAAGGGGCTAAAAATGGGCGGGTTTTAATAAAATAAAAATAAAGATCAGGTTTATATATAAAAATAGGGTTTAATATATATAAAAAAATGGGTCTTGGTAGCTTATTATTTTGATATAAAACAATGTAAAAAGTAGTTTTTACGTTGTTTTAGGTGTATATGAAGGAAATTGATGAATGGATGCTTTTTGTGGGGAAAGAGTGAAAAGAGAGTGTGGTAAGGAGGAAGGTGATAATGAGGTGAAAAAAACCAAAATAAATTCCTTTAAGAGTAGCAAGGTAAAATTTGAAAGGGGGAAGGAATGAAATATAGTTAAAATGGTTTATTTAGGATAATGAAGGCAGTGAGATTTCTAAAACTCAAAATATTCATGAATCTTGTTTTTAGAAATCTAAAATCATCATTTAGTCATCTACAAAGAGAAAAAAATTACTAATTACTAATAGTGGCTCCACTTTGGGAGGGCAACTACTTTTTAGGAGGTGTCCAGAACTTCAGATATCAAATATCTGAGTTTATGAAGACTAGTGCCTCATCCATTGGGCGGATTTTTCTTCTTTCATTTGCTAATGTTTATTTTGAAGCTATGATCTCAAGAATCTGAAAACATGATTGCTTCAACATCGTCTCTACCTATCCAGCCTACTTTGTCTTGCATTTTTTCTTCCTTGGGTGCACTTAAACTGGCAAACCCTTGACATTTTTTTCTTTTAAAAGAAAAATCAAACTATCTACTTGTACCCTTATTACTTCCAAGAGTTCAGATTATACTAGTGAACTCTTTTTATTCTCTACCTAGACTATCCATCTATCAAGATTGAGCTGTTTGACAAGCTTCATTCTCTAATCTACTGACATGAAATTGAAAACATGATTTAAACCAGGATCAAGCTATCTGATTTACCATGGGTTGTGGCATTAGGACAAGCTGCACACAGACATTATTTTTGTACAAACAAAACTAGAAACATGAGGGTTGTGATCTATCATTTGTTAAGTCTCTCATATTTTTCTTTGGTTCAGATTTGAGCATGGAGAACCAGTATATTTTCTTCCTAATCTATCCCTACTGATAATTCAAGCTTAAATGATCTAACAAGCATTCTTTCACTAACATATCAATAGAAATTGAAAAAATGTTCAGCCATGATTAGGCTAGATGATTGAACAAGAGTCTCTTTTTAACAAGTAGTGGCATTTAGGCTTGCGCACTTTTAGCACTACTATTTTTTGGGTATGGGGTTGTACCTATTCTTTAAATCTGCCCTCTTTTTTCATCTTTTCTCTATTTTTTGTGTTTTAATTTTTAAAAACAATCTAAAACTAAAAATATGCTCAAAGGCTGAGCTTATTTGTGCCTATCTATCCTAATCTAACTTTACATATTATTTACATTCATTAGGTGAACTCTTTTTTCTTGTATAGCCAATAAAGTAAGTGACTAGATGATTGCTTTTTGTTCCACCTCTTAGGGATGCTAGTAGGCCAGTCCCACTTTGTCTTCTTCTGAACAGTAGTGCCCCAAATTTTCTTTAAACTCTGCCACAAACTGTTCTTAGCATGTTTTACTCCCTCTTTAAAGGTCTCTAAGGAAACAACAAAGGGGTCTTCGAATAATAACTGGCCTAGAGGAATTTAGAAATAGACCTCATTTAGGATTACTCCCTCCTTTACTTGACTACCCTTGGGATCCTTTTCAAAAAGAATCTCTTATCCCTCTTTATGATTATCTGATTTGGTAGCTTGAGAATGCAATGTTATGCTGCCTTCAAGAAATCCTGGTATGCCCTGATTGAGTGAGTTGATTTCTGTTTGTGAGCCAATATCCTGATGAGTAGGAGCATTCTCTAGCACCAGGTCTTCTAGAGAAGGTAGTCTAGCATCAGTGTCAATCTGTTCTATAGTTTCTGTATGAGAAAATGCATCAGTAGATAGGTCATAATTAGAACACATAGACATATGTTCTTTACATAAAAATTTGGATGTTGGTTGTATGCTTAGGATCTAATTTCTTTCTTCTTTAGTTAAAAGGGGAGGTGTCTTTATCTTTCTCTAGATAGAACTATGATGTTTCTCTTCCTTTTGTGACTACTAATAAGGATGAATGTCTTCTTGAGGAGGAATTAAAGCCTCAATAGAAATATTTTCCTCTGTTTCTTTATGAGAAATTTCTTTAGTAGGTAAGGCAATAGTGGAAAAAACATGAATATTTTCTTTATATAAATGTTCACAGGCTAGTTGTACTCTTAACATCTGATCTATCTCTTCTTCAGTTAAAGGAGGAGGAATTTTCAGTTTTCTTTATATTGGGAAACAATTGTTTTCTTTCTTTTGTGGAGGTTGATCTTGTGGCTGAATGTCCTCTTTCACTTTACACAAAAGGGCAGATGGATTGTCATTAGTTTCAGCTTCTTCAGAGAGATCTTGTGGATCGTCTCTCACGTCTTGATGGATTTCATCCTCAATCAAATCTTCCTGTCTATCATGATAGTTATCTTGAGTATGAAAGGCATGAATCTCCTCTAATAGATCTTCAGGATGCCAATTTCCTAAATCTTCATCAATGTTCACAAGGTATTGTATGAGGTCTTCAGATTGATCATAGCAATTTTCAGCAAATGATAGAGATGGATAATTTTCTTTATAATGCGCATAGAACACCTTGTGGAGACCCTTTAAGGAAAAAAAACTACTTGGTTTCAGACCTTCATACCATTCCCTTGCCTTACCCTCTAATGTCCCCATGAAAATTTTCATGAGGAAGTCTTCATGCCATTCAACTTTTAACCTCCATACATTTACATGAAATTTGATGAGATGTAACAAAGGATCATCAACTTTTTCATCTTGAAACATAGGTAGGTTTTTTATCCAATTTATTTGAGGCATTGGGATATGATCTCTACTCATTGGGGCATATCTTCGTTGTATTCTTGGATCCATGTTTGTAAATCAGAAAAGGGTCATTGTATCGTTTCAACCAGTCTAGAGTTCTCTACCAGTGGAGTCTTTAGGTCTTTCGAGAGTTGTGGAGTCGCCCGATGGAAGATTTCAACTTTTCTGTCCACCACCAACATGATTGGGATTTCTTAATTCATTCCCAAGGGAGTCTATAAGAACTAGTGGGGTCAACAGGGCTATTGAAGACCATTGGAGTCACCAGGTGGATGATGTTTTTTTTTTTTTTTTTTTGTAAAGATGTACTTGTTGTCCGCCATCAACAACTAAATACCAATCTAAGGAAGTTTGTGCGCTTTCTAAGGTATTAAGGATGTCTAAGATGTTATTTATTCAAAAGGTCCCACCATGATCGCCATTATGTTAGGTGGTGATGAGGTGGCGATAAATCACTAGATACTCTTTAACAAGGGATTTTGGAATCCTAAGGAATACTTAGATTGTCACTAACTCAGAAAGTCCCACCATGATCGCCATTATGTTAGGTTCTCATGATTTGTTAGATTGGTGAGATCAAATGCACAGGGTAACATCAGACCAGTCTTTGGAGTCCTAGAACCTAGCCTTCCTGGACTCAGAGAGGGCTCTCTCTATTTTGTGCAAAGGATGTGAACTTGTTTTCTTTTAGGGTTTGATTTTAGGCTAGTTGTTAAGTGTAGGGTTTGTTTTTTTGTTTTGGTTGGGTAGGATTATCAAGTATAATATATAGAGTGAGGAAATCTTCAAATCATTGGGCTATGGAGTCAATAAAAGTCATAGAAAGTTTCAATAGTAAATCAGGGTGGATCACAGGGAAAATATAGCAATGGTCAGATGGATTCTCAAGGTCTTTGTGAAATGAAATGAACATCAAGTTTGTGAAAAAAGTAGGACAAAGGGAAGTTAAGAATCCTTTATCATGTACTTAAAAACAAGGAAAGACCTTGACACTATTTATCATGAAGAAGAAATCAATAAACAGGGCATACCAATAACTCTTTGATTCAACTTAAACATATAATAATTTCAGACATACAATCCAATGAAATATAGAAGACGAGAAACTCATTTAACTTCTAGTGATTTTACCTTAAAGGTTAGAAAAAATTCAAGATACACATATAAATTTAATCAAAGAAGAGGGAATGCCTAAAAATCATTGATCAAAGCTATGAAGATCTCCTAAACAATTATTCAAGCATGGACAAAGGGTATGATCGAAACATAGCCTCTTTGGAAAAACTAATTAATGGTACTCTGGAGAGAGACCTCAAGAAATGTGTTTAGTGACATCATACAAGTAGGGCTAACCATAAATCATCTTTGATACCTACTGCATTAAACCATTCATGAAATAAACAAGCTTAGGGGGTCTAAAGAGAAATTAAGAATTCTCTAAAATGTCCTGGCAGAAGAAAACATAGAGGCAATGAAGAACAAACAGAGCTAAGGTGCCTTTGAAAACATTTATTAGTCTAAAACCTTTTTCCTACTGCAATAAAGAAGGATGAAACGCAATGATGCATAAGAAAACAATAACTAAATAGAAGCACATCACCATTAATCAAGCTCAGGGATCATGCAAGCAGCCTTCTCCATCATCAATTGAGACAAGCCATTCAGAAACTCCACAACACCAATTTCTTCTCCAATCTCCAAAAAAACTATGTATTGCTCCAAAGAGTCATCAAATGCCAACCTCTGGAATGGATCATACAAGCAGTATTTAACTGCAAAATGAGGAGGTGATCCTATTTTAGGGCTTCTTATTATAGTTATTACAGATTAAATGAACTCTTGACCTTTGTGACCATGCAAGGCCCAAGGAAAGATAAGACTGATTGTCTATCTGTAATAATAACTCTTAATTTCACTGTTTGAGCTAATTTCTGGAAATGTTTGACTTTAAGGCTTTTTGCAATAACTTTACAATAACTGTTGGTAGATAAAAAATATCTCTGACTGGGTGTCATAACTGTTTGATGCTTTACTGAAGGAAACAATGTTGTAGGTGGCAAAATATCTTGAAGAAGTAACTACCTCTATGGATTTTATCCTTCGAATATGTTCCTGGGTTAATTTGTCTCATTTTTTGTCTTTAATCTCTGTTTTATTACTTAATATTCTTGATTAATGTAATATTCTTTTTTTCAGAAATATCATAATTCTGTGCCAGAGATGTACTGCGGGGGAATTTACCAGATATGTCACCTTCTAAAGAAGGGTGAGATCCAAAGGCTTGCTAGCCCTTTGCAGACTCTGTCTACATATATGTGAAATTCCCTAGTAGGAGTAGCTAGCAACCCAAGCCTGGGAAACACATTTTCCAGGAATGAAGGAAGAAGGATTTGATCCCTGGTCTGGGATTCTTTGAATATATCTATCTGGAGCTGAAATCCTGAAGTGGACTCAAAACAAATCCTTCTAGGAGCTTGAGACAAGCCTCCTTCACCTGTTATCTCCATAAAAGGGCCCAATGAAGAGATCTGCAACAACACTTTGCTCAAAAAAGGAAATGACAACGTTATTTCTAACGAGATATGTTACATGAAGATGAAATCAGCCTTCAAATACATATGCAGTAGAAAATGTAGACACAATCTTGAGAAATCTATTACTCAAGTCAAGTAAAGAGCCTCAAGGAGACATGTGCATAGAAATGGAGAAAATATTGCTTGCATAGTTTTATTCTCAACTAAGACTACGCAATATATGGAGGTAGTGCAGCAGTAAATACATAAACATGAATGATACAATAGTGTAATCTCAAATAAGGAAGGGGGAGAAGGTCTCAACCCCTGAAAATACAATACAACAATCCTTTAAAAGGATTGGATGGAAAGTAGACAAAATGGCATTTTTACCAAAATGCCGGAGTTGTTGGGCAGCTACTGCAACTCAATAGAAACTGGAAATGAAAGAAGCTTGCTGAATATGATGCCTTTGCTGAAATATATCCTTTATTCAATATTCTACATGAAAGGTTGATCCTTTCATAGAAGATCTCACCACCCACCAAAATGCTGCAACCCTCACTACAAATTCTCTCTATGAACTGCATAGTCAAGGAAGAGAGATGCTCTCCTGCTGATGAAAAATGATTGCCCTGATGCCAAAGATGATGGATTGAAGATCATAAACTCCATCACTGATCTCCCAAAGGAATGGATACTCCCTCCTCTGAAATACAATGTAGGAAGTGGTGTTGAGAAACCCTCCCCTGCAACACCCAGCAACACAACTCAACCACCAATGGAGACTGCACTGGAGCTGAATGGAATGATTTTTCCTCAAGCTAGAATATGGGGAAAGTGAAGAACAAGCTCTTCCAAGAGCTATTCCATGGAAGATATGGATTCCCACCTGGGAACACCCAGTGCTAGCAGCACTGCATCTCAGCTAAACAGCCAGAGAATGCTCTTGTCCAAGAAGACAAGCAATATGATAATCAAAAGCATGCCTGAGAATGGTTTCTTCGTTCTCCTTTTAAAAAAATGAAGGGTGCTTTGTCATGGGCCCCACACTTTAGGGTTTCCTCTCTAGAATGATCTCCTCCTCATGAAAACTACGCTGGCCTGCCAAGTGAAGCTTATCTTCTCTATCTGCCCAGTCAACTTGGCCTCTTCTAGAATTATCCACCTGCAATTTGTCCCTTTTCACACATGGGGTGTGAAATCCAGTTCTTTATTGATCCCCTTTCACATTATAAGGGTTCATTATTTATATTTTTATTATCAATGGGTTTTCTAACCCATTTATTCTCCTCCTAAAGCAAAAACAAAAGATTTTAATGTTCCATAAAATTTTGGAACATCACAGTCCTCCCCTCCCAAATGTTGCTTGCCCTAAACCAACTTGTAAGGATAGAACTGAAGGATGTACTCCCCCTCCAACTTTAGCATCTGCTTATGATGAAATCCCCATGAAGAATGAGATGATGTATCGACAAGAGTCTCCATACTGCTTTTCTCAAGTAATGTAAACTAGCCAAGGTGGCCTTCATCATGAACATGGGGTGTACTCAAGAAGGAAATAAGGTGTTGTCTAAAGGTATCCTTGAGGCATGGTGTCAAAATGAATTGGGAATAACATTCCCCTCATGTGAATCTTCCATCCCCAAGCAATCATCCACAAGAATCTAGTCACCTCCAGATAAGGCAATTATTGAACATCTTCTTCCACCTTGAGCTCCAACAAATAAGGTGGGCTAAAAATATGAAAGTGGTAGGCATCATAACCTACCCCACACTATTCACCTCTCCACTCTTGAAAAGTGTAGAGTGAAGGATGCTCTTGGGCTGCAGAAATGTTACCCTCAAATGGCAAGATGAAGTTTGGATCTCCAAAGATATTCCCTCCTCCATTGTGAATCAATCTAGCCCAATGTCTCTTATTTATTATGGGAAGGAGATCAACACCATCATATGACTCCCCATCACTCTCATGGCTCACCTCAAGAAGAAATAAGTGCTGACCTATGGTGGCCACATCATCTCTCATGCTCCCCTTAGAGCATGCCTTGAAAAATGTATAAGGATCTTCTCCCCCAAAGGACACATCCATCCTATATGCCCTTCTTACAATCATGCTCCCAACAATAGTATGATCTATAGCAGCATAGAGAGCCATAATGAAATTCATGCTGGCTTCCATATGTAGTGAGTGAGTGGGGTAGTGATCCCTCATATGCAACCAACACAACTTGAGTATAAACTGCAATAGAGAATGACAAAAGATGTGGTTCCTCAACCACCGGTTTGCTACTACATTCTCCTCATGAATTTGGATAAAATGAGTGATGTAAGATTCATGGTGAGCATGTCCTCCAAAATACAAATCTCCCCCAAGTCCATTAAGGGGATGACCATCAACTATGCTCTTGGCCCCAAGTAGACTAAAGAGCCTTTGACAAAGAATGCTCCTCCTCGAATCAACATCCTGCATATACATGGTTAAGGAATCAACATATAAATCATATAAATGAAAAATATCCTTAACATGTTTTTTGCTCATGCAAAGGGAGCAACTCATAGATGAGTCTCTCTTCTTCCTCCCAAGGAAAAGAAGTGACTGTGCCCATTCCTCCAAAGAGTGGTGTGCATATACTGCTCCCATGCCAACTGTATGAGTGGGAAGTATGTTGTCCCTCCCTTGCTTCCTCTGCCATAGCGTAGGTACTGAAAGGAGAGTGGGTAAAAATGATAGTGAGGGGATGCTACCCTCTACTTTGGTTTTACCCAAAACCCCCAGCGCTGCAACAAGCTGTCCCAAGGCCTCCACACTGTTGAAATCAGTGATTGATGCCTCACTGTCTGAAGTGTCTATCCTCCTCTTCTAAACCAGTGGCCTCCTTGGTGTGATGTCTCCAATCAATGAGGCACTCTCATTTGAAGATGACTGTATACATGGATGAACAACCCTGTCCATGCTTCCACTGCACAGCTCAATCACCTTCCTAGGTGTAATGACCTCCAAAAATGGATAGAGATGGGTCCTCCTCATCATATGGTGTTGGGTCTCCCCTGCATCTTCTTCCTGAATCTTCATGGTTTTACACCTCATCTTCCATGGCACATGGGAATCATGAAGTGTGCCTTGATCTCCATGCATGAGATCCTGGGGACCTTCTTGCAAAGACACAAGAATCCCTCTATTTGGAGCAAAAGATCTTTCCTCCTCTGCATGAGGTACTAGATGATCTCTTGATTTGGCAGCACTGTTGCCCTCTATTTCTGCAATAAATTTGGGCAACATCCCAATAATATGATCCACCTTTGAAAAATAGAGCTCTTTTTTTTGTTTCTCAAAGGTGTGGGATGAAATTTTGGCCTCCAACAAGGCTTGATGCAAGTCTTCAGCTCCTCCAATGGTTTCTTGAGGTGGTACTGCGTTTCTATGCAAGGGTTTTGTTTGAGACCCTTGGGTTAACTCCATCTCATGAGTTTCAAGAATTTTCTGATCAAATATTTTCACTAACTACTTAGTGAAATTTATATAAGATGAAGCTTTAACATTCTCAAAAGAAATGGACTCAAGTTTCCACCATGCATGAGCCTTACCTCTCAAATGTAGTGCTACAACCTTGATGATTTCCTCTTATGAGATGTGGTTCTGCTATTGGAAGGTGTTTGGCTCCTCCACCCAATCTTTGGCTGAATATGAAGGTGAAATTCCAAAAGTAGATAGATGAGATCTATCTTGCTGCTCCTTCCCCTTCACCTTGCTCTTGCAAAACTCAGAAAAAGTGGGCTGATTTCTGAATCCATGAGTGTGAGACTCATGCTCCTTCAAGAAATCACTAAGGTTTCTTCCTTAGTCACCTTTCCTCCTTCTTTCATCTCCCTCGTAGGAATGCTGGGCTTTTGACTGTGTTGTTCATCATGGTGTGTGACTGCATGCTTACCCTCACCATGTGAAAACCTAGGGCTTCCTTCAATTTCGAACCCTCTTTGAGATTCTCCATCAATCTCCCTCCTAACCTTCCTGAAATCTTCATGTGTGCCCTGCATAGATTTGGGAAGAAGACTTGTGAGTATTTTCTTCTCCTTTCTTCCAAGAGATGGAGTCTCTCTCCTGCTCAACTCTTTATTTCCTCCTAGATGAGAATAGGAAGTGCAGGGGTCTTCCTTTTTTGTTTGCTCTTCCTCCTTGGTGAGGTTCTTCTTCTTCTCAAAAATGGATGAGATCAATCCGACATCCTCTTCATCTTATGTTCTCTTTCTTGGGCTTTGAAGGCCACAGTCTGAGCCAAGAAATATGCTCTGATACCACTGTAATATTCCTTTTTCAGAAATATCACAATTCTGTGCTAGAGATGGACTGTGGGGGAATTTACCAGATATGTCACCTTCTAAAGAAGGGTGATATCCGAAGGCTTGTTGGCCCTTTGCAGACTCTGTCTACAGATATGTGAAATTCCCTAGTAGGAGTAGCTAGCAACCCAAGCTTGGAAAACGCATTTTCCAGGAATGGAGGCAGCAGGATTTGATCCCTGGTCAGGGATCCTTTGAATATATCTGTCTGGAGATGAAATTCTGAAGTGGAATAAAAAAAAATCCTTCTAGGAGCTTGATACAAGCCTCATTCACCTGTTATCTCAAAAAAAGGGCCCAATGAAGAGGGCTACAACAACACTTTGCTCAACAAAGGAAATGACAGCGTTATTTCTAAGGAGCTATGTTACATGAAGATGAGATCAGTATTCAAATATATATGCAGCAGAAAATGTAGACAAACTCTTGAGAAATATATTATTCAATTCAAGTAAAGATCCTCAAGGAGACATGTGCATAGAAATGGAGAAAATACTGCTTGCATAGTTTTATTCTCAACTAAGACTGCACAGTCTATGGAGGTACTACAGCAGTAAATACATAAAAATGAATGATACAGAAATTTAAGCTCAAATAAGGAAGGGGGAGAAATGTCTCAACCCTTGAAAATACAATACAACAATCCTCTAAAAGTATTGGATGGAAACTAGACAAAATGGCATTTTTACCAAAATGTCGGAGTTGCTAGGTAGCTGCTGCAACTCAATAGAAATTGGAAATGAAAGGAGCTTGCTGAATATGATACCTTTGCTGAAATATCTCCTTTATTCAATCTTCTAGATGAAAGGATGATCCTTTCATAGAAGATCTCACCACCCATCAAAATGCTGCAACCCTCACTGCAAATGCTCTCTATGAACTGCGCAGTCAAGGAAGAGGGATGCTCTCCTGCTAATGGAAAATAATTGGCCTGATGCTAAAGATGATGGATTGAAGATCATAAAGTCCCTCAATGATCTCCCAAAGGAAGGAGACTCCCTCCTTTGAAATACAATGTCGGAAGTGGTGTTGAGAAACCCTCCCCTGCAACACCCAGCAACACAACTCAACCACCAATGGAGACTACGTAGAGCTGAATGGAATGCTTTGGCCTCAAGCCAGAATATGGGGAAAATGAAGAAAAATCTCTTCCAAGAGCTACTCAATGGAAGAGATGGGATTCCTGCCTAGGAACACCCAGTGCTAGCAGCACTGCATCTCAGCTAAACAGCCAGAGAATGCTCTTGTCCAAGAAGACAAGCAATATGATAATCAAAAGCATACATGAGAATGGCTGCTTCATTCTCCTTTTAAACAAGTGAAGGGTGCTTTGTCATGGGCCCCACACTTTAGGGTTTCCTCTCTAGAATGATCTCCTCCTCATGCAAACTTCGCTGGCCCACCAAGTGAAGCTTATCTTCTCTATCTTCGCAGTCAACTTGGCCTCTTCTAGAATTATCCACCTGCAATTTGTCTCTTTTCACACATGGGGTGTGAAATCCAGTTCTTTATTGATCCCCTTTCACATTATAAGGGTTCCTTATTCAGATTTTTATTATCAATGGGTTTTCTTACCCATTTATTCTCCTCCTAAAGAATAAACAAAAGATTTTAATGTTCCATAAAATTTTGGAACATTACAATTAACCCTTTGATCTTTTGTCTTTATACTTTTTTTAAACTCCATTTCACTGGCTAATCCTTTGGTTTTACCTTTTAATCAATGATTAACCTCTCCTAACCTGTCTTTTCTTTGTCTACAGTCCTTTGACTGTATTTCCTCTTTTTGTGCTTCTTGTATGTCTGTGTCTTTGATGCAGGGATGTGCTCTTCCGTGCTGGAGGGTTTAAATCATACCCCTGATCATGATCTGAGGGGTTCAATCTTTCATTCTTCACCTCTGGTTCTCTTTATGAATGAAATGATGCTCTGGATCATCACCCAAACTTTATCCAATCGATCCTGAACCATCGAAATGCATTTTCTTGCATTTCTGCCATTAAACCTACATACTAAAACAAAAAATTAGTTCTTAAAGCCTGTGTGGAGGGTTTACTGCATTTTCAGGGGTTTTCGGTCTATCGGAGGGCAAAAAATGGTGAATGGGTCATGGTTCCATAGGCGGAAACGACAGAAAGTCTGAACTGCAGCGGGGGTTTTTTAATTATGGCACGGAGGGATAAGCGGTTTTTTGGAAAACCGGAGGCGGTTTTCGCACAATTGGAAGGGTGGTAATGGTTTTCGGGGTAGTGATGCGATACCATTGAGTGACTGTCGCGTGGCAGGCAGAAACCGCCCATTTTTCGTGGTCGGGGTTTATTTAATGTGGGCATAATTAAATTTGCGATATGAGATGCAGGTCGTCGGATCTCAAGGGTGGAGATCGACGATGATTGAAAGCCTTGAGAGTGGTGGGCTATTTCAGAAGTGGAATAGAATAGAAATTTTAGCTTAATATATATTGTCAAAAGCACCTTAAGTCTGGCTTCTTCTCTTGCTCTCATGTTTTCCTCTACTAGGTCATTTTAGAGGATTCTTTGTTGCTCTCTAATCTCACTCAGCTTTTTTATCTCAAGAATGATTTAATGGAGTCAGTGCCAAAGAAGTTTATAGTTAGCCCTGCCCTTTGGAATCAATTAAACATTGTTTTTGATGTCTTTTCTTCAAATTATTTCTAATTAGGGTTTGAATGAAGAGGTTTATGGCTTGCCCTACCCTTTTGTCCATCTTGAATGGTTTGTTTGAAGTTCTTTTTAGTTTGATTAAGGAATTTAGGAGTTCCCTACTCTTTGATCATTACTTTTGTTATCTTAAATGTTTTCTTTTCTTGAAGGTTAAATCACTAGAGACTTTACAAGTTTATTGCTCTATAGGGTTTGCTGGATTGTTGTCTTGATGATTACTTGCTAGTGTTTGGTCAAAGAAGTATGGTATGCCTTGTCTTTGGTTATTTCTTTATGCATAGTGTTCTTAAATACCTTTCTTGTTGTAGTATTTGTTAAAGGATTTTTAACTACCCTTTGCACCTACTTTGGTCACAGTTTAATGTTCACTTCACTCCTAAGCCTTGAAGATCCATTTAGATTTGTTATAATTTCCCTCTGAATCATCGTTGACCTATTATTGTACCTTTTGTTTGGGTTCCCATGTTTTGGCAAGGTTGGAAATACCAAAAGATGAGACAACATCAAACCACTTTCAGACCTCAGGATCTAGCCCTCCTGGGTCTAGAGAGGGATCTCTCTATATAGGTAAAGGTTTTATATATTTGAAGCTCAAATTTTAAGGTTTTAGGCTAGTTATAAGGCTCAGGGTTTGTTTGTTTGATTGTTTGTGTGGTTGCTGGTTATCAGGAAAGAGGGTTTAATGTAAGACCGGGATGAGCAAAGAGGATTAAAGGCAGAGGTGAAGTATTCCAGGGAGCATTCAAAACCATGTGGAAATGGAGTCAAGAAAGGATTTGCTTGCTACTCAATAGGCAGGCTTTCAATTGGGCTAGTCATCTAAAACGTTGGATCTTAAAGATGGCAGTATGATATGGAATGGTAGGAGATGAGGAGACAACACAGATTTCAGGGCACAAAGTTAAAGACCAGCTGGTCGCACAAAGATCCTAGTGGACAGGGCTAACTCTAATCCCGAGTGTTCCCAAATATTCCAGCTAAATCCTTAACAAGAAACATCTAAGAACAGATTCATTTAACTCATACATCAGAGAGCAGGCAATAACATCCACTACACTGGTTAAATTATCTGAAATCAATTCTTAGATAACACATTCAGAAGAAAAAAATTAATGGCAAGGAGAGCAGAAACATAGGGTACCTAAAAAGGGTAAATCCTATGCCAATTTTTTGATGCAAGCCAGTAGAAACGAAATGAAATGAATTAAACACAGAGATAGGAAAACATCACCGCTGCTTTAGATCAGGATCCAAAGAAATGTGCTTGTCATATTAAACAACAATACCAGTCAAGTACAACCTTGCCAATAACTGAATACTCAGTCTGAAATCATATTCCTCAGCCTATCTTACAACTTTACACAGAGACTGTGTCTCAAAAGAAACTACTTGCAGTTCTCTGATAACTGATCAACAACCTTTACAATAATTTCTCATGAGTTTTATAGTAGGAGATGAGCCGAGGAGGTAGGTGCAATACTAAATGAAGCATTAAACTCAGGAAATAAAGAAGGCTTGAAGCCCATTCTGTTTTAACTCTTGTGTATTGATCTTTGGCATTCTTTGGAGGAAAAAATGGTCTTCGTCAGACTTCTATTTACTCTAGGTATGTCTCTGACGTACTTTGGCTGCAGGACTCTATGGTACTATTGGTGAATAAACAAAAGATAAATGAATGACTGAGAATTCTGCCATACTTATGAAACAAATGCTTTGGTAGCTTCGGACTGTTATCAGGGTGGAAATTTCTGTAGGAACACGACGTATAATAAAAGCTGCATGGGTGCTCCGTCCTTTTTTAGGAAAAAACATTCTGCTGATGTAGAAACCCTGACACACTGATTTTCGTGCTGTACCTTCTGCGTGATCCATGGGTCTTCAATCTGATTCTTTAATCTCTGAACATAAGGCTTATATATCTTCATTTGCGTGCCTTAAGCTCTCTGCTACTTAATTTAAATCTCTGACTATGAAATCTGTGTGTTAATGGCGCCAGGACATTTTCACAGAGTAATACCCTGGTATTTTAATGCAAGTCCTGTCGTAGGACCTCCTCGGGTTTTCTTCATGATTTCTGCCTCTGCACACGGTCTTTTCCTGTGTTTTTTGTCACTGTGACAGCGGGTGAAAATCATGGCAGCTTTCACCACCTCAAAACCCTGCAAAATAGAAAACTTGTTATGAAATCCATGAATGGGGGTAATGGATGCAGTGCGGATGATGAAAATGGTCATGCGGCTGGTGAAATGGCAGAACAATGCAGAGGAATGATGGAGGGAAGCCTTGGTGAAGGTTGGTGGAGTGCAGAGGAAATTTAAATGAAAAACCTTAAAAAACTCGACTTTTGAACAAATATATGCAATGGAATGGGCGGATGTACGGTGGATACATGTGGGGGTGACGTGGCGGGACCAGGCGATGGCGGGGTGGTCAACAACGGGGCAATTAAATCTGGACCGTCTGATCTCGGTGGAGATCGACGGTGGAAATCACGTCAGAGGGCAATGGACTGTGGGCCAGGGGTACGGCTACCATGGGTTAACTCGTGCGCAGCTCTGTGGAACGATGACCGTTGGATCAACTACCCCAGATCGGACGGTGCACGTGCATATTGCTATGCATCCGCGGACGAACGTTAATGCGCGATGGGTAGTGGTTTTGAAATAGTGTCAGAGCCACATGTAAAATGTTGAGTGGAATCGTTGGCCTATTGGAAAATACCTCCCTCCACCCAAAGGCGATGCGATAGAAACCGGATGGTTTTTGAATAGTACGCGGGGACCACCGGGGCGGGTAGACTCCGAACTGTCAGATCTGCGAGTAAATAGACGGCGATGGCGCGATCAGGGCGATGAATGGGGTGAACAATGGACGTTGTGGGAGCTGCGATTTTTGTCCGATCTATACAGATCGACGGTTGAAACTGCATCCGATATCCATTTGCGGTAAGCGCCTTTCGAGCCAGCGCTCGGTTTCAGCACCCGGGTCTCATGGAGAAAAGGTTGAGGGGCTAGCGGAAAGGGGCTAAGGCCTGATGTAAGTTGCAAAGTGGGTTTTTTGCCCATTTTTAGTGCAATTTTAGGGCAATGAAGGGCAACGATAGGGGTAATGGGGGTTTAATCGGCCAACCAAGGAGTATGTATAGGAATTAGGGGGAATTTTTGGAGAGGTTTAGAAGGATTAGGGGGGTGATTTGGGGGTAAAGAAAAGGGGTTTTGACAAATGAAGAAGAGGTGAAAAGGGACATTCTGTAGGGACATAAGGGTTAATGTAGGCCTTTTGGAGCACTATGTTTTCCAATCAGAGAGGCTATTTGACATAAGGACAACAGAGGAAAATTTATCAAAGGCAAAGGCACAGGAGACTTCAAGGATGATGTGTCTTCGGGGGAGATGCATTCCTTGAAGGCTCAAAAACAATTTAGCCCCCTACTTTGCTTTGTCAAAAATTTATAGGGGGGCTAACACATTTCAAGACCTTTTTCAGAGTCTATAGCCCAATAGTCTAAACCTCTCCTACTCTATTTTTTTTCGTGACAACCTACCTAACCAAACAAACAAACAGACAAACCCTAATCCTTATAACAAGCCTAAAATCAAAACCCTAACAACTATCAAGTTACATCTTTTACACAAATATAGAGAGAGCCCTCTCTGAGTCCAGGAAGGCTAGGTCCGAGGACTTCAAAGACTGGTTTGATGTTACCCTTGTACATTTGGTCTTACCAATCTGACAAATTATGGGGACCTATCATCTTGGCTAAAGAATATGTTTAACCATTGTTCCCCTCCCGCTTTTGTCACCTTTTCTAGGCACTGTTTTGCACCGAAAAAACCTGTGCCACACCAGCAACTCTTGAAGATCATAATTTTCACTTCCAAAAATTGGAAAACTGCACAAAAATTCTCCACACGGACTACGTCACCCTCCTACTGTTGTGTTAGCCTCTGCATGAGTAGACTAGCTCAACATCCCTCTTTTGGTGTTGCGTTAGCCTCTACATGAGCATACTGGATTTGTGTCACCTCTCTGGAGCTGCATCAGCCTCTGCATGAGCATACTGGCCCTGTGTCACCCTTGCAGGGTCTGCGTCTCTCCTAGTGTTGCGCTGCCTTCTTCTGAATCTGTGTTGCTTTAGTTTCTCTTCCTGCAACAATTATCTTCAGCCACTTTGTTGGAGGATCATCTTGATCTGCAATTCTCTGATACATCACTCCTCCTTAGACTCGTGGCCTGCATAAACATGGTGAAATAATATTTCAAATCAGAAAATGAAACTTTCTTTACATGATCATATTTTTCACCAACAATGTCTCTCATACACATGGAGTTGTGCATAGATTTTTCTCCTCTTTCAAAAGAAGGAAGAGATGGCTGAAATGACTCTTGTATAGATTCCCTTGGCTACCCCAACTCCACATAGCTCATGCATTCTTGAAAATTATGATGTAGCTCTCCTCCAAAGCCTTCCCATTCAAAGCATCTCATGATAGTGTTGTAGATCTTCATAGAATAGGTAGGGTTGAAACATAAATCTTTGTAGGCCCTTTGTAGCATCCTCTCCTTGAGCTTGGAGGCTCTAGGTAAGAAGATCTTATCATGATAATAGATGAATCCCTCATGGACTAGATAGCCATATTCATGCAGCTGGTCATCAAGCATCATACAAGTGTGAAGATCTTTGGAATAATCCACCAACAACTGGGATTTCCAATATAGATCTACACTCCCCAACAGTGACAGCGTTGATGATGCATCAATAGGAATGTGTGTCATGTTGCTGATCTTATCTTTGACATCTCCTATGCCAAAGGTACATGTAGGAAGTACATACCTTCCCTTCTTCTCCTCCAATAGCGCAAAATCAGAAATGAAGGTGGGTGATGATGATGAGAGAAGAAAATATCCCTCCTTCTTGTGCTTGCCATAACCTTCCAGCGCTGCAGCTGAGTCTTTTAATGCTCCCATCCCTCCTAGATCTAATTTTGGGGCAGAAAGTAGTGAGAGATCTATCACCAAAACTAAATCAAGTGGCCTCCTAGATGGTTTGCCACTAGATAAGAGTGTCCCTTGCAGGAATCTCATGAAAATAATAGATGGGACAGTGAGGTCCTTACTTCCACTGTGCAAATCCATCTCTGTTTTCCATGTGGAAGTGTTGTGTGAGGGGTAAGTATGCATGCCTTTTATCATTTTAGGTGCACCACTCTTCTTGTCCAACCATTCCATTTGCAAAGCCTCCTAATCAGTGGTGACTTTCCCTAATGTAATCAACCATTGAAAACCCAAAATAACATTGGTGTCTGGTATGTCAACTACAAAGAAGTGATCCACCAAACTATAGGATCCCATGGTGACTGAAAGTGATGGGACATAATGCATGCATTGCATTTTTCTATCTCCTGGGACCAAAATAGAGAATCCCTCAAAAGTATCAGTGGGTATTTCCCTCCTTTACACAAGATGGGCATCAATGAAATTGTGAGTAGCCCCACTGTCAATCAGTACATAAACCATCTGATTCATGATTTAACCTTGAACTCTTAAGTTCAAGTACTTAGGTACTCCTATCAAAGATGTAAGAGTTCCTCCAATAGGAGAAAATGCTCCATTCCCATCTCCTGCTAGTGTTGGATCTCCTTCAACATTGTCAGCGTTGTGACCGCTCCTTGGTTCACCATCATCTTCATCTTCTTCAAGATCTGAGAAGACCTCTATATAATGTGCTTTACCAGTAGCAAATCTATGTCTAGGTACCCATGGTTCTTGGCAAGTGAAGCATAGCTTCTTCTTCCTTAGATCTCTCCAAACTTCATCATCAAGAGGCTTCTTGTATGAGCTCTCCCTTGAAGGAGAAGCTTTCTTTTCCTTTCCTTTAGAAGGAAAAGAGGGCATGTTCTAAAAGTTTGCCTTTGCTTTTGGAAAGGCATATTGAAGGTCTCTAGCCCTCTCAATGGCATCATGCAAGGTAGTGGGCTTGGTATATTTAAGAAACCCATGCAAAGGTTCATCTAAGCCATCGATGAACATGTACACCCTTCTTGCTACAGACAAGTCAGTAACCATAATAGATAATCTCAAAAATTCATAAATATAAGACTTTGTATTACCTGACTGCTTCAACTTTGCAAGGCTCATGAAAGGTGCTTCTGGATCCTTTCCTTAAAACCTCTCCACCAGTCTTCTACTGAAATCAGAATAAGCAGTCACACTGGCATGACCCAATGTAGACAAGCCATGGAACCACCAGTTGTGTGCTTCACCTTCAAAGTGCAATGCTACAATCTTGATAGATTCCATCTCAGGGACTTTGTTCAACTGAAAGTAGATATCTAGTTTTTCTACCCATGCTTTGGAAAAACAAGTGGATGACCCATCAAACTTGGGTAAAAATAATCTGCCCATAGATTGATGTCGATCATGATTCTGAGTGAATCCACCATCTCTATGTTGATGCCTTGGTCTTCTCCTCTTGTCCTTGAGGTGACAAAACTCTTGAAAACTCAAGTGATCCTTGAATCTCTGATTCTGAGACTCATATTCTTCAAAGTAGTATTCAAGGGATGCTTGCACTTGAGGCCCTTCATTTTCCACAGCCAAAAAAGTAGGCATGGTAGAGCGTTGTGGAACTTGTGGTTGGTTCACTGGTTGATCATTCCAGTGATGAGACATGCCAGAGCTTTCTCCAAGATGAAATATCTTAGGAGATTCCTTGATTCTTTCCATTCTCATCTCTTTGATCTCTCTAGCAAGATCTTGCATGGCTTTCAAAAGGATATTTTCAAAGTCCTTTCCTTCTACATCACTTCCAGATTCAGGGGCTTTACCCTTGTCTTGATCATCATTGGTGTAATAAAATTTCTTCTATATTCTATTTATATACCTCCTCTCTCTATCAGTAAGAGGCTCATCTTCTTCTGAAGACATCTTGGCTTCTCAAGAAAAGCAAAGCATAGGTTGTGCTAAGATGATTGCTCTAATACCACTGTAATATCCCAGAATTGGGACTGTCAGCAATACATGTATGAAAAATTATTTTTTCATAAATGTATGCTATAGCAATCAAGATCAACCCTTGGATTTCTTATATCTGATAATATAAGACCCAAATCCAAGAGGATATCAAAAACAAATCAAACTAGGTGAGGTAAACATACCTCCCACACCTAGCATGGCTTGAAAATTTCCCAAGGAAGGGACTGCAACAATACAAAACAATACTGCTCAGAAAATAATGCAGTTCAATAGAGTAAGATAAGGAAACCAATATGGAGGCTCAAAAATCACTTATACATCAGCAAATCAGATCTATAATCTGGCCCATACAATGTACAAAATAAAATGGAAGACTTATATGAAGAAAATCCTCAAAAAGAGGTGCTGCAACAATGTATTAGACTGCAAAAGGACTAGACAACGTTATTTTAAAGAGTTGCAGCAGCTGTATATTACACTCCATATCTAGATCAGATTTGTGTACAAAATATTTGATCTATATCATACATGTACACTAGAAGAGCTCCTCTACAAATTCCCCTTGGGGTTTTGAGCAAAACATGAAACACAAAGAGTAGATATGAGATCTAAAGTTGCAGATCTGCAGTAATATTTAGAAATTTTTGAAGATAAATACAATAGTGAGCAGATCAGATCTGAATAGAACATGGATTAGATCTGTAATCCATGTATCACCATAGTGAAGGGCAGAACCCCAACACTAGATATCTCCCCTCCAAAAGTGTGTCAAAAAACCCTGCAACTGTACACTTGCAAATGACATAGTCCTGGAAGGTAAACTACGTTGTAGGCTCTAGAATTGGTTTGGCCTGATGCCAAGATCTGAAAATGCAGCTCCAAAGATCTAATACTCTCTTATCAAGGGGATAGAAGGCTTTCCCACTCAAAAGAGGCCCTAGATTGGCCTAGATCTAAGTAGATCTAGCCTCCACTTACTGCAACTTACAAGGAAAACCAAACCCTCAACAAGACTTGCGTTGTAACTGGAAGATGAGCTTGGCCAAATGCCTAATAGTGGACAAGATCAGCAAGACTCCGCCAAGAGCTACTCAATGGAAGAGGTGGGATTCTCGATCAGGAACACCCTAGTGCTAAACAACACTATTCTCAGCTAAAAAGCAAGAGAATGATATATGTCGAAACAGAAAATATATTCAGAAATATACATAATCAACAACCTTCTTCTGTTGTCCTCCTCTTCCTTTTTATAAGATGAAAGTCTTTCCAAACCCTAAACCATCTCAATGATTTAGCTCCTTTCACATGTGTAGCCTCCAACTAAAACTGCGTTGTGCATCTAGGAGATTCATTGTATCTAGACAACATTGTTGATTTGGTCCTGGTTGACTTGGTCAAATGATCCAATCTCTTTCACACCTAAGTGTGCTTATGTAAATAGCCTAGATTTAGCTATGTTCACATGTGGCATTGATTTTTGTTGTTTAGGAGTTTTATTGATCCTCTTTTACAATTTTATTCATGAAACAGAAAAATGAAACAAAATTGTATATTCCCATTAGCTTGGGATAATTGGGAATATTACAGACGTATTCTTGTCAATGTCTTCTCTCTTTATGGGTTAAACAATGCCTTATCAAGGGTTTCTTACCATGACCTTTGGTTTCCAATTTCACAGAGCGAAGTTTTATGGTATCAACATATTGGAGGCAAATAGCGCCGAAGAGGGAGTGAAGAGGAGTGGTGTTGAGCCACGATTTAACCACAACTGTGTATGTAAACTACCACATGCAGAAGTTGACAATATTAGACCTGCAAGCTTTCTTGAATAGTGCATTGAAGACTCTTGCATTATAATGCATGGCTATTCCATTTCAATCATACATTCTATATTGTGTTTATGGTGTGCGTTGGTCATATGGTATATGGTATCAAGGGAATATGAGGGTGATATATCATATGTGACAATTTATGCGAGGTTTGTGGGATTTTCATAAGGTATTGAAGTACTACCATATGTACATACTGCATTGGATTGGGATTTTGAAGGTATCAATAATTCAAAGAGCCAATGTCAGTAGATAGTTCCTTTCTAATGGCTCGAATTGATAATTTATTAGGAACTCTAATCACTTCTACTGCTGAAAGCACACTTAAAATAAATAAGGATACTTTGTCTGATATTAGAATTTGTTTGCAAAATGCACAAGAAAACATTGAATTTTCGCAGTTGGAGTCTTAGCTTCAGTAGAAGGGTTGTCATTCTAAACTTTTTTTATTTGAGAACATTGATAAAAACTCCCATCAGCAACAAGAAAATATTCAAATCACTGTGCCCAGTATAAGAGCAGATTTGAATGCAAAAGAAAAAATCTAGCCTGCACTTCCCAAGCCCATCATCAAAAATTGGGAAGAGCTTGTCCATAAAAATAATAGAAAAGGTCTTGGATATGAAAAGGAGGTGTCCTTTCATACTCCATACTATTCCATGCCCATCCAGTTTTAGAGTTTTGGATTTATTTATGACAGTTCACATTTAGCAGTTCCACATTCTGCTCCTCTTCCACAGCAACCGTAACAGATTATGAAATGGAAACATTGTGAATGAGTTTTCCATATGAAAGATCACTATTTTGATCTTCATCGATGTAAGAATTGTCATACAACCTCTCATTATTTTCACATATGCTTCAGAAACAAGCCTCCTGGAAGAACAACGATTCATCTTGGATGGATTGCTTCTTGGAAATGGGCATCAACAACCAAGAAGATGTTTCAGTCATATGTCAAAACTTGTTATAGAGTAATGAATAGTCTTGCAGTTAATTTTTCATAGTCATATCACCTTGTATCTGACAGGGGGGAAATTATGGTCATCTACAAGATTCAAAGCCACATCAAGGAGCTTGAGCCACAACTTGCCATACCAGATTCAAAGTTGTAGCCAGAGACACAAAAGTTGAAGTAGCATAAGCGACAACCTTCCATTCTAGATTTATAGTTGTAGCCAGACATAGATATGCCCATGAGAATTCCTTTGGTTAGTGGTCAGTATTAAACCATCTATGTGAGTTTGGGCTTCTTCTTCTTCAAAGAATTGGGGACAATTACTCTAGCAGGAGACTTCAGCTTCTTGCCACTTTTGGAAGAGTTCCAGGAATTGAATTAAGCATTCTAGAGTTGATGGTAATCCCTAAACCACCATAGGTTGTAGACCTCCCTTTCCCAGGTTGAAGGACTCCCTTTTCAAATCATTGGGAGTGCATTCCTCTAGCAGAAGACCTCAACTTCTTGCAATATTTGGAAGAGTTCCAGGAACTTCACTAAGCGTTCCAGTGTTGGTGTTTATCCTTAAACCACCTCTTTATGCCAAAATTTCAGAGAGTTCATTCATCCTAGTGCTACCATGCATACTTTATGAATTTTTGTTATAGTTATATTCTTGGACTCATACATACCCCCCCTTTGGATTAAGGGGAGGAATGTTGGACACCTAAACCTCCTAAGGTTAGTGTGGGAGTTGAACAGTCAACAGGAGTCCAAGAGACCACTTGGAATATGAAACCAAGGGTCACTCTACACATATACATACATACATACATACATACATACATATATATATATATATATATATATATATATATATATATACATACATACATACATACATACATACATACATACATACATACATACATACATACACATACATACATACATACATACATACATACATACATACATACATACATACATACATACATACATACATACATATATATATATATATATATATATATATATATATATATATATATATATATATGCATCATTGTGAATAATAAATATATCTCACGCTTATATTTACTATACTTGTCTTCACCATGCTTGTGTTTAACAATTTCGATCTCAAATGGTTGTTGTAAGTATGGTAATGTGAGCACTAGTGCAGAGCAAAGGCAATGCTTCAACTCAAAAAATGCCTTCTGTTGGGATTCAGTCTAGAATAATTTTGATTTCGCTCCTCCCTTGGTGACTTGACTCAAAGGCCAAGTGATATGAGAGAACCCCATAACGAACTCGCAGCAGAAATTGGCAAGAACCAAAAATTTGCGAAGCCTTGTTAGAGTGGTTTGTGTTGGCCAATTTCTTAGGGGTAAAATGTGCAGGTGGTAACTAGAGTAAATCCCTCATGGGCCTTCCCGGGACCGGAGGTAGACAGTCATATTAGCTATATAGTTCACAAAGAAACTACATACATGTTCATACTAATGCTTAATTGACAAAGTGAGATATTGAAGTCTTACCTCTTTGTAGATGACATATCTGTTGGAGAGTGCTAGGCAGTGTGGCAGAAGTCCTCCTCACTGGCTCCAAGTTTGGATCATGCAAAAAAACAAAGCACATGTGTAATATTCACAATTGTATCACTACAAGAAACTAAAAAAGTATATAATAAAAATTTAAGTATGCAGATCTAAGCCACTTGTATCATGTTTCATAAATAAATAAGAAATAGATGCATTGATAAAACATCAAGTGGAAAAAACAGATATAGTTCTATTAATAAGAGAAGGAAGATTACAATTGTTGGTTTGACCAAGCTTCCCTCAGTCTTTCGACTCCTCTCTCTCTCTCCTTAATCTCCAACTGTAATGGTACTTAATCTAAGAGTTCTCAATAAACATTTCAAATCATTAAGCCTCACACTCAACAAAAAATTTATGCTCTACACAAGATCAACCTTCCGACCTTTGACAATGAGCCCTAGCCTCCAATTTATAAGAATTTGGGAGGACTAATATTTCCAATCCTCTCCATCAGTTCAAATAGGGAAAAATAATGATGTTTCCTTTCTTTTTCCCTCTTTGGATGCTCAGTTTGGTTTTGTAATGTCCAATCAGAGGCCTGCACCACAGGTTGCTACATTTTGGACTGACTCTTTTGAGAAAAAGCAGGAAAATTCAGTTAGTTAATGCAGGATTTTCTCCCTTTTATTCATGAAACACGGGTAACGTTGCCCCTTAGGCTAGACAATGTGTTAAACTAGGCACTAATGTTCCCTCTAAAAGGCTGGGATACGTTATAACTCGATCTGGCTATCTCTAGGGTGTATTACCTTGGAAAAACAGGTCTCTGTCTAGGTCATTTTCTTCCTTCCATGTTTCCTTCTCCTCTAAACTGATGAGGAGGTCATTTGTCCTGTAACACCAATCCTGAATGACTTGTATCTTGGATAGTTCCACATGCACACCTCGCTCATCAATGATGTACCTCAGATATTGAACCTGGCTCATACCAAAAGTTTATTTCTCCAAATTGGTACACAACTTTTGTTGTTGCAGATTTTGGAGGATCTGTCAAATATGGAGGAGGTGCTCTTCCCAACTCTGGTTGAAGATCAAGATGTCATCCAAATACACCACCACAAATGAGTTGGTGAAAGCTCACAATATGTCATCCATAATCCTCATGAAGGTTTCAGGGGCATTCACCAACCCGAAAGGCATGACCAGCCATTTGAAAAGGCCCTCCTTGGTGTTAGTCAATAGTAATTTTTTGCTTTCTATAGATGACTAAATGTTTATCCCAGATTTATAGAAACAAAATTCATGAATATTGTTAGTTCTAGAAATCTCACTGCCTTCATTATCCTCAGGAGAAATTTTTCATTGTTATACTATATCAAGGCATGGCTAGCTTATCACTCCCAGAAGACAAAATCATGGACTTATGCCACTCATTCTCACTATGTTTGCCACCTATGAGCTTACCACTCTGTTTTTGTTTGCCTAACCCTTCTACTTACACCTTGGATTTCAAAGTAGCCTAACATTTTCCCCTATTCACCAAATGCTTCAAGCATTGGTGGTTTTAAGCTACCTTTCTAGGCTCTTTAGATAAATCAAATTCATCAGTTTATAAGATTGCAATGCATAAAGGTTTTCCAATGTTATGTTTCACACCTACAAACACTAAGTTAAATGTTCAGCCAAAGGCCAAGTCCAAAAGGCCTCCCAATAGGTCATGTAGGGTCTCCTAGGTTATTCATTGTATTTGTTTTCTAAACTCACTGTTTTACATGTGCCCAAATATAAAATCAAATGAAAAGGAGGGTGAGCTTATGATTTTCCAAAAGGTATCAAAGAACATTCAAGAGAAACATCCTTTGATCAAAGCATAAATTCTGCAAAAGGACAGTTTCCCATCTTAAAACATTTCTGTAGAAATGGTTTATGATGGTTATCAGCAGAAGAGAGGCAAGGTGAGAAGCCAAACCCCTCAAGGAAATTCACAGCAAAGAGGAGACAGCATGCCTATGAAACAAAGAGAATTAGGATTTTTGTAACTGATTGGAAAAGCAGGTGTTGCCCAGTAAGGAGTCCATGCAAAAGATCACAAGGACAGAGGTACATAAGCGCCACTACGCATAAATTGAATATTTATTGAAACAAGAAATGAAGGTGAGAGACCCCCTTGATGACAACAGGTAGAAGTTGAAAAATGATATCAAAGGGTGACTTACATGGTCTACCAAGGCACACTGTTTCACTGCACCAAAAGGAGACTAAATAATTTGTGTCATGGCACCTGCAGCAAAACAGAAGTGGCCAAGAGAAGACATAGTGGACATGACTCATAATATTTGTCAAAATAGAGATATCACTGAAAAAAATAGTGAAAGGGGAATAAAATCATATTTTCAAGATCGCCCACAAAGAGATCACTTTTTTATGTGTATAAAGTCAACTACTGTAAAGATAAAAGAAATATCAGTAAAAGGATGTAAATATCAAAAGAAAACATTAGCAAAGGTGGGTTTTTGGTTTTAAATTTTCTTTCCAAAGGTATAAAATCCATTGTTTATCACTCAAGCCCATTTCTCATTTGTAAAAGAGAGTGTAAGGTTTTCAAAGGAATATTTCGGAGTTTCTGGCAGACCTCGAGCAGGGAAACCCTTGTGATGCGCTCCTGAAACACAGTTCTACATGCTTGTGCATGACCCCTGTGTAACGTACAACAGAGTGTTTCACTCATGTAGCAGTGCGCTATATGCGTTTACCGCTGCAGGACCGCCTGACACCATTTAGTGCAGAAGCCCGACCACTGCACTCAGGCACTACGCACTGCATGCATTCAACGTAGAGGCATGACACCATTCAGCTCTGTCGCACTACATGCCTGTACTCCATTTAGGCTCTGCCCAGAAGGGCCACACCGCGTGCAGGACTACCCGACACCCAAACCCATGCAGGTCTACCCATGCTACGCACTGACCCATTCAGGAACTGCACAAAGACCAGATTGCATGCAACTCTTCCCGTGCTGCGTTCCTGTGCTAAATTTAGGGCTGAACCGACAACCCATGCAGTTTCAACCCGACTCGCCTGAGCATTGCGCTCCTGTGTTGTGCTTTTAGACAGGAAGTTGTTAAATCCGTTGCAAGCCCTCAAATTTTCTCAAGACCTCTCCAAATTCTTGCTTGGCACGTCCTGAAATTTATATAAGAGATATTTAATTTTCCTACCCCTCTCATGCTATTTTAAAGGTTAAACTTAACAAGAAATTTAAAGAAAATAAAAGCCCTAAAGGAAGAGATAAGTTTGGTCTCCATGCTAAGAAGTGGCTCCTCTACCAAATAAACCTCTCCATTTGCACAACTAGCCTCCACACTTCCAAGCCTTGACACTATTGTCTTCTCACCATCCCACTCACCCTCCTCATATCATTTCATAAGAAGCTTCAAGGTTTTGTTTTCAAAGCAAGAGTAAAGGATAAATTGCCAAGAGAAGGCAATGTTGACAATGGCGATGGAGGTCAAAGGCCTAGGGGACCATAGAGAAAGGGTGGGAGATCAAACATATTTAAACCTTTGAGCACCAAGGACTTGACAGCCTCCCCTAACACAGTTGCATATTTCCAAGAGGTAGGATGTTATTATTTCTGTGGAAAAGTACAAAGAGTCAAAAGTCACCCTGAGTTGACTAGAATTTTCATCCTAAACCTCCACAACCACCAAGTACACCTAGCTGGAGAAAATTTTGAGCTATCCACCAATATAATTGCTATGGCCACTGGGATACCTTGCATGGGAGAAAAATGGTTCAAACAGGTGAATTTGGACTTAAGCCATTACCTACCTTTCTTGAAACCAAGATACCAAGCTGATTACAAGACTATTTTTCCCTTTTCCCATCTGTTGGAAAGATATGCCCCTTTAATGGAAGTCATCATGAAATACTTCACCTGTGAGGGTAGGTTTTCTAGGCTCTATTCCTACCATATAAGAATTATTATGCATTTCACTAGGGCCAAGCTACTACATTTGCCTTATTACCTTTATAGAAGTATTGATAAGATGTCATACATTGTGCAAAATATGCCTCCTTCATAACAAATGCAGAGTCTTCTACACCATTCTCTTATCAAGATGATTGTGTTGCATCAATTAGAGCAATAGGGTATCCCATGGGAAGTATTCATCGCCCATGATGTTTTCACAAATCCACAACCTCTTCCTCTCCACATTTTACCCTCATCATCTCATCCACCTTCCTCAATTCCTCCATCAAACCCCACTGACCATGATTCCTCATCCACACATGAATCCTCTCCCCAAGATAATTTCCCTCGTTCACCTTCTCCTAAAAGCACCAAAACAAGAAGAAAGTGATTAATAACATGAAGAAAACAATGACAAAGAGCAAAATGAGAACCAAGAAGAAAATGAAAGTCAAGAGGAAGAAAAAAGTGATGAGGGAGAGAAAAATGAAAATGAAGAAAGTGGTGATGATGAAGAAGAAACAAAGGACAATGAGGAAGAAAATGACAATGATAAAGAGGACAGTTTAGAACAAGAAGACCATGAAGAGGAAAACTTTGAAGACAGAGGCAGTGAGCCCAATAGTGAAGAAGAAACATATGACAAGGCAAGAGATATAGAAGGGGATGATAGTGATCAAAATGAAAGCAATGAGGACATTACAGGGGACAACAAAGAGTTTGAGGAAAATGAAGAAACTGATGAAGGTACCTCTAATAGTGACCCCACAAACAATAACAATGATGCAGATAATGAAGAGGCAGATTTTGAAGACAGAGGCAGTGAGCTAGATGTGGAGGAAAAAACAAATTACAGTCAAGAGACAGAGGCAGATTTTGATGAGAAAAATAGTGAAGATGAAGAAGAAAACAGTGAGCCAGATAGTGAGGAAGAAACAAATGAAAAAGAGGCAGATGCAAGCAATGAGCAAGAGACAAATGAAGAAGGGACAGATGATGAAAATATAGAATTAGAAGAAGATACAGAGGAAAAATATGAAGACAAAGACAGTGGGAAAAACAATGACACTAATGAAGAAGGGACAGGTAATGAAGAGACAGATTATGAAGACAAAGGCAGTGAACAGTGAAGTGGTGAAGGGAAGAGTAAAAAAGAGGCCAGCCATGAAGATAAAAATGCACAAGACAGTGATGAAGACACTGATAAAAACACCTCTAATAGTGACAACATAGAGAATGATAATGTTGCAAACATGGAGGATAATAATGCAGAAGATATGGAAGAGGATGACAATGATGAAGGCCATGATAGTGATGATAGGATGGGGGAAAATGAAAGTGCCTCTCAAGAAGGCAGTCAAGAACAAAATGAAGAGGACACAAATACAGGGATTATTGATGAAAAGAAAAGCATCCTTAAGGTCAATCATGAAGAAGATATTCAAATGAAACTTATCAAACCTTTTCCTCTCACATATCAAAGAGGATCAAGGCAATTGTTTGCTGCCTCCAAAAGGCAAGGGACCTTTCCATCTGCATCATCTCAAAGGCTTGACAAGGGCAAATAAAATATGAAAAAGGATAAGAAAGGTAAGGGAGGTAGGCAAACTACTCAAAAGCCACAATTCATTTACCTAGATAGTGATAATGAAGATGAGGAGATGGCCACTAGACTACTACTCCAAAGAAAATATGCACAAATCAAGGAATAGGAGAGGGATTTTGAGATGGCACAAGGTATCATTCAGTGTTACAAAGATGAACACAAGTACTTCAAGAATATAAAGAGGGGCCTTGCTCTCCAGAAAAATATGACCAAGTACTATGCAATGAAAAACAAACTTGCTTTTGCCAAACTGAAGAAGGACCTCATTGAAATTCAAGCACTAAAAGAAGAAAAATGCCAATATAGGCTTGTAATCTTGGCACAAGCCTCTCTATAGGTCTCCTAAAACCCATGAGGCACTCATCCACCAAATTTGGGAGAATTTTGACAAGTTTTTGTTTTTTGCTAATTTTGAGGCCAAGGGGGTAGCACACATGGTGCTACGCTCTTTTTCACAACATATTCAGGAGGAAATGATTACATTTTTGGAATCCTAATCATAAGAATAACATTTTAACAAAGTTTCAGATTAATTGGAGTTTTTTTGGTCCTCCAAAAGGGTCAAAAACACCCAATTTTTCACCATCCTGCCTGCTTTTCAGGACATGTGTTGTGCCTTTACTAGCATTGGAATTTTTGGTTTTTGAATAGGTTACACAGGTCCAATCACAGAAACAAGGGTAGATCTGTAAATTGGACTTCAAGGGCTTTCCAACGAGCCATCATGGAGCCTTTTCTGAGATCGGGAAGGCCTTCACAACGCTGCTTCAAGATGACCCATTTTTCCTGCTCTTGTGCTACGCCCTTGGCATGGAAGTTCCTCCTAAAACACAGTGTTGTGCCCTTAGCAGAGGGGAAGTAAAAAATGTATGCTTGGAAAGTTTTAGGAGGCTTTTCAGACCTCAAATATCATTTTCTTTGCTAAAAATGTCTGAATATATATATATATATATATATATATATATATATATATATATATATATTTTAGATACTTCTGTGCCTTGGGCCTTCCAAGGTCTCAAGGACAATAGTGACATTTCTGATTAGCCAATAGGCTTCTAAATACTCTATTAGGTTTTTCTCCTCCTTGCTTGATAAAAATGCATTGAGGACTCATTTTTAATGTTTGCATTTGATGATTTTTGAGAGAAATACATGGTTCTTTGAGGTTGAAGAGCAATTTGGTTTTATGGAGCTTGTGAATGATATGCTTTGATTGATTATGATGAAAGCTTTCTTGTAGGATCCCTGAGATTGGTGAATGGTGATGTGTCTCTAATTTGTTCGTGTTTTCTTTTTTACCATTATGTCCATCTTTCTATGTTGCAGTATATCAGAAAAGTATAGGTTAAGAAATGTTCTTTGAGGCACCTTAATCCTCCTGTTTGCTACTGTCTTTATGTTTTCCTCTGGTGGGTGTGTTTAAGGAATTATTATTTTCTCCTTAGGCCTCTTTATGCCTGTTTATTTCATTAATGGATTAATATGATAGGTTCCAAATATGTTTTATGGAAATACCTACTTATTTGATGCTATCTAAACTTTGTCTTGAAATCTCTCTTTGAAGTATTAATTGTTATGTTAAGCCAAAGAGGTCTTGTTCTGAACTTGCCCTTTGTGTTGGGGCCCTTGTTTTGAAACTTAATAGATTTTGAGTTGCGGCGAGTATGTGGCAGAACACAACCATAGTAAGCAGAAAGGTGTCAAGGTTGTGAAGGTGCAAAGAATAGATTTCACGGTTGTTGTGGGAGTAGGCACAGATGGCAGAAGAGTGCGGAAGGAAACAAGCAGTGAACTCCCGATGAATTAAAATAAATGATAGACAGACGAGCGAAAATAAAGGAGGAACTGCCAGTCGCGCTGGCAGCAGAACAAATAGGCAGCCAACCAGCCAGGAAAAGGAGGTTGGTGCAGACAGGGATAGGCAACAGGGAGCCGCAGGAGAGCTCTTCTTGTGTTGAACTGTTCTCCATTCCTCTATATCTATGTTTTCTATTTGTTCAATAGGGCATATTGTATTCTATTCGTTTGATAATCACACAGCTGAGTTTTGTAATAGTTCGCCACTGATGGATGATGATTAATATATTCAAAAGTGTTGTTCCAAGTAATTATTATGGTTTTGAGTGAATGGTTTTGTAAACACCTTTTAAAATTTTATTTACTATAAGTATGAATGCTTCCCCGAGAGGTATATGTTATGGAATGTTCTGTTATGGCTAGTTAGACTTTATCTTTTCTTTGATTCAACTGTATTGACACTGATAGGATGATACTGATCGACTCCCCATCACAGTAAGGTCGCGGCATGCCTCGGGTGAGACTCGCTGCCCTTCAGAGCAGAGTGAAAATGCTGGCGTGAAACTAGAGTACATTGGAAACCCTTGTTGGCTCTTACATCTGAACCTAGGTCTTCTCTGCAAGACCTGTTCTCTCACCAACAAATGGTTCTGTTGCCGAGACCCAAAAACTCATTTGGGGGTTAGATCATGGTATCTTTGATCTTCAAAAGAGAAATACGAAGCTGGTGGTGTTAGGGTCCCGTGATTTGGCCGATTGGTGAGCCAAATGACGATGTAACATCAAACCAAGCTTTGTAGCCCAAGGACCTAGCCTTCCTGGACTCAGAGAGGGCTCTCTCTATTATATATAAAAGATATCAGTGTGTTTGCTTATGGTGTTCTGATATTAGGCTAGTTATGAAGTGAGTTTTTTTGGTTTTTTAAGTTTGTGAGGGATAAAACTGATCAAAGATATAAACTGGATAACAAGATGTAGATAAACTGGGCTATGGGGTCAAAAAGGTCAAGGAAGCTATCAGATGATGATGTAAGGCTGCTGTAGGGCCGATTTGATTCACGGTAGAAGGGATCTTTGGGCAAAATGGAGTAAATGAACATCTAGCTTGTGAAAGACAAGGGATTTCAAGTGTAACTAGTTGATAGCAAACATAAACATGTTATAGAAAGCCATTAATCATGCTAAATGTAACTATGAGCTAATTAATACATAGATATCAAACATTCCAGCCATGCATAGAAGTATAAGACCTTCTAACTTCGGGAAATGGCTATCAGACTTTGGGGAAAACACATAAGACGGACTAACAACTCAAAATACTATGCCGGAATGCCTAAACATAGTCTCTAAGTCATTGGGCACTTTGACAAACAATATTTCATAGTTTTAGGCAAAGGGCTAGATCAGGACTAGGCCTCTTTGGTTCAACAAGATGATAAACTAATCAGTCAAAGAGATAGTTTTATGGACAGAACCATGGACAATCATAGGTAAGCAGGGCACACCATACATCCTACTCAAAATACATAGAACTTGTAAATAAAACTAGCAACAATACCTTAAGTTACTAAAGAGCAGTTAAGAATTCTTTAGTATAACTAAGGAAGAAGAAAACATAAAGCTATGAAGATTCAGGAATTTTGAGGTGCCTCCATGGGAATATCTCAAAACTAATCTCTACTAATCTATAGCAGCAAGAATTATGTATCATGAATGAAAACTAGAAGACAACAACAAAGCAAGAAACACTATACCATTCTACCATGTCATGGAATCCATCAACAACCCTTCATCATTCATCAAAAGCATCCAAGAGGCAGTCCAAAATCATAAAACAAGTATGTTCTTCAAAGCTCATATGACCAATATATTGATTCTTCTCTCAAGTTCAGCCTCAGTTTTACAATGAAACCCATGGAATAAATAGGCTTGAGGGAGGAAAACCTCATGGAGCAACTAGCTATCCCATTGGCCAAGTCAAAATATCTAAACTTGTCCTTGAGGCTTTGCAAAGCCCAAGGCACAAAATATCCCATAAAATATCTAAAAAAATGCTAAAAACGGAAATTATATTGACTTTGCATCATTTTCCAAGTGTAAAAATAGCTAAACGCACATTTGGAAAAAGCAGATTTTTGAGGTTCAAAATTGCAAAAATACTTCAAATTTACATCAGAAAAAGGTCCCCTGACTTGCTGGAGACAAATGGCAGCCTTCCCGGGGTCAAAACGAGGCTCATGATGGCTCGTTGGAAATCTCTCTGTGTCTAATTTCCGGCGCAACTGAAATCATCTCAATCTGATGCATGGAAGTCCTCCAAAACTATACCTGTGTGTAAAAAGCCAGGAAATAGCAGACTGCTGATATGAGGGGCAGAATGTGCAAAAAGCGAACATTTTTCGCCAATTTGAGGGGGCGAATGATCTTCGAATGTTCTGAAAATCTCTGGGGACCTGCTCATAGAATTATGGCATCAACTGTTATCATCCTTCTCCCTTGACAAATCCTCAAACTGAAATGGCGAAATTATGAGTTTTCGACCAAAAACCCAAAAAATGCCAAAAAACAAAAAGTTGCCGAAATGGGCCCAAAATTGGCACGCATGACCCTCAGGGGTCCATAGCAACATGCTCCGAAGCGGAGGCCAAAATGTCAAGAGCTGATGTGCTTTTCTCCTCTTTCCGTGCCGGGCGCTTCCCCTTTGCCTTCTTCAATTTCTCTTGGGTTGCCTTTAGTTTGCGCCTGGCAAACTGATTCAACTTTTGAAAGTGATGAGTCCTCTTCCTTTGCAGCTCTAGATATCTGTTCGCCCTCTCAAGCTTCATTTCCAAGTGTTTGTTAGCTCTTTCAAGCCATGCCTCTTTGTTTTCTTCAATTTCCTGCTCAAGGAGTGCAGTGAGAGGAAAGGCTTGGAGATGGGCTTGTTCTTCTGCTTTCTGCTTTTCCAAGGCTCTTTTAAGCCCTATGGTCCTAGGCCTCTTCCGCCTAGGCTGGTCTTCCTCTTCTTCCTCATCAAACTCACCAATGAGTTCTTCTATCCTTGCTTGCGCCTTAGCTTCCTCATTCTTATATTTGATAGCTCGTGCTTCATGGACAACTGTGTGAACATTCATCTGTTTGTTTTGGATCTCTAAGAAGTGGTTGAAGTTCCTTTCTCTTTGAAGATCCTCCTCTAATGCCTCAATTTGTCCCTCTTTATGAATTAGGAGGTTTTCAAGAAGGCGGGCCTCATTATCACTGTCATCGCTTTGGATTGGTATGACAGCTAATTCACCTCCATGCTTTGTACTTTCTCCAACTTTGCTTTTCCCTTTGAAGGCCAATATTGCGCTTTTCCTCCTTGGCATGCTAGTAGGTGTCCTTTTGGGCGATCTCCTTTGGATAGGAACAACCTTTGTCACTGTTAGAGTGGCAGCCTTAGACCCTCTCTTCCTTGCTGTGCTGAGCTTGGTTCTTTTGGGAGGAGGAGAAACAACTGATTTACCTTTGACATCTTCCTGAACTTGCTGCTTTCCTTGAAGCTGCTGGATGTCTTCTTCTTGTTGTTCACTTGGTTGCCCCTGTTCGCCAACATTAGCTTGCTATTCTTCATCAATGCCTTGTTCATTTGGTGCTTCAAACTGCTGGTCTTCTTCACCAAAATCAAGCTGCTGTTGTTCCTCATCTTGTACTTGCTGACCTTCACCTTCTATTTGCTGCTGTTCCTCATCTTGTATCTGCTGTTGTTCTTCATCTTGGACTTGCTGACCTTCACCTTCTATTTGCTGTTGTTCCTCATCTTGTATCTGCTGCTGTTCTTCATCTTGGACCTGCTGTCCTTCACCTTCTATTTGCTGCTGTTCCTCATCTTCTATCTGTTGTCCTTCATCCCTTTCCTCTTGCTGCTTTTTACTACCCTCTCCTTCTTCCTGTTGACTTGGTTGTCCTGTAGTCATTCTGAGCCTTCTAGGAGTAGGCCTACTGGACAAGGGTACCGGGCGATGGATAGGCTGAGTGGGAGACACATGGACAGGAGGAACAGTAGAAAAATCTGGATGACTGATGAATACATCCCATGGAACCTCTTTTTTCTCTAGCTGGTGTAGGAAGATAATCTTGATTAGAGAATGATGGAAAAGGGAAGGGATTTGCAGAGGTGGGGCCTTCTTCTGGACAGTAGATGCCATCTTCTCTATGCTCTTGAATAAAAATTAAGGGAGGTTCAGTTGCCTGTTTCTAGTAAAATGCATCAATAATCGGACATGGTAGGCATAAACTCGATCAAACCTCCCTTCACAAGTGAAATATTTCATTATGACTTTCATAAGAGGAGCATAGCTGTCAAGGAGATATGAAAAATGGAAAATAGCAGTGAAAGCCTCTCTATGCTCAGGCTTGATGAAAGGCTTGTAATCTTCTAAGTCAAGATGAGCCTGTTTGAACCATTTTTCGCCATGATATGGAATCTTGGTGGCCTTGGACACATACCTTGGAGAAATCTTGAAATCAAGACCTGCCACTTGGAAATGTTTTTCTTTGAATCTCAGGGCGCAAAAGTGTGTTAATGGCGAAAAAATTTTGACCTCTTCTATCTTCTGGCAGAAATCTAGGCAACCTACTTCATGGAAGTTGAAAAGGACAGATGGATGAGCATTAACCTCTTCTGTAGAGATTGGCTCATATATTTTGTGCGGACCGCTCCTGTTGTCTTGCCTTGGAGGCATTTTGACCTGAATATGCTTTGGAAGAGACAAACTGCTTCACTGTGTGTAAACTGCCCTGTTGGGGTCAAACTGTGTCAACTTACTGCTTTGACAGAGAAACAATGTGATTTGGATGGTTCGCAACAAGTTTTTTATAATACACAACCTCTGCTCTCTTTAGAAAATGACCTTCTATCTTGAATGTATCTCTGTCAACAGAAATTCTCAATAAGAGACCAAACAGTGGAATGAAGGACAGACTATTAGGAGGAATTTTCTGTGAGAAGTGTCAAAATTACCTTGTCCTTGTGAGTTTTAAGATGTCACTCAATACCTCTTAATCCTTGCCCATGGTAGATTTTGCAATCATTAAAATCCTGCCTTGTATAATTGTGCCAACATTCAACAAAATTGCATATGTGAAATCAACCCTTAGTGTAATTAAACAGTCACTGTCACAGTCCTGAGCAAAGATGACAGAGTTTGAAAGACTCCAAGAGTTTTTTAGGCAGAAGCTATGTGAGTTTTCTCCTTTCAAAACAATCAATGGCTCTTTATAAATGTAACCCTCTGGCTTTGGCAGAAAAAGACTTTTACTCTATAAGCACATCCATTTATCAATACGAGCTGGAAAATCAAAAGGCAAACAAGTGGCAAACATAGTGAATACTGTCCTTTCTGTGAAAAGTGTGAGCAACTTTTCCCCTGTAGCTTTCAACCTATAAATTCTTGTTTGATCAAGAACCCTTTTCTCCTACTATACTTCACTGTTCTCTAGATGTATGTCATTCCACCAAACAAGATCATAAACATACAAATTTAACCTTCAGTGTGGGCATACATTCAATCTCACTGTTTATGGAACAATGGTGACAGTATTGAAACAAGCTCTATAGTTTCAATAAGGGCTGTAGCAGCTTATTTCTTCCCCACAATCCAAACTCCTGTTTAATATGTAAACATTGTTCTTTGTAGAAAAAACCTCTGCCCTATCTGAATGTCAACTTGTGTCAAAATAAGCTTGAAGAACAAAACAGTCAAGTTTGAAAAACTCAGGAATAAACTGCTCTTTCTGTAGTTTATAGTTTTAACCTCTCTCCTTTGATTGCTTTGAAGGTGTAGGATTCCTGGTCCTTTGATTAATGAAGGTGAAACAAGCTGCTCTTAGTTTCAACACCAACTTTTTCCTGTAGGTGCCCTAAATAACACAACTAGCATCTTATCACAGTTTTATACTTCGAATCATCATACAGCCAAAACACTGTTCTTCTGAAACGGTGACAAGGTTCGAGAGTTCTGTATGCTGTGGTATGAGGAATTTGGAGAATTTTAACACACGGTTCTTTCTATAGGCACTCTTAGCAGTGTATTTATCATTTACACACAGCTTCAACCCAGGGGTATTTCACAACAAAATATTTTGACAGATATGGAGATAAAGCAGAAGAAACGAGGACAAGCCACTCTTCTGATTTTGACCCTCACCTTGCTAGGCAGCTTCTTAAAATATATGTCAATAATCAAACTAGGTCAAACTCAGCAATTTTGTTCCAATCCTTTCATTTCACACCATAGTTTGAAAACAAGGTTTTTAAGACCTTCATGTCACTTAGCAATTTTTTGAAACCGAGGGGGAAAAACATGTGAAAATACCTCCAAACTTGATGGGAGTCTCTTGTGGAGAGTCGGAGATAGCTCTGGAAGTCTTCGGGCCTGCGCGGCACTCTTCAGGGAAAGAACGGCGCGCACAAAACAACCCGGGCGGTCTGTCGGGTCGGGGTCGGGCGCTGTGTACAGGCGCGTCGCGCTCATGTACAGGCGCGTCGCGCCTACGTTGAGCGCCCGTTCAAAACTCCTTCCAGGCGCGTCGCGCAGTTTTCCAAGCGCGTCGCGCTGTGTTTAAACGGTGCAAACTGCGGGAATTTGACCCGAAACTTCTTCGTTGATGCTGTGAAAACCTTGCTTGCCACTTTGAAAATGAAATTTCCTTCTTCGATTTACTCTTATGTTCTTTCAAACTCTTCAACGGTCACTTTCATCATTTATTTGAAATGCAAAAAGAGTTCTCTGGTGACCATTTAACACAACAATTTCAAGTTTGAAAAGTAACCTAATGACCTTGATTTGACAGCTTCTGTCCTTTCTTGTTCCTTCGACCTCTTTCTCCCTGCAGGTGTTCAAATTTGCTGGTCTTCTTTGGATTTTTCATGGACCTTTGATCTAAGAAAAGCGCCTCCTTTCAACATACTTTCTTGCTTAAATTATTTATGATATCTCTGTCTTTTTGAATAATGAGAAAGCTGTAATTTTTTCAAAACTCCCAAAACACTGACAGTCTATCAAAACCACTTCTTTGTCTATTCATAAACTGGTATATCTATTTATAATGTCCTTTTGGGAACAAAACTTGAATTGCCTCCCATCATTTGTGATGTATATCTGAAAGGAGAAAATTATGGATCAGGAGGAACAGGTCCCTTTGAAACACAGTTATCATTTCCTTTGACCAGTGCATTGATCTTTTTGTAATAGAACCATTCCAAAGCTCAACTCTGTCCACTATTTTACATTTTTGGTGATGAAAAAGAAAAAACCACTCAAGATCTGTTGAAGAGCTTTGAAAGCTGTTTTGTCATTTTTAAAAGGAGATGGTCTGTATTCTTCCAATTTGTTTGATAATTTCTGCTTCCAGGTGATTCATAAGCTCCTCTTTGGATTGTAAGTGCCATATTTTAGTTGCCTCCATTCATACTTTCTTTCTCTGTCTATTTGAAAGGAACTCTTTTAGACTTCTTGGACAGTGACAGTGAGGTGTTTTTTGACCCCTTCCCCTAAGGAAACTGCCTCTTTTTGTATCAATGGCAGGCATATTCAAATTGTCTCCTGTCCACCATAATGTATAATTTGAAAGACATTTCCCTATGGGTAGGAAAACCAATACTTTTTGAAACATAAACACCATCTGTCACCTGTGTAAAGACTTTTGATTTCTTTCTTTGTCTCTTTCCACTGCATCTTTCGACCAATCAGTCTTCAAAAACATTCAATGCCTTGGCCATCTGCTCATGAACGAAGGAGGCCCTTCACTTAGTAGAGTATCTGAAGATTGTTTGATAAGCCAGCCTGACAAAGATTTTCCTTGGATGTGATGGTAAGCAAACAAATTTGAAAAACATTAATACTGGCACCTCTGCTTGCAATCACCACTGTGCTTCAGAAAAAACCTTAGTCAAGGTGTCACTGTCTCACTGCACTGCTCTGAGGGGAACTGAAATGTCATCATTTTCTTTGGTCAACTTATGACAAATTATTTGAAAGATAGTCTCTGTGACTATGGAGGTCAGCACCCTTTGGAAAACAAACACCTTTTCTTCTGCCTATGTGATGACATGATTTGTCAGCATCTCTTCAATTTGGTCTTGTGGAAAAGCAGGCTGCCTATGATTAGAATTGTTTTTACTAATGATATGCCTCTCTAAAGTTTAATAATTCACATGATTTGAAAACTTCAAATGACTTCCTTTACAAGACCAAAACTCTGTTTTCCCTTTAACTTGCATACTTCAGACTGTAGCCCTGCTGTGATTATCACTTACATTCAGAAAAACTAGAGTTTCTGTTTCACTGTTTAGTAAAAAGAAAACCTAGGCTTTTGCAATCCTTAAAGTCACTATTGGCCAGCGCCCTCTGCTTATAGATGAAGGAGGCGCCCTAACCCTCTGCTTATAAATGAAGGAGGTTCTTGGCCATGACAATTTACCAGTTTGCTGTGACAGTGGTGTCTTTCTCTTACTGTGATTTTCATGCTGGAAGGAAAACTGCAAGGTCTTGATGAGTGACTCTCTGTTTTGCAGATATATCTCAGGCTCATGTTATATTTAGAAGCAGTTGTTCTTCTAACTGTAGATTCAAGAATTTACTCCTGAGATGAAGTTATATTTCCTGTCTTTGTAGAATCCATAAAACACTGTAAAACACCTAATAATCAGCTTGAGACTGAGGTCTATGCAGTGCTGAGACCTAGGGGTATAAGTGGCGCGACTTAGAGCTGTTATCAACTTGATTTGCAGAGTGAGAGGTCAGTCATGATTGTTCTGTAGCAGATGGAGGTTTTTGGCCTTTTAATGGTTGCCAAGGGTAAAATGCCTTAAAGCGCCACTTCCTAACATAGGGGAGACTTTTGAAACAGACTTGGATTTGCCTTTTAAAGCTGATGGGCAGACCAGTAGGGCTGAAGCTAGATAGGATAGTGATGATGAGTTTTGACTTTGACATGGGCGGACTGAAAATTAGAAGGGCGAAAAAAGTTTTATGAGGGTTTTCTAGATGACAAATTGACATAAGGAAATCAGCTTCTAGAAAACTCAGCTATAGATATAGTCATCACTAACATGTAAAAAAAAAACTGATGGCTAACAGTGGCTCCATTTGGGGAGGGAAGCTCCTCGTCAGGAGGTGTCCAGAATTCGGATCTTTGGCTTATGAAGACCAATGCCTTATCCATTGGCGCAAAATTTACTCTTCTTTTGATGTTATTTCTGAAAAGTGACATCATGGTTAACATCAATGATACTTCTACCTACCCCACTATCTTTCCTAACATTTTTTCTTCTCTTTGGCGCATTTGAACTAGCAGCCTTTTGACAAAGTATATTTTTCTTTTTGCAAAATGAACCTATCTATTTCTACTCTTATATCTGCCGGGAGTTCAGATTAAGATGATGAACTCCTTCATTACTCTACCTATGCTTAGATCAACTGTCAAGATTAAGCAGTTTGACAGGATTTTATTCTCTAATCTAAAACATGAAATTTAAAATGATCAAATCAGGATTAGACGGTCTGATTTGTCATGCATTTGCGGCATAAAAGACAAGCTGCACACAAATATTATTTTGCAACAAAGGAAAACTAGACAAGCGGGGCTAAGATGTACAATGTATTTTTCATCCCTAGCTTCTCTCTTTGGTTCTTTTTTAGGCATGTGGAACCAGAATCTCTCCCTAATCTAAGCTCTGTGATCAGTCAATCTTACACAATGTTGACTATCTTTTTCACTCACTAACTTATCAGCAAATAAATTTAAACATGCTCAGCTATGATTAGGCTAGATAGCTGAACAAGACATTGAAGTACTAGTAGCGGCATTTAGACTTGCTCGCTTTCTGAAGGACTATTTTTTGGAACATGGGGCTTTACTACTGCTTTTTAGAAACTGCCCTCTTTTTCTACTTTTTCTTCAAACAAACTATAAATGAAAAAGGTGCTCACAAGACTGAGCTTATTTTCTACAGTTGTTTATCTATTCTATCTTAAACTGTACATAACATACACTTGGCGAACTCTTCTTTCCAATGCAACCAGTCAAGTAGATGCTCACATGGGTCATTCTGGTTTAGTTCTTTTATGATGCAGAAATAATGAAAAGGCCACTCCCACTTGGTTTGTTTTCGGACAGTAGTGTGTAAGTTTTTCCCCATTCTAGGCGGCAAATTGTTCATGATAGAACCCACTACTCCTTCAGACTTCTCAAGGAAAACAACAAATGGATCTTGGAATAATATCTGATCTAGAGGATTTGAGATATAGGTTTCATTCAGGATTATTCTTTCAGTCTTCTCAAGGAAAACAACAAATAGATCTTGGAATAATACCTTATCTAGGGGTTTTGAGATATGGGCTTCATTCAGGATTACTCTTTCAGACTTCTCAAGGAAAACAACAAATGGATCTTGGAATAGTACCTGATCTAGAGGATTTGAGATATAGGCTTCATTCAGGACTACTCTTTCTTCCTCTTGACTATATTTGGGACTCTCCCGGTAAAGCAACTCTTCCCCTTGCTCATGATCAATAGAACTGTCAGACTCATCATATATTGCAGTGTATTTTTCAATCCAAGCTGATGTGTTTTGATAGGGCGGGTTGAAAACTGTGTGAAGGTCATCAGGTCGATGAGTAGGGATACACTTTGACAGCAAATTATCTTCAAAGGACAGTGTGACAACTCTCATGTGTTTGTCAACCTCTCCTTCTTCATCTGCAATTTGTAACTCAATGGAACTTGGTGGCTGCAAATTTGGAGTTAAGGAAGATTCCATGTCCAAAATGATTTCTTCGACCATTTCAGGAAAAGGCTTCTCCTTTACAACATGCTCAAGAATTTCACCATCTTCCTCAACCTTATTATCAAAGCTAAAGAACTGCTGATTTCCAATTATGTGACTGTTATCTCTGATGGACTGAAATGAAGTGGAGCAAAGAGTCCGAGACTCTTCACTTACTTCGAAACTCTCAATGCTCTCCTCATCAGTGTCATAGATGACCTGTAATGGCTGCTCACTTTTCTCAATTTTATGAAACTGAGCTTCCTCCCAAAAATCAAAAGCTGAGTGTTCTGCAAAGTTAGTTTCTGTTTGGAAATCACAATCATCAACATATTGATCAAACCTTGGAGAATCATTAACATAAGAAATGTCATCAACCATGCACATTGGACTATCAGATTGCATTTCTTCAACTTGATTTACAAATCTATTTTTTGACTTATGATATGCAGGATTAACAGGAGAAAGATCAGAGAAGTTTTGGTTATTAGTTTCTGCATCTAATAACGGAAAATGCATTTCTGATGGTTTGAGAGCTTCTTACTTTTCCATTATCTGCTTGTTTATATCACTTTCATTGTATAAGATAAAAGAATCTAAATTGGAGTGAGTGGAATAAATGGGAGTATTGTTTTCCATGACTGCTTGAGTTACCAGAGGTTGAGTTACTTCTAGTCCCAGGTTTTCCATGACTGCTTTAGGCATGAGGTTATGGGAGGTACCAGAATCTAACATGGAATTATGTAATATCTTGTCCCGTATGTTCAGGCTCACATAGGAAGGAGAAATAGATCCTTCTTGGTATTGACCTTCTATTTTCGGGCCCAATAAGAGCTCGGGTTTGTTTTCAGTTAGATTTAAAGTATCTGCCTCACTCCCTATGTCAAAAAATTTGAAAATTTGAGATCTATACCTATCTACAGTTATTAGCTCAGTAAGGGGTATGGTAATTTTTATTTCGGAAATTTCCCCTTCGAAACTAAAAGGAGTTTGTAGTTTGGGCAGATTTGTTTCAGCTTTTTCGGACATGACCTTTTCTATGCTCTTAATTTGTTGATTCTGGTTTGAGACCTTGTTTGACACAGTCACCTCAGGAGTCTTTGTGGAGGTACTAGGAGTATCCGAGCTAAGACTTGTTTGAATAGCTTTATCTTTTTTTTGGTCAATTTTCTTAGCCATAATTTTGTTGCTATCCATGGCTTTTTTAAGGATGGTGTCAGAGGTTTTAGCAGTGTCAGGGCTACTCTTCTTGGAGTGGTCTTGGTTTTTTCTGCTTCTAAGGTTATACTGCCTATGACCTTCTATAATGGCATTCTGAAAATCTATGGCAGGATCTTCGAGATCTTCATAGTCGGTTTCGTCCTGACTTGGGGAGCATAACTCTTGCTCTTCTGCTGTGAGGTAAAACTTACTCTCGTTATCAGAACCTATGAGTTTCCAATGATTTTCATCAATGGGTGTGGTATCCTTATTCTCTTCATCAACATAATTCTCACTGAAGGATGGTCTGATCTGCTGATCATTTCCTCTTGGTTTATTTTGAGACTGATCTTTTCTAAAGCCTTGTTTCCGGTTTTGAGGGTTTGGTTGGTTGTCCCTAGGAGGCGCTTTTTCACTCATTTTTTCCCACATCTTTGTCATGTATTTTATCAGGCCATCTATTCTAGGATCAAGGGAAGGAGATGAAGTGGAGACCTTATCTCTATATGGGACTTTTCCTTCTAATCTAGTCCTGGCTCTTTTTTATGCTAAGTTGGCTTCTGTTTTTATGGCTATTTGTTGCATTTCCTCTAGGGTAGGGGGATCCTTGTCTCTCAGATGATATGTCATGTCTGGATCAAAACCCTCGGGAAATTTTTCCAAGAATAAACCGAGTGGGGGTTTGAAGTGAGGTGGGAGGGCGTTATACACACTGTTGAACCTAGTGCAGTATGCCTGGACACTTTCCCCATTTTTCCCGTTTGGGTTGTTATGTTACGACGGGATTTTGAATGGGGTTTCTTCGGATTTCCACCTATTTGAAGACTTGATGTAGTTCTTGGATATCATGGATCTTGTTTGGAGGCAAACTTTTGAACCATGCTTTGGGTTCACCACTGCAAGACTTTGGGCGAATATTCTCATTCGGACGAGTCTCGTCTTACAACCTCGGGTATTCATAAGCATCGGTCATTCTACTTATATGCGGTGAGGTGTGGTGGTGTCTTCTCACGGTAAAGTGTAGAGTTTTGTCACGATATTTGTTTGGGAGGAGCTAAAGGCGGTGGCAACCGCAAAGGTGCGTGCCCAGTCGCCATGATTGGAGCTAATGGATGATGTACAAGATGAGGATTAGTAGAGGTGAGATGAGGTGGTTTGAACGGTGAGTAGTTTGACAGGAGGTGTGGCGGATGAAATTGGACTAGTGATGCGAACTTTGAAAGCCGGATACAGGATGATAGACCAAATTGATAAAGAAGTTGGGAATCGGGGAGGAGTAGTGGGTGAAACTTCTCTAACGGACTGCGCGTTGGGTTTAGGGGTTCAAGATCGTCCAAATTTTATCTTACTATATGATTTTCTCCTGGGGAAGAGTTTGTGATGACTCTAGTTCCAAAGGTGAATCTAGTAGGATTGGTCGATGTTTAGGTACGAGATCTTGTTCTACGGATGGATCTACTAGGTAGCTGAATGATCGATTTCGGAAGCTTGCAGAATCTTCTACGGGTCATCTACTATGATAGGGGGATTTGGGTACGGATGAGCTACGGTATTGATTCTTCGTGAAGCCGAGATTTTAGATCCGGAAGCTTAAAGAGAATGGTATTGGTGAATGTTTACGGATGAGTGGTCTTTCTAAAGCTTTACTAAGGTGAAGGATGGTCAAATAAAAAGGGATGGATTAGTGGAGTCACGGTGGAAATGGGTTGTTGTTGTGAAGATAGCTATGAATCTGATGGTGAAAATGCGAATGTTTTGGATTATCGAGTTTTATGTGCATTTATGGTTTAGTATCTAGACTTGCTTCAACACTTTGCTAGGGTGATGAGAACAAAAAGAGTTTACTCTAAAAAATGAGTCTATGGGGGTACTTGCTTGTTTAAGTATCTAAAGGACGAGTCTATAAGAGTTTGCTAGACTATCATGTACTCGGTGTCCCACCATCTCCCGCTATCTTTGGTGAGTGATGGGATAGGTCTATCGGATAGCTTAGAGTTTTAGTGTCTTTTGTTGGGTCTACTGAGGAAATTGAGTGGGTCGCCGAGGTGGATTATGGTTGTTTTGAGCTATACTTGGTCCACCACCAATATTGACAAAACCAATCTAAGGGAGTGTTTTGGGGTTTTTTGAGTTTTATGTAGTCTTGAGGTTTGGAAGAGTTTCCTATAAGCCGGCTCATGATTTTACTAGGATGGTGAGACAACTTGATTCTACTCTTCTAAGTTTAGTGAGATTTTGAGAGTTCCTAAGGGATACCTAGGATATTTTGACTCAAAGAATCCCACCGTGATCGCCATTATGTTAGGGTGCGGTGGGATAAGTCAATCAGCTAATGACAAAGTCTCTAAAGATGAGAAACTAAGCTTTTAAATCACTCGAGTCCCCGCCGTCGCCATTGTATTAGGGTCCCGTGATTTGGCCGATTAGCGAGCCAAATGACGATGTAACATCAAACCAAGATTTGGAGCCCAAGGACCTAGCCTTCCTGGACTGAGAGAGGGCTCTCTCTATTATATGCAAAAGATATCGGTGTGTTTGCTTGTGTGTTCGATATTAGGCTAGTTATGAAATAGGTTTTGGTGCAGGGTTTTTTAAGTTCGTGAGGGATAAAACTGATAAAAGATGTAAAAATGGATGACAGTGAGATCAATTGAGCTGTGGGGCCAAACGAGGTCAAGGAAGCTATGAGATGATGATGCAAAGTTAACATGGGGCCGATTTGATTCACGGTAGAAGGGATCTTTGGGCAAAATGGATTGAATGGACAACAAGTTTGTGAAGACGAGGATTTCAAGTGTAACTAGTTGATAGCATACATAAACATGTTATAGCAAGCCATTAATCATGCTAAATGTAACTATGAGCTAGTTAAAACATTGAAATCAAACATTCCAACCATAGAGGTATAGACCCTCTGGCAAAGGAAATGGCTATCGAGACTTTGGGGAAAACACATAAGACAAACTAACAACTCATGGCTAACGGCAGAAACACCTAAGCATGGTCTCCTAAGTCATTGGGCACTTTGACAAACAAGCTTTCATAGTTTTAGGCAAGGAGAAGCTGGTCAGGACTAGGCCTCCTTGGTTCTCCAACAAGATGATCAACTAATCGGTCAAAGAGAAATTTTTATGGACATAACTATGGACAGCTTATGAGTAGGCGGAGACACACCATACATCCTACTCAACATACGTAGAACACGTGAATAAAAACTGGCAAACATTATCCTTTAGTTACTAAAAAATGAGTTAAGGATTCTTTAGCATAACTAAGGAAGAAGAAAACATCAAGCTATGAAGATTCGGGAATTTTTGAGGGTGCCTCCATGGGCATATCTCAAAACTAATCTCTTGATCTATGGCTCACAAGAAGAATGTATTATGAATGAAAACTAGAAGACAAAACATAGCAAAAGAGAAACACCTTCATTCTACCATGTCATGGAATCCACATCTGTGTCCTTCATCACTCCTCAAAAGCATCCAAGAGGCAGTCCAAAAAATGTAACAACACAAAGTGTATTCATCAAAGCTCATATGACCAATGTATTAATTCTTCTCTCAAGTTCGACCTGCGATTTACAATGAAACCCATGGAATAAATAGGCTTGAGGGAGGAAAATATAAATAGACAACTAGCTATCCCATTGTACAGAGTCAAAATATCTAAACTTGTCCTTAAGGCTTTGCAAAGCCTAAGGCACAAAATATCCCATAAAATATCTAAAAGAAAGCACTTTAAAAACGGAAATTATATTGACTTTACATCATTTCGAGATAAAATAACTTAACACATTTGGGAAAAACATATTTTTGAGGTTCAAAAATTACAAAAAATACTTCATATTTATGCACGAAAAAAGGTCCACGACTTCTTGGAGGAAATTGGCAGCCTTCCCGATGTGGAAATGAGGCTCATGATAAGCTCGTTGGAAAGCTTTCTGTGTCACTCGGTGCAACGCTTAAATCATCTCCAATCGATGCACAGGAAGTTCCCCAAAACTGTACGTGTGTGCAAAAACCCAGAAAATAGCGGTAACGTGTAGGCGAGGCGAGAATGTGCAAAAAGAGGGCATTTTTCGCCAATTTGAGGGCGAATGATCTCCGAATGCCACGAAAATCGCTGGAGACCTGCTCATGGAAAGTGTGGCATCCATCGGTATCATCCTCCTCCCTCGAAAAGCTCATCAAGCTGAAATGGCGAATTTATGAGTTTTCGACCAAAAACCCAAAAAATGCCAAAAAACAAAAAGTTGCCGAAAAAATGCCCAAAATTGGCATGCATGACCCTCCAAGGGTCCATAGCAGCATCCTCTGAAGGCGGGGCCAAAATATCAGAGACTGATATGCTTTTCCCTTCTTTCCGTGCTAGGCACTTCCCCTTTGCCTTCTTCAATTTCTCTTTGTTTGCCTTTATTTTGCGGCAGGAAAAGCCGAAGTTGACTTTTGGAAGTGATGTGTCCTTTTCCTCTGGGCTCTAAATCTGTTTTCCCTCTCAAGCTTCATTTCCAAATGTTTGTTAGCTCTTTCAAGCCAAGCCTCTTTGTTTTCCTCAATTTCTGCTCAAGAAGTGCGGTGAGGAGAAGAGCTTGGGCCCCAGGCTGCTCTTCTGCTCTCTACTTTTCCAAGGCTCTTTTAAGCCCGATGGTCATAGGCCTCTTAACTGAAGCTGGTCTCCCTCCTCTTCATCATCAAACTCACCAATGAGCTCTTCAATTCTTTCTTCGCCTTTCTTGCCCTCTTTCTTATACTTAATACTTTGTGCCTCATGATTAGCTTGTGTGCACATTCATTTGTTTGTTTTCAATCTCCAAGAAGTGGTTGAAATTCCTTGCCCTTTGAAAGATCCTCCTCTAATGCCCACTCCAATTTTTCCCTTCCCTTATGGATTAGGAGATTTTCAAAGAGCGGGCCTCATTATCACAATCATCTCGCTTTGGATAGGGATAATAATTCACCTCAATACTTTGTACTTTCTCCAACTTTACTTTTGCCTTTGAAAGCCAATCTGGCGCTTTTCCTCCTTGGCATGCTAGAAGGTGTCTTTTGGGAAATTTCCTCTTGCTAGGAACAATCTTGTCCAACTTTATTAAGGTGGCAGCCTGTATTGTTCTTCATCAATTTTTGTCCAATTTGTGGCTCGGGAGGTCATTTCAATTTCTGCCCAACTTCTTTGTTCTTCAACTTGCACTTGCTGTTGTTCCTCATCATCACTTCAACATTCATCGATATCCTTTTTCATTGCGCATTTCATCTTGGACTGTTGTCCTTCACTTTCTATTTATGCAATCCCACCATTTGTATCTAGTCACCCTTCATCATGGACTACTTTGTCCTTCATCCTCTATCGCTGCGCTATCATCCCTTTCTTCTTCTTTGTTGTTCACGCACTCTCCCTTCCTCTTGTTGACTTGGGCTGTCCGGTGGTCATTACGAGCCTTCTGGAGTGAGCCTGCGGACAAAGGCAGCAGGCGATGGACGGTGGAGGTAAGGAGAAAAATGGGCGGGAGGAACGGTGGCAAAATGCAGATGGGCGATGAATAAATCCCATGAAACCTCTTTCTTCTAGGTAGTGGGAAGATAATCTTGATAAAAGAGTGATGGAGAAAGAGAAGATTTTGTGATTGAACCTTCTTTTGAGTGGATTCCATTTTCTCTATGCTCTTCGACAAAAAAGTAAGGGAGGGGTTCGGTGCACCTTACGGCCATTCATCAATAAACGAACATGGTAGAGCGAGAAATTCGATTAAACCTCCCTTAACGGTAAATAAACTGTTATAGCTTTCATTGGTGGAGCATAGGCGGCATCAAGGAGAGATATGAAAAAGGAAAATAGCGATGTGACCTCTGTATTGAGGCAGTCGAAGGTTTGTAATCCTCTAAGTCAAGGCTAAGAGCTTATTTAAAAAACTACTTTTCGCCATGATACGGGATCTTGGTGGCCTTGGACACATACCTTGGAGAAATTTTGAAATCAAGACCCACCACTTGGAAGTGTTTTTCTTTGAATCTCGGGCGCTGATGTGTTAATGGTGGCATCTTGACTTCTTCTATACGGCAGAAATCAGGCGACCTACTTCATGGAAGTTGAAAAGTACGGATGGATGAGCATTGACTCAGCACGTAGAGATAGGCTCATATCTCTTATGTGGACCTCACATTGTCTTGCCTTGGGCATTTACTTTGAATATGCTTTGGAAAAGACAAAGCTGCCTTAACACGTACAATGGCAAAATGTCTCTTACAGAAATCAAAGTAACTTGTGTCCTTTCTTGCTTTTGTGACGGAGAGAGACAATGTGAGGTGGATGCTTGCAACAAGTGTCTTTGTAATAAACTCTGTTCTCTTAAGAAAAAGTCCTATTCACCTTTAGAATATCTACTGTCAACATGTTCTACGCGGGAAATAACACGGAGGTGAAGGGAGAATAGCTATTTGTGTAAATTTCCTGCATACGGTGTTAAAAAATCACTCTTCTTGTGAATTTTGTTTAGAGAGCCAATCAACACATTTGTGTCTTAAGATGAATCTCAATCATAAAAACCACGCTCTTGAGAAATGGTCTTCTACTGCTACGAAAATATCACGGTCAACAACTCTTCAATATGATAAAATATGAGTGGAAATAAGGGCAATTGTATGAGGTAGGATGTATACAATGTCAAAGTTTCTTGGTAATTTTGGAGAAGTTAACAACACATCTTTGTGTACGCATATAGGTAGAATTTCAATGATTAACAACCACCGCCTTGTATAAGTGTGCCAGCAGGTCACGATCTTGCATCTGTGCAATCCACCATAAATATGTTTAGATAGTCAATACAGTGGAGCAAAAATGACAGGGGTTTGAAGATTCCAAAGTTTTTAGGCGAGAGGGTTTATTGAGTTTTCTCCTTTCAAAACAATCAATAGCCTGTGGATATAATACCCTGCGGTTATGTTAGAAAACCTCGCTTGGATGGATAGCAACTTGTCGATGAAAACTTTGGACAACCTGAGCGGAGTCAACCAACAATACGGTGAATATTTGTCTCTTTATGAGGAGCTGTGGCCGACCTTCCCTTGTAGCCTCAACTTGTGAACTCCTGCTTGATCGAGAACCCTTTCCCCTATTAAATCTCAGTTCTCTATATGTGTGTTAACCCCACCAAAACGAGGATCATACACGAGGGCAAATTTAACCTTCGGTGTGTGCATACATCCAAACTCACTTTGTTTATGGAACAATGGTGACGATCTTTGAAACAAGCTTTATAGTTTTAATAAGGGTTTGTAGCAGCTTTATTTTACTTCCCATAATTTAAGCTCTTGTTAAATATGTAAACTCATTTTCTTCTTTATATGACCTACATCTATACGAATACCAACTTTTTGTGTTGAAATAAGCTTGAATGAACAAAAACGGAGTTGAGTTGAGAAACTAAAATTAAAACGCCCTTTCTCTAGTTTATGGACCTTACCTCTGTCTTTTGATGTTGTGAAAGTATACGATCACTGATCCTTTGATTAATTAAGAGTGAAATTATCTTGCTCTTAGTTTCAAAACCAAGTATCTCTGTGGAGTGTTTTTGAATGACACGGTCGGCCTTTTATCACATTTCAGCACTTCGGATCACCGTGTGAAAACCTTGTTTTTAGCTATAGTGGCAGGGGTTGAAGGTTTTGACTTTGATACGAAACACTGTAGTAGTTTAGCCTGCTTGATCTCTTTATAGGTATTTCGGTGAACTTATCCTATAAACACAACTCCAAACTAGGGCATTTTTATAGTACAATCCCTTGCGAGGTATGGTGATATATCGAATAAACTAGGACAAGCCACCCTTTAATTCGATCTTGGTAAACCTTGCTGAAATGATTTTTAGCATGTATTTGATATCGAAAGCAAGGTCTAACTCGGCGAAGCTTTGCTCTAACCCTTTCACTTCACACAGTTTCGATTTCAAACTTCCATGTTACTTAGAAATTGTTTCGGAACCGAGGGAGAAAAATGTGTGAAAATACCTCCAGATTTGATGAACAACCCTTGGGGAGGGCTGGAGCGACACCGGAGGTCTTCAAAGTACGCGCGGCACTCTTTCGAGAAAAGAACGGCGCACGGTTTACCAATGGTAGCCTGTCGGGTCGAGAGGCGGTCGGGTTGTCGGGCGCCTGTACGAGAGGCGCGTCGCGCCTTTGTCGAGGGCGCGTCGCCCTTGCTCATCGACCGACAGTGTAAACACGCTCCCGAGCGCGTCGCGCGGGTTTCCCGGGCGTGGCCGTGCTAACGGTACAAGCTGCGCAAATCGACCCGATTTTCTTGTTTCAATGCGCAGGGGAGGCATGGGACTTTGTTCTTGATTTTGAAAATGATAAACTCACCCTTGACCTTCACCTTATGTCATTCCAAATTTTCCAACGGTCACTTGGTCTTTAAATGTAAAGTGACAATTTTGTTTGGCCTTTTTGCGGGGTTTTAAGGTCTTTTTAGTCCTTTTAACAACCTCGGTGTATTCCATATCTGCGTTGGAGATTTGCCACACTTTTGGACCGTGTTAATCACGGACCAGCCTCTTTATAAAAACAGCAATGGCTTAAAAAAAACCGAACTTTGTCTCACTTTAGAAAGGTGACTTCGACTTACTTTTGTTCTTTGGGTGATAAACACCGAACTTCGGGACTTTGAAAAATAACTCAATAACTTCCACATCACCTCTTGCCACTATTTTAAGAATGCGGTGCTATTCTAATGTAAGGTAACCCACTTTAACTCTTGTCGAAAGATAATGCTTAAAAAAGTTGTTTTGTTTACGAAGGACGGAGCTTGCCTTGTCAATTGCTTTGTGACTTCGGTGTTTTGCATTACTCCTTCAAACCTTTTTCCCTACGTAGATATCAAACTTCTTGGTCTTCTCGGTTTTGATCATGGTCTCTGACTGAAAAAGGCGCCTTAACTTTCGACGCACTTCTTTGCTTGTGTCATTTGTAAATTTACTTGTCCCTTTTTGAATAATGAGAAAACTGCACTTGTTTTAAAACTCCCCAAAACACGGACACTCCATCAAAAACACTTCTTTGTCTATTCATATTTGGTATACTTGTTCACAATGTCCTTTTGGGAACAAAACTCAAATTGCCTCCCATCATTTGTGAAGTATGTCTAAAAAGGGAAAATTATGGACTAGGGAGGAATAGGTCCCTTTGAAATATAGTTATCATTTATTCGACCGGTGTATTAACTTTTTGTAATAGAACCATTGCAAAAGCCAACTCTGTGTCCACAACTTTGACACTTTAGGTGAGATTTTAACAAAGAAAAATCATCCAAAATGTTTGTCAAAAGGCATTTGAGAAAGGCTGTTTTATTATATGGAGATCGCATGTGCTCTTCCAATTTGTATGATAATTTTTGCTTTCGGGAGATTTGAGCTCCTTCTTTGATTGTAAATTACCATATTTTGGCTGCATCCCTTCATACACAATTCTCTGTTTACTTAGGCGCTCCTTTAGACTTTTGGTATGTGACGGTGGGGTAATGTTTGACCCTTTCTCTTAAGAAGCGCCCCTTTTTGTATTAATGACTGGTGTAAAGACCTTTTGCTTCCTTCCTTTGTCTTTCTCTTGCATCTTAGACTAATCGATCTTTAACAACATCCAATGCTTTGGCCATGCACTCATAAATGGAGGAGGCTCTTCCTCGGGTAAAAACCTGCGAAGGTTGTCGACAAATGCGGTGACACGGTTGCACCACCGGATGTGATGGTAAGCAAACCACTTGAAAAACATCAATACTAGCACCTCTGTTTGCAATCATCCTTTGTGCTTCGGAAAAGCCTAGCCAAAAATGTCACTTTGTCTCTCTGTGCTGCGAGGGTATTTGAAAATATCATTATTTGCTTTAGTCAACTTATAGCTGATTTTTGAAAGATAATCTCTTGTGACTATGGAGGTCGGCACCTTTTTGAAAAAACAAACAACACCTGCCTAGGTGATGACATGATGCTGTCGACATCTCTTCAATTTGGTTTTGTGGGGAAAACATGCTTCCCATGATTATGGTGTTTTACTCATGATATGTATTTCTAAAGTTTAAAAATTCATATGATTTGAAACTTCAAATGACCTATATTAGACCAAACTCTATTTTCATTTGAACTTGCATATTTGAGACTCTATCCTGTGCGATTATCACTCCTTATTGAAGAAACTGAGAGTTATTTCTTCCTTCATTAGGTAAAAAGGAAAACACGGGTTTACGCATTCCTTTAAGTCAATGCGGCCGGCGCCCTGCGCTTATAGATGAGCTGCAACCCTGCAGCATGATAGAGGAGGTTAAGGCCATGACAATTTACCGGTTCTTTGAGGCAATTACAGTGTCCTTTTCTTCTTTGTAGTTTTCATCTTGGAAGGAAAATGCAAGGTTTTGATGAGTGGCTCTACATTTTTGCGGACATATCTCGAGCTCATGTTACCTTTAGAAGCGATTGTTCTTCTAAACGTAGATTCAAACATTTCCTCTTTGAGATGAGATTGTATTTCTGTTCTTTGCGGGAATCCATAAAACCTTTTGTGAAACACCTACTAATCGACGAGAGCGCTGGTTCATGCGATTGCTGAAACCTAGGGGTATAAGTGGCGCGACTTAGAGCTGTTTGTCAATTTTGTTGCGAGTGGGAGGTCGGTCATGGTTGGTATGTAACGAGATGGAGGCTTTTTGGCTTCTTGATGATTGCCAAGGGTGAAAATGTCTTAAAACGCCACTTCCTAACATAGGGGGAACTTTTGAAACGGAGACTTGGATTTTTCCTTTTTGAGTGATGGACGGACAGGGGGCTTTAGCCGGTAGGATAGTGATAATGGGGTTTTGATTTCGACAAGGTGAATTTGAAAAGTAGAAGAAGCGAAAAAAAGTTTTAGGAGGAGTTTTCTAGATGACATATTGACATAAGAAATCAGTTTCTGAAAACTAAATTTGTAGATATAGTCATCAGCAACATGTAAAAAATATTGATGGCCACCAGTGGCTCCATTTGGGGGAGGGCAGCTCCTCGTTAGGAGGTGTCCGAAATTAGAATCTTTGGCTTATGAAGACCGGTGCCTTATCCATTGTGCAAAATTTACCCTTTTCTTGATGTTATTTCTGAAAAATTATTGACATAGTTAACATCAATGATACTTCTACCTACCCCACTATCTTTCCTAACATTTTTTTTTCTTTTCTCTTTCTGGTAGCATTTGAACTAGCGACCTTTTGAGAAATGTATATTTTTTCTTTTTGCAAAATGAACCTATCTATTTCTACTCTTATATCTCCCGGGAGTTGATTAAGGTAGTGACTCCTTCATTCTCCCCCTCACACAGAGCTAGATCGGCTTGTCAAAGATTAAGCGAGTTTTGACGGGTTTTTATTCTCTAATCTAAAACATGAAATTCAAAAATGATCAAATCGGGATTAGGCGGGCGGTTGTCATGCATTTGTGGCATAAAAGACAAGGTTTGCACACAAATGTTATTACGCAATAAAAGGAAACTAGACAAGCGGGGCTAAGATGTATGATAATGACTTTTTTTCATCCCTTTCTTCTCTCTTTGGTTATGTTTTAGGCATGTGGAACGAGAATCTCCTAATCTAGGCTACAGCAGTAAGTCAATCTTACACAATGTGGCTATCTTGGCACTCACTAACTTATCGGCCAAATAAATTTAAACATGCTCGGCTATGATTAGGCTAGATAGGCCCAGACAAGACGTTAGTACTAGTAGCGGCATTTGAACTTGCTCGCTTTACGAAAGACTATTTTGGAACATGGGCCCTTTGTTCTATCTTCACTTGCCCTCTTTTACTGCATTTCTTTTGTTTTTTTGACTTTCTTTTGTCTTTTCTTGTTTTGACTTTTCTACCTTTTCAAAATTTCAAACAATGGTATGTACAATGAATGAAAGTGTCCCAAACTCAAAAATCTTGGAAATGACGGAATTTAAGCATCATCCTCGTAAGGATCTCCTCTCACCCTTGGCCCACTTAACTCACGAAAAGAAAAATTTGAAATTTTCTCTCTCTAACATGACATGGGGATTCATGCAAGAATATCTAAACGACCAGTGTCTTCCCTTTGTACCTCTCTAAATATACGATTTCCACTCCTTTCCCTTCTTGCTTATGCTTTCCTCAAGTAATGCACTTATTATTAGTCATTCTTAAATAGATAATGACATCATCAGGTATACACGGATACGGTGGCAGGAACATGGCCTTCATGAAAAGATTTACCGATATTAGGTGGTTTTGCAATTTTGAGCTTGAAATCTGATCTACCTCCCGCAAACTTGAAAAAATCTTTAAATTTATTGTCCTGATAGGGAATCTTATGATCATGACCTGAAACATCATATTGCAGGCCATGATTAAAAGCACTTTTATTTGGTAAACCATGGTCTTGGGTGGAAAAAACATATTTTACTGTTATAAGGATATACGGTATACTTCTAAAATCCGACGAGACTCTGTCCATGTTTTATCCACGATTATTTCGATTAGTTTCAGTTGTTGTATTTTCTATTGTCAAAGTTTGTTCTTTGAGGGAAGTTGTCCAATAGGTAGTTTTCCATTACTTTTTCTATAAAAATTAGTGTTACGCATGTGGTTTACGATTTTAGCATTTCCAGTTCTTCATGAAAGATAGAATATGAACGATTTAATTAGTTTAGGTATGCCGAATTGCAAGCTGTCATCCTGGGCGATAAGAAGTTTATCAGCATTTCTCACGATGTGAGGCTGTGAGGTTTTGGTCAAGGTTTCATTTGCGGTGGGAGGGTCACATGATGGTAAATCTTTGAGGTATGGTAGAAACATTAAACTCCCTTGCTCCCGGAGTTTCCAAATAGGTTTATGATGTGTAGGTCTTCTAAAGCGCCCTTTGGAAGAGGTTACTACTGAAGTCTTGCTAGTGTTTGACTAAAACTAGAGCAATTTTGCTTGATAGTACATGATTTGTGCTTCTTGTTACAAATGCTACCCTTGAAAGGGAAAACTTACTTTCCTCAAGACACAGCGATCGCAGTCATGGTAGTTTTGAGTGTCTGGTTCATCATAGAACACCCGAGGGGACGGTGATGTGGTGGATCCCTACCAAGTCTACATCGATTTACCTGCGCTCTTCCTCCATGTTTTCATCAATATGCATAATGAAAGAGTTCGGTCGGAACGCAAGGAACACATTGGAATGTTGTACGGCCTATCTTGAGCGCGTCCTTATATTTCATGTGTGATTAACGGTAGAGTATTCGAGTACGTAAGAAACACGGGGAATGGTGACATATGACATGTCTAGTTGGATATTCCCTTGGAGTTTGGCTCCCCAAGATGCGGATAAAGCTTGTCCGTACTTGGGAGGAATGTACGCCACTTCTATATCCATGATCGGATGTTTCGCGGTGTTGTGCCCGGTCGAAACAAAGGTCTTTGATCGAAACCCAGGCATTGGACTCTACTTGAATCAAATGAATACAAGTCTTTATGCTGGTCTTGTGATTTCCAAGCCTAACGCTTTCCCATTACTACCAACATAAGATTATGCGAGCGCGAGTCTAGCATGGCATTGTGGAGGATTTGGTCGTGGATTTTCAAGCTAATGTAAAAGGAAAATCTTTATTACGATTTTCCTCTATCTTTGGACCAAACAATACTTCGAAGAATTATCATCGGTGAGATTAACAATGTTTGCATCATTCCCTAGATTTAAGACTTTTAGTACTTGGGGTTTATAAGAGTTTTGGGCAATAAGTTCGGTAAGAGAGCATGGTGATCTTGATCTTGGCGATTTCGCCTTCAAAGCTAAAAGGCAAGCTGAAGTTTTAGATATGTTTGTTTGACTTTTTCGTACGACCTTGTCTATGTTACGAGTTTGTTGACCTTGTTTAGGGATTTTGTTTGCCATAGTTGTTTCGGTGACTTTTTTGGCAGTACCGGAGGTATTTGAGAGAGGACTAGTTTGGGTTGCTTTGGATTGGTTTGGTCGGTCTTTCTTACTAGCCTTGATTTTGTCATTGCCTATTTGCTTTCTTGAGGATGAGTAGTAGGGACTTTAGTAGTATTTGAGTTACCTTTCTTCGCATTATCTTGGTTTCTTTTGCTTCTAAGGTCATATTTCGTGAGCTTCTATAATGGCATTAGTCTTGGTAGAATTAAATCGAGATCTTCATGATTTTGGTCTAATACAGCAGATTGGAGAAAAGAACGCTTGTTCTTCTTGTGAGGTACACCTGCTCCTCATTATCGAGATCTATGAGTTTAAATGATGTTCATCAAGAGGGTTACGTATCCCTAATCATCCTCTTCTACATAGTTTTCATTGAATGGTGGTCTAATGTTGGTCATTTTCTGTTGGTACATTTTGAGGTAGCCTATCCTAAGTTTTGTTTCGGTTTGTTTTTTGGAGGTTTGGCATTTGATTTGTCTAATAGGCGCCTTTTCATTTATATTTTCCCATTTTGGCTACATGGATTTGACTAAGTGTCTATTCGGGGATCTAGGGAAGGTGATGAAAGTGGAGCCCTCATCTTTATAGGTGACCTTTCTTTGCCAGTCTAGTCCTAGCTCTTTTTTTATTCAAGTTGTGGCATCTGCTTTTATGGCTATTTGTTGCATTTCCTCTAAGGTAGGGGGATCCTTGTCTCTCGGATGGTATGTCATGTCGGGATCAAATCCCTCGGGAATTTTGCAAGGCTAAACCAAGTGGGGGTTTGAAATGAGGTGGGAGGGAGTTATATACAGCACATTGAACCTAGTACGGTAAAAAGCTTGGACACTTTCCCCATTTCTAAGATTTTAGGTTGTTATATTCTAACGGGATTTGAATGGGGTTTCTTCGGTTCCCACCTATTTACGAAGACTTGATTAGTTCTTGGATATCATGGATATTGTTTGGAGCCAAACTTTTGAACCATGCTTTGGGTTCACCACCAAGACTTTGGGCGAATATTCTCACCGGACGGTCTGGAAGTCTTGTACCTCTCAGGTATTCATAAACATCAATTATTCTCTTTCCCTCTTTGTAGGTGTACAGTGATTTTCTTACAGGTAAAATATGAGATTTTAATAAAATTAAACTTGTTTGGGGAAGGACTCTAAGCTGGTGTGTGCTTTACAAGTCTTATCCCCATTTATAATAAATTGAATAATGATATAGATGAAGATTAGTGACAAAAGATGGGTGATTTATTTAATTAATTGATTTAAAACCCAGTGTGGATGAACACGGTTGATACGATGGTTTTTGGCCAGAGATGCGGATGATAAGGAGCTGGTGATAAAGGAAACTGAGGTGGGAGGGTAATGAGGTGAACTTCTAGGGACACGTGGGTAGGCATTTCAAGGTTCAAGATCATACGAGGTTACTCTTACTATGATTTTCTCTGGAAAGAGTTTGTGATGGCACTCTAAGTTTCTCAAAAGATGAATCTGGCTGGACAATAGATATTTATATGATGACTCAGTTATTCTGTGATCCCTGGGCCTTTATTTCATCTAGGCTGACAGGAACACCTTTGACAGTGTTTTGCATCTGTTAAAGGCATTTTATTAACAGTGAAAATTAAGTGGCATTATTTCTTGACTTTTGGGGAGTGGTCTGTCTCTCCATGGCTATGTCTGTGTCAATGTTGGCGGGCAAATCTCGGTGCATTGTTCAATGTGGGTGTGTCAGACACCCTGTTATGTATGGGCAGATGTCATGAATCATAAAGGTTCAATAAAACTTTGGTTGAAGATACGATGAGAGACAGATCACGACTCGTCGAGACATTGGAGCGACTCCGTGTTCATTTTACATAATGTACACGTGATGGTTAGTCAAATGGTGTGTGAGATTCACACTGGCTTGTTCTTGGTGTCAGAACATGATGGTCACTCATCTCATCTGCCGGGTGTGGGAGCTACTAGTGGACTGCGACGTCCTACTCGTCTGCAGATAAACGGACTGCGGCGGAGGCCCAAACGAAAATTCAGCAGAAAGCAGGTATAGTGAAAATACTCCAAAAAAGGCGATTGTCGACGCATAACGGAGCATGTGAATTGTGCCGCCCGCAGCCTAGGTAGTAAACCCTTTCGATTGGATACCATCTGTGAATGAGTTCCATGGTTGTGCACTCTTCGGTAGTGGCCATGTTCATCGCATAGTGTACAACATATAATGGGCATTATTGGAGGCCATTCTATAATCCTCTATTTCTCTTGTAAGTATAGGATGGTGTAAGGTTCGTCATTGATCGGCCCGAATGGAGGGATCCTCTTGATAGGATCGCTCGATCGCATGTAAGAGCGTTCCTATACCATGGTATCTACGCTTGCAATGGTGTGTGTAGTGCCCATAGCTGCCATAGAAGGCACATGCATGATTGGTATGCAAAAATTTTCCTTTACCTGTGGTGGTAGGTTCATTTGTAGAACGTGGTGTCGGTGTTCTGCTTGAGAGCCAGAGGTGGTTTTAACTTGTCCAACTCCGGACATATGTGGGTGAGATGGCCTATAACATCGCATATGGCCTTGTTGGTGATTCCCTTTGAATGGAGGGAGTCACCATATTCTTCCTTGTTTTGTGGTTTTCTTAGCCGTGATATATTTGGTTTCGCAATGGGGACTTCCCCTTTGCCGAGGCGGTCTCGACGGTTTCTTGGGTTGGTTGGGGCTCCTTGGGGGTGGGGGCTTTAGCTTTGTGGCGGTAACATTGGTGGCTCTTGTTTTGGAAGGGGGAACAAGGTACCAAACTAGGAATTCCAAAAATATGTTGGGTAACACCGGTGTTGCCAAAAACCTTCTGGGATACAGCTTGACTAGAGGTAGAGGAAAAGGGATTTGGGAAGAGCGGCGTAGGCTAGAGAGGGTTGTCGTGGTTGATGCCTCGGTGTCGTTACTACTTCGAGTCCATATCTTCGGCGGCCTCGATTAGCAGTGTGAGGACATCTGCAGGAGCCCTATGGCATTGGGTGATACCTCGGGGGATAATGGAAGGATCTCTAGGGGTGACCTAGGACGGACAGCAGTTTAGTCAGCACAGGTTTTTATTCTTGGTACCGTGAAATACACTCTCGCACATTGCATCTACATAGGGTAGAATTACATGTTTGTGTTGGTTGGGGACGCTTCTGTTTGTGCGTCGATTCAGTCACTTGATAATGATGCGATCCTCGTGGGGAGCATCATAATGTGGAAGACGAGAGGAGGATATGGAGGACATGGCATACATATAACTCCGCCCGAGGAGTATATTTTAATCCAAGTGAGCGTCAAGACTTCGATGTCTATGTGGACACGTCTTGTCGGCTAAGCAGGACACAGAGGACATTTTGGTAGAGGCCAATGAGGTCGAGGGACCCAACCATCGTGAGCTCCAGTCTTTATGACCCGAGGGTTTTAGTTCGGGTAGACAACACGCAAACATTTTTACATGATGCATGTCGATGCCCTGTATATAACACTGGTGAATAGGCAGTATTACGTATCGATGCGGTATACGGAATGCAACCATGGAAGGAAACCTAGGGGTGGCTTTGTCTAAGTCAAAAGCCATCATGCACATATCGGCGGGGTCGATAGCACCTAATGTGGAGAGAAGTAGGGATTTAGTTGTTTGAGCACGGCTTGCGGTGCCTCCCGATGCAGACATAGCAACGGGTGATTGAGCTAAATCATCTACGATTCTATAATTATGGGCCTCTTTGGAGTAGTTACTGCTCGCTTATTAGGTCCTTTTCCCTCTATGGAAATGTTTCTATAGGCATCTTTGAAATGGTCAAAGGTGTAACGGTGCACTAGTACTAGCCCCTAACATAGTGGAGTACGGTGGGGTGTCATAGCGTGATTCCATGTTTGGAAAAACATTTCTTCTCCCGTCATGTAGATTTCATGGCTGTTTTTCTGAGAATCATGCGGGTTTGAATTTGCTGCTTCTTTGACCGTCCCTTGGTGGGGAAAGGTTCTTACATAAAAGCGAGTTGCGGGAAGATCCTCCTTGTCCTCGACTCTTGTAAACTTTTTTAACTCGGGTAGATCGGAATAGGTGGTGAGTATAATGTTCGTACTCACCACATATTGAACAAGAATGGTTTGTTCGCAGAGGTGGCCTTTTTCCTTGCCGTTGGGCATTGCTTGGCTCTGGTTTTTGACTCCGTTCAGAGGTACCTCTAGCCTAGGATCACGGTGGCATTGGTTGCTGCCCCCACATCGAGGTTCCATTTGAGCTTGTTTTTTGATTTTCTTAACCACATTAGGAGGGTAGTTCTCTTGGTAATACCGGTGTGGTTGATTCTGAGACGACTGTAAAGTTCACACGAGCATTGGTTTGCACGCAGGTGTGTCGTGTACTTGGGACTAAGCATAACGTTGTCCCTTGTTTGTCGGGTTGGGGGGCTTACTTTTGTCGGTGTTTCTTTCTGGCGTCTGGTCCCCTCGGTACAGGAGGATAGGGTCCTCCACGGTGATATGCTTCGCCTACTCGTCAAGTCTTGTTGAGGCATGTGATGACTTTGAAATCCGGGTTGAGACATGTTGGGTAGAATTTTTGTGCGTAAATGGGATTGGAACTATTGCTACCTAGGTACCCTTGGGTCATTGACCCAATTAGTCGAGTGCGAGTTCGACGTGCCTTGAAATTCTTGATAAGTTTGCGAGCGTTGGGCATTATGCAAGATATTACAATGTATCATGTATAAATTAGTTCAAGCTTTGGGCTTTACGATTTCCTCCTCTCCCGAGATGTGGAGTAATGCTTCACTACATCCTTTGAAATCTCAATAAATCGGAATTTTCCAGAATAAATCTAAGAGGACGATCGTCGAGTTTAGCTTTGGATAAGCTGTGACACCGCCTCCCACTCATGAATATGGTCGAGGAGAGATATGGATGGTGGGAGTTTGTCTAAAATTAGTCGGTAACTCCATTCCCAAATCATGGTGAATGGGTATCTACAAAAAAATAGAAGTGAGAATGCGGTAGCGAGGGCGCTGAAGTTCTAGGTGAAGTGGGAGGTTTCTCCACATACCATTTCACGGCTACTCCCCGTGAGTTCATTTGAAATAGCCTCAATCGAATAGTGTCGTCGATCATACTGTTGATAATTTCCTGGGTGAAGGTCATTATATGATTACTGGGTCTTCGCTTGCTTGCCTTTGAACTTTGGTATATCCGAAGGGCTTTGTGGGCATGGGAGGCCATGAAGGATCGTGTGTGATGGGGTCCATTTGTGTGAGCTTGGTTAAATCGGTAGATTCAATGCAGCTAAGAAGGGTGAATGGGAGGTTGACGCCATGGCAACGTGTGAAAGACACGAAGTTACATGGTTAGAATGAGGTTAGTACGCAGTACCTTGATGTGTGTTTAGCCGGATTCCCAAATGGGGACGCACTCCTATGCCCCACAGGGGTGGGGGAGTGGTGTGCGATGTGGTCGTAGAGCCGACTTGGAGTTCCCAACTATGGATTTTGCTCCAATTAAGGATGAACCCCGATGATGGTGGGAGCATTTTGTCTTTTACGCCCTCGTAGCGAAAGACCTAAAACCCCTCCCTATAATGGGGGGAGGTCCAAAGACGCTGGTCGATGAGGTTCCATTGGGACCATTTGAGTGTCGGCCCGGGGTTAGGTTTGGAAAATTTTGAGGGATAGAGTCTAGGTCAAAGAAAAATTATGGCCAAATACATAAAACAAAGCGAAAATAAAATGATTTTCCCTTTAACTTAATCTATGTGTCAATCAAGAAAAAATATGGTTTTTATTTGTTTTGCGCATGATATAAAATCCTAGAACCTATGCATCCTCAAACACTCAAATGTAGCGGGCCTTGAGAAAATTTCTTGTGAGTGCTGGCACGATGTCCCATAAGCGGCAAACGCCCCAGGTCAGCAAGAGAATCCACGAGGTAAGGGTGAATCAGTGCAGCGCTTTTTGCTACTTAGTCACCTATAGGGTAAAGGATACTAGTTTTGTACATAAGAACCATCATCACATGAGGCGTTCGAGGTCTTGGGCTTCCTTGTAGTCGTGACTAATAGTGCCGAGTATCGGACGGGTTAGGTAGCCCCAGCGTCTTTGCACACATTGCGCCTAGGCTAACCCCCTCTAAATCGGGTCTGCTGTGCTGGGGTTTTTCTTTTCCATGGGTTGATAGGTGGATTTTGAAGCTCCTAAATACACAAATTCTATGTTTCAATATGAAGTGTGATTAAACATTGGATACCTACCTTGATCCTAACTTAGTCTATAAATTTTTTTGTGGCCCTATGGAAGAGAATTTAGTGGTTGGGTTAAGTTATTTTTAGGTGGCTTTATTTGTAGTGGGTGAGTGTGTGTGAGCATAAGGTGAAAAAGCTCATAGTTTTAACATTTGGATATCGATTGATCCTTTACAAAAAACCCCCTAGTTAAACTACGTTATCTTGTTCCAGGCTCAAAATGGAAAATGTGTGCGGATAATGGGCCGCTTTCAAATCTTCCTAGATAATCTATATGTGACTAACTAAAGGGAGATGAAGAAATTGCAAAAATATATCATTCATATTCACCTAGGATCACGAAAGGGTCACAAGGCAATAGAGATTACTTTCTTTAATCGACGATTCAGACCTAGTCCCCAATTTCCTAAATGAAAAAATTGAATTAAACTAGCGAGTTTCTACACTAGAAAATAAAGTAGCTTACTTGGACTAGTTAATCTAAGTGTGCATACTAGAATTTGCAAAACATAAATCGTTTGGAAAGTAATGGTGAATTCACCTCCTACTTAAACTATGTGAATATTTTTGCAAAAAATTAACTTAAAGAGAAACTAAATCTATGCCTATAGAAAGCAGCAAAAAAGTGAGTTCTCGAAGGCTGTGGGGTATCAATACAAGTGTTGGAAGATACATTAGGGGCACAGCACACTAAAAGTATAAAAATGCGAGAAGATAGAAATAAAAATCTCATTCTCCCATTTGCACACAAAAAGCCGACGGTGTGCCTTCCTACGCGCGGGTTAGAGCTGAACGCGTGTGCCTGTGCGTACGACGAGGAAATACTACGCACAAAATCCTTGCTGGTAAAATTAGGAGTTGCCTTCTTCGAGTTTGTCACTCCGGTGAATCTCGAGGACTATAAGATGGGTGGAAGGGTATCGGCTCCACTCTAGCATAGAAAAAGGGTCTCTGCGAAAGATGGCACAACAAACTTGGAACAAGTCAATGGAGTCGCCCGATCACATTGTGGTGGATTAGTGTACAAGTGTACAAAATTGCACCAGCAGAAGTGTGGTCTGCTCTTTAAACTATTGTGTGGGAAGAAAGTGTTGGTGAGGCTCAAGCACACAATTTAGTAAAAAAAAGCATGAAAATGTATGCTCTAAATGAAGCTAAAACTAAAACACAAATATACGAGAAGCTATCAAAGAGAGTCAAACGATAATAATGCCAACGATGTCTCAAAGGCCTCTTCTTGTTAAACATTTGAAATGGAGAAGAAATTTTATCCACTTTCCAAAGGGAACCTGAGCAATGGCTCTGGGTCCCGTTGCAAGGATGTGTTGCCTTCCAAGCTCTACCCCTAATGCAATATCCCTCTCTCTCTACCGTGGTGGACTAGGATTGTTTGGTGACGCGATCAGGTCTTACTCTTGACTCCAGCTTTGGGTCACCTGCTATTTGAGTGTTGCTTAGGAAACTTGTGACATAACAATGTGATCACCCTTTCTTCATCTCTTGGTGGCTTTATATAAGGGAGTTTCAAATCCTCCTTCGCTCCCTTGGTACATGATGGATGGTGACCCAAGGGAGAGGTATGATTCCATTGTGTGCTCAAATATTCCTTTGTGTGCTCACATAGTGTCTGAGAGGGCATTGGTGGCTATCCTTAGGAAGCTGTATAAAGTAATTGTCCCTTTGCTTGGTGTGGTCCTGAAAAGCGAGAATTTTCCATTTCAGGGAATGCGCGCTTATTGAGCAAAAAGGTGCGTAGAAGGCACTCTTCTCAAACGATTAAGAGCACATTTTAGCATTTAAGACTGGACAAATACGATTTTTCTCAAAACCTTGAGATTTTAAATACTTCTTGATTCCATAATGTGTTCCTGCCACTGTAAATCCTTTGGCTTGATGTTAATTAATGTCATCTTCTGTTGTAACGATTTTCCGGTGTTAACACCCCATGCGAGTGGAAAAGTATAGAAATATTTTCACAGAATACCTAACCAAGTGGGATGAAGTGAAAGAGGAAATAAAAGTGCCCAAAAAATAGAAAATTGTTGTGTTTATAGATAAAACATATTCTACGAGTTTGGTTTTCCAAAGAGAATTGGTGATATACGAAAAGGATTCAAGTTCATCTCTGATGATCAAGGAATAATGATGCAATACCACATCCAACACTAATTCCCACTACTCCCATGTCACTCTCAAGTAAATGGACAAGGAGGTTACCAATAAAACATAAGAAGAACCTTGAATAAGGTGATCAACAACAACAAAAGGATTGGGAAAAAGAAACATGTTGAGGCCACCTAGGCCTAGCACAACACCTGAGATCGCTACTAGACTTTTATTATGAGTTGGGATATGGTGAAATATTTTCTTTCAATTGAATTTTAATATAACACCTTAAGTATGACCAACCAACTTGATATTGATCTAACTAAAGTATAGGATGAAATATTTAGGTAATTTAATGTACTAGATGAATACAAAATGTAGACTTTATTACACACCAAATTAGTCCAACTGCAAAGAAAAATGTCATGAAAAAAAAAACATTCCAAGAGGGTGATTGGGCCTCTTATACAACTCTAGGTTTAAATATTTCAAGGTTAATCTCATGAATAGATGATTTGGGCCTTATCTGGTTAAAAATTGTTATGAAAATGGCTTATTTATAGTTACAAATATTGATAGGGAACATATTCCACTCTTGGTAAATGAATATTGATTGAAAGTCCTCTCCAAGGCTAAGTTTACCAATTCAATATAGCATTAAGGCTCCAAATCCATTCATTTCCTTAACAAATAGAAAAAAACAAAGCAGAGATATATATATATATATATATATATATATATATATATATATATATATACACTTTTTTTTCTATTTGTTAAGGAGTGAAAGATAGTTGGGTATAATACTTTATATTGGGTGGTAAACTTTAATCTATATATATATATATATATATATATATATATATATATAGAGAGAGAGAGAGAGAGAGAGAGCTTCTTACACCATTGAAAACGATTGTGGGGTAACACAGCAAGTCCGAAAAAGAGGAAAAATAAAGAACCCTGGTGAGAAACCTCTTCCAAGGCACTTGGGGTAAAACAACTAACTAAAACCCCCTATGAGGTAGCTAATGGGCCTAAAATAAAGAAATAAGAAAAAAAGGGAAAAAGAAAAAACAAATGCTTTTGTCTCACCTTAACTTGTGTGTAGGGAAGGAATACAAAATAAACTCATCACACATTCGTCCCAAGGCATCAGCTCCAGAATTCCAAGTTGGCCCACATTATGCATCCTATATTATTTTCCACTTAATCTCATCGTCCACCATTCCAAAATCCATTATCGGTTCTTTACCATCCATTTTCTTGACTTTCTGAATTTCTGGGAAATTCTTGTATTATACAATATAACCCAATTTGAGAAAAATAAACAAGTTGAAGGATTTATTTGCATATAGGCTAGAGAAAAGTGCTAGGGACATCCTAACATCTGGCTCCTCCATGACCATGCATGATGTGCTAAATTCCCATTCATCATTGTCATTTCTGTCCCTAAAGTGACTTGAATTTAGCCTTGTTTTCCACCCAACCACAATAACAATCTTATCTATCATGACCATTAGCTCCTCCATGAATTATAAATTCCCCATACAATTTCAAGAAGGTATTTTGGTGAGCATGAGGACCTCTCTGCTCAACAAGAGACTAAAAAAAATCTTATAGCATCCTAGGAGATCCTAAGGGCTCAATCTACAAAAGAAAAATAGTCTTGGTGGGGCTTCATCCTACATAAAGAAATTTGAAAAACCCTATAAACATAACAATCACTCGTTCTAGTTTTAAAAAATGAACCTCAATATCTACATGATATCTTGTAATCTACGCATGATTTTTTTTTCACCGGATCGCCCTACAAACACTGCCAAGTACACAAACAACCTCCAACATCATGAAAAGGTAAAACATCATGTGTTAAAACCTTCTCAAAATCCCTACAAAATCATTTGAGCATAAGGAAACGTTATTTTTTGAAGAAAACAAATTGGTTTTATAGCTAGATAAACTAGCGAGCACTGAGAAAAAATTGGTACGACAAAGTCCTTGTGTCTAAAACTTCTTCCATGTGTGGGAGGGTGAATTCAACAAAATCATTGATTATTTGAAAAGGTGGTTTTTGTCGTAAATTTTATGGAAAAGAGAATTACAATCCATGAATATCGATAGTGGTAGGCGGGACTAATTCAAATAATGCACATTGACCTCTTTTTCATCCACCACTTCTTTTGATCACTTCCTTAGCGAGATATCAGGTGAGTTCTACTATTTCATTTAAATTTATTGTATGTAAATAAGAGTTAAAGGGCCCGATGATGTTTCCCTTAATATAGGAGAATGTTATAAAGTATTGGGTCCATAATTTTTAGAGTTTATAGGAGCAGATTGTAGCGACTATAGGAGGGAGGGTTTTCTCTAGGAAGAATAGGGAATCACTTAAAACACTCGAGAGGGGGCCCACGATGCAAAAAGAAGATTCGAGTTATAACGACCCAAAATCTACACCACATAAACCTCTAATCTATCCAAAAGAAGATGTTGATATTTTTTTATCCATGCGGAATCATATGCTGCTACTAAATGTTGTTCATCATTCCCTAGGTTTAAAGAAGTTTACCAAGAAGACAATGGAGCAAGGAAATCACCAAAGAAGCTATGTTATGTAGCTGCGAGGAGACCACAGCAAGCCTAGTCAACTTGATATGATGCAGGATCCACTTCACAATTTCAAGCTTATTCACATCCATATCAAACTAATTGGGATACACTCCTCATGGGACCTTGGCCAACTCACCTCCAAAACTAATCTTGGAAACATGGTTGGAAAGGTCCTTATTGGGAAAATCCACAATATCCTTAATATTTCCCTCATATATTCCATACCCAACTCCATGCTATCTCTGCCATCCACCTCCACCACAGCCAAAACCTCAACCACATCCATCTCATATATCCACCCCACTCAAATACTTGTACCACCATTTCCAAACCACACCATGAAGTATCTCGGCCCACTTACAATGTTGAGGTACAACACTACCAAACATATCCTCACCAATCTAAATGAATGCATATTAGTTCGAAAGGTATTGCAAAGAATAGATTTTCTCAATGTCATTGAAGGACAACATCAAGAAAGAAGAAGATCCAAATGAGGAGATCAAAATATCAAGGGGCTTCACTTGATGAAGAGATGACATCGAAATTAGATGTTGAGAAGGTTTCCTCGTGTTTCTAGCATTTCCTCCATGTGTTCAAGAGAACAATCAACAAAAAGAGGAAGATTTGAATGACATAATGAAGAGTACATCCAAGGTGATCAACTTAGCAAGTGGACAGGGCATCATAACTATATTGACATATGGTTCCAAACATTCATTAAGTCGCAACAACAAGTCTTCTCCAACAGTACTTGATACAATCCCAATCAAAGCAATTCATCTCTCATATTCGGTACATGTCAAAGCACATGTATTCTAGGTGTGCACATGATTTCATTTGTCATCTTGATGTGCATATGGCTCATTGGAAGTATTCATATATAGTTGAAAAGGTTTTGTTTTTTTCAAGTAGAGTAGGAAAGTGAAAAAGGAAAAAGAAAAAGAATAAAAGGCAAAGAATAAAATCTCATATGAAAACCTCTTTGAGGTGTGCGGGGATTGGCTCATAATTGAAAACCTCCATGAGGCAGTCATTGGGTTGAGAAAAAAATAAATAAAAGATCCTAGGTGAAAACCTCCTTTGAGGTGCCTAGGCATACCTACTAGTGGAAAACCTCTCTATAAAATATCCTCGGTTAAAAACTCACCTTTGAGGTGCCACAGCAAACATACTAGTGAAAAAAGTAATTGCATTTCTCCATGTATCTCTCTTTAATGAATGCTGGGTTCTCTCAACCTTTTCAAGAAAACAACAGGGTGGCACAAAAATAAAATTTGGTCAGCACTTTAGTAAAAAGGTAGTCACACTTGGACTTCCTCCTCTGCAAGTAACTCGAGCTCCAAAAGACCTCAGCGGTTATCGAATCACCTTCGAACCACAAAGACACGCTTCAAAAACCATATCGGTAACAACTTCAATATCACACGTAAAAATAGATCAATGGTAAGGCTCGGTATGCAATCCTTCAACCTTTCTTCGAATATATTTTAGCTTAATAAAACGATACAAAAGTGTGAGAAGAGATTTTTTTATATATCAAAATCGGTAGCGAGATCAGCCCCTCAACCTTATCTAGAGACTAGGCTCACTTTTTCCACAAGAAGAGGAACAAGAGAGAAAAGTAAAAAGGAATTGATAAAGTGGGCGATGAGAAACTCATTGTAATAGAGGATGAGGAGTTCAAGAGGTAACAAGGGTGAACTCAATTCAAGAAAAAAAAGCTGTGGCATGGGTTACTTTGCAAGCAATGAAAAGAAAGAAAAAAAAGAGAAGAAAAAAATCACTTAAAGGTGGATCCACCACCTCTTGGCATGCAAAACGATTTACTTAAGGCATATGAGTTCTCCATGAAGCACCTACAAGAATAATTGTAGCAAGCGGAATAGAAATAATATTATTAGGGAAGAACGCAGCTAAGGAAACAAAAAATGAAATAAGCCGGCATGCGGGAAGAACCATGGGTAGGGAGGGAGGATGAATAGGTTGCTCAGGATGATGAACAACGGTTTCGGTAGGGGGTGATGATGGGCCTCTAAATTAGACATAAAATAAGGCCCATATAACCTTTCTTAGGCCCATATACCTCTCTTGTGCATAAAAGGATATATGAAATCTATCATACTGCACTTAATAAATATTTTCTTATGCTTTACTATTTTCTTAGGAAGGTTTAAGGAGGTAGTTGCATGTTTTTGCCTAATATTAACTTATTTTTTGTAGAATATTGTGAAAATATTTGGCAGTTATCTGATTTGGAGAAGGAGATGATTTAGGGACTTTCTCCCACCTTCCCCTTTGGAAGATCGAGATTAGAGAATAGATGAGCACAACATCGGGGAAATTAGGGATAAATCTTGGAGATATTCAAGGGTATTGTCTACCTCCTTAAATCAAGGTAAGCAAAGGATCTTCATGAGATCCCCCTCCAGCAATTGAATTCCAAAGGCAACCAAAAACCCAAGACCAAGTGCACTCAAGCCATACTTCACTTGGAGTCTCCGGCAAATTGAATTCCAAGAAGCCGACCAAGAAAATGAAGAAAGGAGCACTCAATCTATGTTTACTTGGAGTCCAAAGTGGACTCAATAACCATTTTCAAGGGAGTTGTTGGTAGCTTCCACTGTAGAATAAACGGAAGTAGAGATAGAGCTAGGAAGGAGTTATTTAGTTAGCTAGTGGGTTGATTCTAGTCATTCCATTTTATTCCTCGGTTCCATTCGAACTTTTCTTTTGCCAAGCTATTAGGCTTTTGTTGTTAATACCTTTGAGATGTAATATGAATGCATTCTTAATGAAATGAGTATTCATATGACTTTCTGTTGATCTAGTTCCGGAAGATTTTGGCTCATGGGTAAGGGCCCAACCCATGTGCCTCGGCTTCTCTTTTTTCCTATCATTTCATTTTTTTTCATTTAGCTAGTTTTCTTCTTCCATTTAAGTTAGATATGCTTAAGTAAGTTTCATTGTTGTTTAGTTTTTGTGCTATTGTAGTTTTAATTTCTTACGCGTAGTAAAATAGAGGAAAAACTCCAAAGTATGGTCAAGTCTCCCCCTCTCATCTCTGTCAATAGATTTCGGGTAGGAAGACCTTACGGCAATAATTTCTTCTGTTTGAGTTTTTGAAAAGATGAAATTTGTATTGTCGAGTGAAGCCTTTACGTTCACTATTTTATCACGCATTCTTTTATGTTTTCTCGTGCATGAATCTACGAGGTTTGTTTGCGGGGAATTAATGTTAACACCCTAGAGCAGCTCCGTGGTGCCTTTCCGGTTCAATTTCCATCTCTATCTTCATGGTGGTCTTGTTTCTACGCTTCCATTTTCCTCCTTTCCTCTTATTTGCAATTGTTGCACCCACCCTTTCCTAGCCGCTAAACATCGACCCACCTTATTCCTTTATTTTTTGATCATGGTTACCTTACCCTTTTTAACACGAAACATATAAAAAACCATTCAAAAACCATCCAAAACTCGACCTATGCCTTCCTCCTTGAAATCCCCACTACGAGTACATCGCAAATCGCAAATGACTTTTCCCTTTCCTTAAGACTAATGGCCACCGCCTTCGAACGTCGATTGCGATATTGCAATCAACCGTCTTCGGTCCCATGACCACGTCATCCCTGTCGCAATCAATCCCGTGGTTTTTTACCTTATCGCAAATTGCATCCCACACTTTTTGTTTGGTTCGAGTTAACACTTATCCTCTTTTTTCCTATTGCGATATTGCGATATCACATATCGCGCTCCGTAATATTTACCATTGCAAATTGAAGTTAGCAACATTTACCTCATCGCATTTCATTGCTTTATCTCTATCAGATTTTTCACTTCGCATCATTTAGTGTTTTCATTAATACGAACCGCTCTTTTCACCGATTGCGATATCGCATTTCGCACATCGCGGTGTTTGCTCCGTTTTGCACTTTTCACTTTGTAGATTTTACCTTTTCATAATTCCCACTTCACTCCCACTCTCGAAGTATGTATCGCACTTTTCAAAACATTCTTCTCCAAATCCATTTGTGCTATAGTAAGGTATAAACCCCCTCTTTCACTTCTTCATTTCATGTGTTAAGCCCTCCATTAGCACCTTTTTACGCTTTTCTTCTCCAAGCTGCAAAATCAACACTCTTTCAATTAGGATTAAGTCATGGATAGCTTAGTTGCATGGGTAGAAGCATGGTAGATAGACCATGGGATAAATAGAGTGCATTTAGCCAATTTTCAAGTTAAGTGTGGTTAAATCAATTTCCTTTCTACAACTTATTTTAGTTTCTTTCCATTAATTTCCTTTCGGGGAATTAATTTAGTTTCTTTTTACCATTTCCTTTCAGCAATATTGTTTAGTTTCTTTTCATTCATTTCACTTTTTTACATTAAAATTAAATTAGTTTTCATTCTTGTCATTTCTTTTCAGCTACTTAATTTGCAATTTCCTTCCGCAATTTAGTCTAGTTTCATTGAAGTGTGACGGACTTCATTAAGAACCCTTAGAAATAGCACCCTTTTGTAGAGGAGTGGAGAGGATGACATGAACGAACGCATATGTTGTGTATATATCACTTCCACCTCCAAGTTTGTACGAACCCTAGTTGATAAAGTAGTAGGGCAGCCCCTAGGAAGTTGTACTTACTTAGTGCAATACCGATGTGCTCACACTTTTTACAATAGTTTGTCCAGGAGAGTGTCTAGTAGATGGTTTGATTATGTTTTAGCATTATTTTTTCTTTCCTTTTCATGTTGTTTCTAAAATATTGAAATATATATATATATATGATTTTCATTCTATCATAGGAGTAGGGATACTCATAATATTTAAAAAAAAAATACTTCTCCAATACTGACCCCCCATACATTGTATTAGTGCGGTAAGAACCATATCACCATACACTTTTGAAGGAAGAAGAGATGGATGGATATGATGACAATGAAGAAGATACCCTTGGGTTTCCCATTCAAGATATGGACATCGGTGTACCTATGAAGAGCATCCCTTCATATTTCCTTCCCAACTTCCATGGTATGAGGGACGGAGGATCTGGAAACATTTCTCTTTGAATTTGAGATACTTTTTAGGTCTTATGGATACTTATCACACACTTTCAAAAACTAAGATTTTCTTGAAACATTGAAGAATATAGCTCTTAAATGGTTCATGAGTCTAGGTACTAATTCAATAATATCATTGAATGATATGCAAAATATTTCTAGAAAAATATAAAGATCGTGATCTTAGAGAAGAAATTTTAGAATAGACGAGAAAAGATGAGAGCCTTGAGGATATAAGAGAGGTTCATGTATAATGTTAGAGGGAAGAATTTTCATCATCTATGATTTGACACACTAAAAAATCTCTTACTCGGAGCAATTAGGGATGAGTGGATTGATATCCTTAATCTCATGAGTAGAGGAGATGTATACCAATTGTATTTTGAAAATTTGTGGGCTTGTCCACAAGCGTATGTCAGAGGAAGGAAAGAGTAAGTAAATCAACATCAACATTGGTAGACAAGATGAACTTGGAAATTTTTTTGATAACTTTCAAACAAAATTCTTAGCAATCTAAGTGAACAAGTAGAAATGTTAAGAATGCAAAATGAGAAAAAGAAGATGTTGATGCTTTTTTTATCTACATCTTGACTCATATGCTACTAAATGTTGTTCATCATTCCCGAGGTTTAAAGAAGTTTACCAAGAGAACGGTGGAGCAAGGAAATCACCAAAGAATCTATGTTATGTAGCTCCAAGGAGACCTAGCAACCTAGTCAACTTGATATGATGCAAGTATCCACTTCCGTTTCAAGCTTATTCACATCCATCTCAAACTAATTGGGATACCTCCCTCCTTGGAAACCTTAGCCAATCTCACCCCAAAACCAACCTTGGAAACATGATTGTGAGTCACTTATTGGGAAAATCCACAATATCCTCAATATTTCCCTACATATCCTCCATACCAAACTCAACCATCCATCTCATCTGTCCATCCCCACTCAACTACACTGGCTACCATTTCCAAACCCACACCATGAAGTATCTCGACCCCACTTACAATGCGAGGGTACAACACTACCAAATATATCTCTTGATCTAAATAGTGCGCCATGGTTCAAGAAAGGTATTGCAAAGAAGAGATTTTCTCAATGTCTACGGTGAAGGACAACAAAAAAGAAAAAGATCCAAATGAGGAGATCAAAAGATCGAGGGGTTGCACTTGATGAAAGGCCGACATCAGAATGTTGAGAAAACTTCCTCATGTTTGCCGGCCATTTTCCTCCATGTGTTCACAAGAATAATCAACAAAAAAGAGGAATATTTGAATGACATAATATAAGAGGACATCCAGAGGTGGTCAACCTCAACAAGTCAGGCTAGGAGCATCTAAAATATATTGACATATGGTTCCAAACATCCATTAAGTGCAACAACACATCTTCTCCAACGGTACTTGATACAATCCCAATCAAAGAAATTCATCTCTCATAATCGGTACCTTTCAAAGCATGTATTCAAGTGTGCACATGATTTTATACGTAAATGTGATGTGTGCACGGCTCCATTGGAAGTATTACTATGTAAAGAAAAAGGTTTTGTTTTTTTTTAAGTAGAGTAGGAGAAAGTGGAGAAAAGAGAAAAAGAAAAAAAATAAAAAAAAGGAAAGAATAAATCTCATATGAAAACCCCTTTGAAGCGTACGAGATTGGCTCCTTTGATTGAAAACCTCCTTTGGGCGCCTAGGCGGGCCTACTAGTGAAAAACCTCATTGAGGTAGCTAGTAAGAGCCTTATATATATATATATATATATATATATATATATAAGAGATACGAGTAGAGAAATACAATATATATATATATATATATATATATATATATATATATATAGATATGTGCATTTCTCACATATCTCTCTCTAATGAATTTAGGTGCTCTCTAACATTTGCAAGCGGAGAAAAAAGCAAGTTGGCATAAAAGAAAAATTTGGTCAACAATTTAGTCAGTGATCAAACTTGGACTTCCTCCTCCTATGCTCGAGAAGCTCAAAGGACCTCAAGAGATTATGTGAATGCAACTTGAGAACCACCAAAGACAGCTTCCCAATAGCCACTCAACATTGGCTTCAATATCTGCTGCAAAAAAAAATAAATGGTAGGGATCGGTCGCAATCATCTAACCTGTCTGAATCCATTTTATCTTAATAAAACATTAAAAAGTGTGAGAAGAAATTTTTTTTTTATATACCTAAATGTAGCGAAACCTAGCCTCAGCCTTATCTAGCAACTAGCCTCACTTTTTCCATCAAGAAAAGGAACAAGACAAAAGTAAAAAGGACTTGAGAGAGTGGGAAGTAAGTAGCTTGTTGTAATAGAGGACAAGGGAGTGCCAAGGGGTAACCCCGAGGGTGAACTCAATTCACATAAAAAAAAGCTGGCAGAGTTTTACTTTTGCATGCAATAAAAAGAAAAAGAAAAAAGAAAGAGAGAGAAAAAAAAATCAAATGAAGGTGGGATCACACTTCTTGGCATGCAAAAAAAGATTTACTTAAGGCATACGAGGACCTCCATGTTTGCAGAATAATTTCAGCAAGCACAATAGCAAGAAGATTAGCCGGGGAGCAACGCATGACCCAAAAACGGAGAAAATGAAATAGGCAAGCCTTCAAGAGAAGAACCATAAGGCAAGGAGGATGAATAGGTTTCTCCAGAAAGATGAGAAACAATTTCGATAGGGAGGTGATGATGGGCCTCTAAATTATACATAAAATAAGGCCATACTGTGCACAATATGCCCATCTACCTCTCTTATGCACATAAAATGATATATTAAATCTCTCCTTCTACACTTGATAATGTTTTCCTATGATTTAATATTTTGTTAGGAAAGTTAAAGGTAATTTGATTTTTTTCCTAATATTGGTTATTTTGTAGAATAATGAGAATATTTGGCAGTTAAGCAGTTTAGAAGGATATGATTTGGGGACTTGCTCCACCTTAGAAGTGGAAAGATTAGGTTAGGGAATAAATGAGCAAAACATCGGGAAATTAGGGAGAAATGTGGAGAGATTCAAGGGGATTTTCCACCCTCCTTAACTCTCGGGCGACCAAAGGATCCTCATGAAATCCCCCTCCAACAATTGGGTCCCGGAGAGCAACCAAGCAACTCAAGACCAAGTGCACTCAAGCCATGCCCTTGGAGTCTCCGACAAATCGAATTCCAAGAGGTAGCCAAACAGCGCTTGCCCGAAGACGAAGGCACTCAATCTATGTTTACTTGGAGTCAAAGTGGACTCAATCACCATTTTCAAGGGATTGCAGTAGCGCTATAGAATAAATAGAGTGGTGACTGGGAAGGAGGTTAGTTAGTTATCCGGTGGGTTGATTCTAGTTGATTCCATTTTTATTCTTCGATTCCATTTGAGAAATTTTTTGCTGCAGCTATTAGGCTTTATTGTTAAGACCTTCGGGATGTAATAAGACTGTATTCTTAATGCAATTAGTATTGAGATGACTTTCTATTGATTTAGTTCCCGGAAGGTTGGGCTCGTGGGTTGGGGCCCAACCAACTGCCTCGGCTTCTCTGTGTTCTATCATTTTCCTTTCTGTCATTTAGCTAGTTTTTCTCCTACCATTTAAGTTAGATATGCTTCTAATAATTTCATTATTGTTTAGTTTTTGTGTTTTTGTAGTTTTAATTGCTTGTACGTAGTAAAATAGGAAAAGCTCCAAAACTATGTTCAGAATCTCCCCCTCTCATCTCTGTCGATAGATTTAGAGTGAAGCGGACCTTTACAGGCAAAAATTGCTGTTTGAGTTTGGGGAAGAATTTTTATTACGAGTCCAAGCTTTTTTGTTCACTATTTTATCACGCATTCTTTTATGTTTCTGTTGTGAATGCGGGTTTTTGTAGGAATTAACGTTAGCACCCCGGAGTAGCTCCATGGTTCCTTTACGCTTCCAATTTTCATCTCACAATCTTCATGGTTGAACATTGTTTTCCTGCTCCTTCCATTCCTCCTTTGCCTCTTATTTACTGTTGTTGCACCCCCTTTTTCACTAAATGCACCTAAGCCCTTTGGCACCTTGTAGCCTTTGTTTTTTTATTCCTTAGTTTCACCTTGCTTTTAACGAGAATACATAAAAACCATTAAAAAACCATCAAAACTCAACCTTTGCCTTCCTCCTTGAATTCCCCACTACCGTACTTCGAGATATAAAATTGATACTTTTCCCTTTTTCCTTAAGGCTTACGAGTCTTCGAACGCCGATTGCGATATTGCGATCGTGACGCCAGCTCCGGTCCTGCCATGTCATCTACACGTAATCGCATCCCTGAGGTTATGCCTTATCGCAAATCATCTCCCACACTTTTTATTTGGGTTCCCATTAACACTTACCACTCTTTCAGACCTAGTAATGATACTACATATCGCGCTCCACAACATTTACCACATCGCAAATCGAAGTTTGCAATATTTAACTGCGCATTTTTGCTGTACCAATGTTGTATTTCGCACTTTTCATCGTTTGATGGTTTTCATTAATACGTACCACTCTTTTGCCAATTGTGATATCGCATTTCGCACATCACAATGTTTACTTCGTCATTTGTGATTTTGCCTTTTCTCATTCACACTTCCATCACCTTACGAGCTGTACTCCCCGCTTCTCTACCATCTTGCACTTTTCAAAAAAACATTTTGTCCAATGCCATTTCTACATGTAATGGGTTTAAACCCCCTCTTTCCACTTCTCAGCTTCCCACATTCATGTGTCCTCATTAACACCACCCCCTTGCACCCAGTCTCCAAAGTACCTTAAAATCAACACTCTTTCAATTAGGATTAAGTCATGGATAGCTTAGTTGCATGGGTGAAAACATGGTAGATAAACCATAGGATAAATAGAGCACATTTAGCACGATTTTCCAAGTTAAGTGTTGTTTAAATCAATTTCCTTTGTGCAACTTAGTTTAGTTTCTTTCCAATCATTCCTTTTAGTAAAATAAATTTTGTTTCTTTTTTCAGGCACTATTTTAGGCAATATAGTTTAGTTTCTTTTAGGTCATTTTCCTTTTAAAATTAATTAGTTTCATTTACGCCATTTCTTTTTAGCGATTTAATTTAGTTTCCTTGTCATTCACTTTACGCAAATTTATTCTAGTTTTCATTGAAGTGTAGCCAGACTTCACTTTAAGAACCCTTACAAATAGCATACTTTAAATGAGAGTAGAAAAGAGGATGACATGAAAAAAATGAATCCGTTGTGTATATATGTAACCTTTGTCACCTCTCAATTTGTATGAACCCTAGGTTGATAAAGTGAAATGTGGAAACCCACAGGAGTTGTGGCACTCTTGGTGCAATACCGGGGGCTCACCAATGTCTTCGATGCCCCATTTCACAGGTATACTTTGTGGATATGGACAAATAAGCCTTCCTAGAGGCTTAGGCCGAGTTAAACATCGGAACAAAATTGGGAGAACCTCGAGAAGGGTGCAAGGAACTTGAGGAAAATGTTGAAAAAATCCAAAGAGGCCAACTAAGAAGAAAAGAAAAAGGAATTTTCAAGCCACATAGAGCAGGAGAACGAGAAGAACTCTTGGAGGAATAGTAGAAGAAGTTGTAGCTACAATGGCAATACTTATCACTCCCACAAATTCAAAGACAAGTATACTTGATCCAGCATATTGGTACACCAGAGGAGAAAAAATCACCCAGGTACGATATAGTGGCAAGCTAATACTTGTTTTCCCACTCTTATCACTATTAGAAGACCTATCAAAAAAGGAGAAAATCTTCTTCAAGATTTAAAAAGACATAAATTAAAGAATTGAAGGTATAAATAATAAAAATGAAATTACTATATGGAAATAAGGAAGAAAATACAATCGTGGGGAAAGATGCTCAACTAAAGGGAAAATTTTCATATGGAGAATATGATTCCCTACTACAAGAACAACCTGCACAATTACAAGAGTTGAAAGGATCGAATCCTCCCAACCCCAATGAGATCCCCTCCTTTTCTCTTGGATTGGATCAAGAAGGTTTCTTCCTTTGCACCTAGCACAACAAGCAATATTATTTGAGGTAGAGAAAGAGAAATTTAATACTCAACGATGGAAGAGGATCACCCAATCCAAAGGTGTTGCAATGTCCCTAATATGGAAGATGGGATGAAGAGAATTAGAGAAGAATCGTGGGGTTGATGAGAAAATGGGAAGGGATCACTTGGAGAAAAGCAAACATAAAAAAATCAGGTATAGCAGACACAAAGATTGCTATAGCCGAGGGACACACTCAAGTTGCAACCTTGGAAATAGCTCTAGGAACCACGCAACACCTCTATTTAGAGGAAATAAATAGTAATCCCACAAATACTTACTCCTTATTCTTGAAAGATAAATGGTTTCAATTTCAGATAAACATGATTTCACAAAAAATATCTATCCCTTTGTAAGAATTCAAGGACTTCATTGATTGTTTCCTACTCTGATGTAGTATGGAAGACAAGGCCAAGTTTGCTAAATTTTACCTTCTGTTATATCACTTCTAGATCTGACCATATGGGATACAAAACCATATTTGGGGGAGATGCATTTGTGTCTAGCATCTTAGTTAAGGATTTAGGAGGCCAAATGTGAGCTGAGTAAAAAATACCATGGATGGGTAGCTAAAAGAGCCACTCTAAGATTAGATGCGAACACCCAAACCTATACATCCTCCCTCCACTCATGCAACCTTGGTGAGATCTTAAAGTAGTGGAAATTTACGGTGAGAGACAAGTGGGCCATCCTCCACTTTGAAGATAATTTTGGGTTGTTGGTGTTATCCTCCACAATGTCCCAAGGCCATGAATGGGCGAACGAGTAACCTGGAACCACTTTCAACTTGATAACTAGCCTACCAAATAATAGAGGGCTTTATACGTAATATCACAACCAACGAAGTATTTGGAGGAAAAATTGATGCTAGGAGTGATATGAATCTCAATTGAGGTTTGATTTTTATGGTTTGATGGATCGAGACTCAAAGGTCTGAGGGAACTAGGTCGGGATTTCAAATATTTGAGTTGCAAGGATACAATGGGTCAAGGTAGGTATGTTTCGGTAACACATTTTTAATTTTCATTGTGGTATAGGTTTGAAATAGAGAAGGTTCAAAACAATATGAGATCATGAGTTCATTTGTCGGAGAAGAAAGAGACTATAAAATGAAAATCACATCGAAACGAGCATAGAAACTATGATGTTTGTTTAACACCTCATGAGAAAATTACATGAAAGAAAGCTAATGGTAATAAGGAGAATTTTTTTTAATATAATGAAGTAACAATGGAAAAACAATGTTACTAAATCAAACCAAAATCCCAAGATAATAGTTATTTGTCTTTGTATTTAACATAAATATAATGTACACTAGTTCCAAGCCTTTGATTAAATGATGTCCAACCTTGAATCTGACTTCAAAAAAGCTAAATATGTACCAAAAATACATTTCCCCCTCTGTGGGTTGAATACATCATGATAGGAGCAGTCACCTAATCTCTCTAACGAACCTAAAACTAGGGAGGTTAATAACTAACCTCCCCATTTAGCATTTCAACGACATTTACAAGCATTAAAGACGATTAATTTACATCAATTTGATATTTAACATCTTCATTACAATTAAATACATCATGTGAAAACGTAAAAAGACAAATTACATCATGAAAATTGACCTTGACTAATAGAACTCAAAAATTTGACCTCTGACGAGAAACACAACGTAGAGACAAGGCACAACGTCTTTGCTGAGGGCATTTTTAGCTGGCTTAACTTAATGTTTGTTGGTGAAGGTTGTTGAAGATACCTCGGATGTCTACTACCCATAAAAACCTGAAAACCTACAAAATTCCTTCTCCGGCAACACCTAAAAATAGAGTTTACAAAAAATACTCTAGAAGCCATGTGAGGGGCGAAAGGAGGAGGAAGAAACATGAATTTTGACATGTTTTTTAGCGTTTTCTCAAAAATGGTGAGTTGACATGGAAATAAAGTACATATTCATGATGTAAAAGTTAGGGATATCCATAAATGTGAAGTTTTTAATCATTTGGAGGCTGCGAGGAAGAGAAGCTTGTCGTGAGCTCGTTGTTAACTTCGTACCATTAATTTCCAACCCAAAAACTTCAAAATTTGCCCAAAATTCACAAGATTTGTCTCGGAATTCTTCCTTTTACATTCAAAGTGATGGATTATGCAATAAATGATGCATCAACCAAGAAAATCAAGGTCGTCTCTCTTCTTGAAGCAGTTAAGTATTCTTGAGAGCTTCTTTTTCAAATTCCTAACCCTAATTCTGTAAAATGCGGTTTTCTTTGAAGTAATGCCTTTCCATGTGTCTGCGAAGGCTTGTTTTTTATGTTGGCCTTGTTTAGGAGCATATCCGGGTGTTCATTAGCCTTCAAGCCAAAAATCTTTGTCTTCTTCAATATCATTGCCAATCTTGTGTCCTTGAGAGTCTTATTGATCTGGGGAGAAGATGGCTCACTTTGCTCTTTCTTCCTTGCTAATCCTCATGTCCTTGGCCTCCTTGGTTGTAATTGAGCATCCATGTCCCTAAAACTAATCAAAATTTATGACAACCTTACGTTTATCATACTCTACCACAAATATTCCTTAGCTTTACTGAGCGAAAGTTGATTTACCTTAAGTTGTTCGTTCTCTTGTTGTAGAAATGTTATCATGAGTTTTCTCTTCTTGAAAGATTTTCCTTGAGCTCTCTTATTTCTTCTCATCGACTTGTTTTCCACATGATCGGTAGGTCAACCATGGCATCATCAAAAGGTACATGTTATTCCTCATGTAAGGGTGCATCATCTTGGTGTCTGATGTTCCTTCTCTAACAATATTAATTTGAACTCTTTCCACATTGTCATGAGAAAACACAAGCCTTTTACCTCGACCTTGGGATTTTTTCACCTCTTGTTTTTGCTTGAACCAACCTCTTGTGTCCTTGGTGGTGCCAATGGAGTAATTTGGTTGCTAGGTTCACTCTGCATTAGTGACCACATGAGGAAGATGATTGCATGAATTCCCCCCGAGAGTGAGTTGATTCGTGAAAGTTGATGTAAAACAATGACTTTGAGCCAAAGCCATGGTGAAATAGGTTTGCTTGGTGATCTTTCCCTTTTCTTTGTACCTTCTATGTCATCTTGATAAGACTTCTACATAACCGGTGAGGTAGGTTGAGAGGTTTGATTGTTTTGAAATGCATCGGTTGCCTTATGTGATACGATATAATATGGAAAACCTCCTTCATAGATAAATTACTTCATGATCATCTTCATTAGGGGAGCATAACTATCAAGCAATTATGCAGAAAGGAAAAATGTGTGTGGGAGCATCTTTGTAGTGTGGCTTTAGGAAAGCTTTTCAATTCTCAATGTCCAAACCATCCCTTTAAACGGTTATCCATGGTGAGATACCTATGGCTGAGACTATAACATCTACTGAGATGGTGAATTTAAACCCCTACTATGCTGGCCTTATCCCTCCTGACTGGGTAATAAAAGATACTTTTCGATTTGGCATGGCATCATGCCTCTTGAATCCTTTCACAAAAACTTATGCGACCCACACCTTGAAAGGATTTCTTGATGAAAGATGAGGCCATGATTTCTTGGATCTTAGTTGGCTAAAATTTGGAAACCTTCCTCCTTTCCCTTTGCTACCTCATTTTTTTCATGATAAAACCCCTAGCTAGGAAGGAAGGAAGGTGAGGTGAAAAAAAAAAGGGAAAAAGGGACTATTGGTAAGAGAGGAAGGGAATGGAAGGGTTAGGGATTGAGATAATTATTGGGAGAATATTTGGGAGATGAGGATAAGTGTTAGGGAGTGTATGGAGGTGGAATTTTATGAAAGAGTGAGGGAAAGGTGTGGAAAGATACAAAACACGGTCCTAGTAAGCATCATGAGTTAGGGTTTGTATGGAAAATGAGGGAAATGAAGGAGAGGAGTTTGGGAGATGTTTGGGAGAGGTATGTGAGGTATGGGAGAGGGTAATAGAGGATAAGATAGGTGTTTTATAACTTGAAAATGAAGCAAAAATACATAGAAGCTAAAAGCATAAAGAAACCCTAGGAGAGGGACTTTCCTTTGAGTTTTTAGGGGATAATGATGCGTAAGAAAGATGAAAAGTTTTCTGCTTACCTTCCAAAAAGATGCTGGAAATTGTGAAATTATAGGAAGGAACCATTTTGATGTTTAGCTTGACCTCCAATTTAAAAAATGAAGCACGAGGGCAGAAGCGCAACATAGGAAGTAGAAGCGCAACGTAGCGGGAAAAGCGTCGTGTGGGAGGTAAGAAAGAATTTTGAAGTTGAATTTCAATTCCACAAAGTGGTTGTAATGAAGCTCGATGATAGAGAGGTTCTCAATGAAGGTGAAATGAGAAATTGGAATGTGAATGGTCATTTATTGGTTGAAAATTTATTTTTTCTTGTGATGATGGCATGGCATCACATGTCCCTTTGAGAAATGACATGATGTGATTGCGTATGATCTTTTGAAATGGAAATTTTACCTCTACCTTTATTATTTTGTTCCTAAGTACCTTTAACTCCCATTAATGGTGACCCAAGTGATGGACACTTATTTATTTTTTTCTTTTATGGCTAGAAGCATTATAATGACAAGTCAAGTGAAATCCTAGAACATGACCTAAATGATGAAATATTAACTACTCCATGAATCGAAGACACCATAATGATGACATAACCATGATGGTGATGATAACCATGAGCAAGTGGAGGGTAGCACGGCCTAGAAAACAACCAATGATCATTTTGTTTTGAAAAATTATTTGAAACTATAAAATTTGACCTGGGACCCTATCTACGCATTTAAGAAGAGTACATTTGATCACTAGTGACTCATGAACACTAAAAATTTGGGACAATAAATATCATAATATTTCCAAGAGATGGAAATCACTACCTCACAACATGAAAATTAGAGAATACCATTCCCATGACATATTAGAAGTTTCAATTTCCAAGACTCCTTTGTGTAAGAGGATTATTTAGAGGCTTGGATTCCAATGGATTGGACTTAAATTCAATCCCAACCCTGCTATTAGGGATTCAGGAACATCAAAGTCAGGAAGAGGAGTGGAGGAGGTGGCAATGTGAAGTTTCAACCAACAAACACATCCACCTCTAGCTCAACATGGAATGTCAAACGGAGGTTTTCAAACAAATGAATGAGGAAGAGCGGGGAGGAGGGGGAAACGTAATTTGATTGAAGGGTGAGAAATAGTTTTAGTAGGGATTGTGAAGGGCCTCCAAAATGGGTAAAACATAAGACTTGTCTAACCACTCATATTCACATAAAGGCTACATTAAATATTCCTTTTTTCATATGTACTTTCCTAACTTAATGAATTCTTGGGAGGGTGAAGGATATATTGCATGCTTTATATGCCTAACATGATTATTGAAGGGGTTATGAAAAAATTTTGAGGAGCAATATCAATTGATATTTTTATCTATGACAACAACTAGGTTTGTCTGAAGTTTGGTATTAGGTAATTTAGATTGGGTCATTTGAATGAAAATAAGGTCATGAAGTTCATTAATTTTCAAAAATTATACATAGTTTAAGAGGTTTTAATAGTCATTAGTCATGTAATGAAGTTCATGTCAAGGTAAATTCGAAAAATCTGCAGTTGCATGGGTAATATATGGTCATTCTGTGACACTTGGATTTTTTTTGAATTTTGCAACGTAGTCGGTGTAAAAACGGTATGAAATTGTTACATTGAAGTGCCTAAGAGTTCTGTGGTGAATTTTCCCTCCCAGTGCGGAAATGATATGAGAAATCGTTTTAACTAACGATGGGAAAGGTTGTGTTTTTCTTGATTAGGGTGGTCGGTGAACACTTGGTCATAATGGTCCCATTATGTTGTCATCTTATGTCTTTATGCATGCATGGTTATCATTACTCACTCATCATTTCATTTTTCAACTCATTTCCTCTTTCTTAATTTAGTCGATTCCTAATTCAAAAAGCAACACCCATCTTCATCCTTGTAAGTTGTTTGAGGCAACACCACTGTCATCTAGAGTCTTGAATTCTATCTTGTAGTTGTCTTAGGTTAAGTGATACATGTGTCAAGGGAGTTTCTTGTTTTCTCAAAACAATTCTACACTTGTGTCGAAAGGAGTTGATCAACGCTATGTTTGAAAGTATGGCCTCACATAAAAGCCAAACAAGGGTTACTGTGGTTGGAGCTGTGAGCCCATGGACATGAGGCTAATTGCATAAGACCACAGCTTCTCACAAGATTTTCCCAATGCAGGTTTCATACTTTCCTGCTAGAAAATACAAAGGGTATCATGCAGTGTCTAAATATTTTTCTATAAATTTAATTGGTACAAGTTCGAAGGTAGGCATCACTCAATTTTGATGTGTCTCCGAGCACAATTGCACGGTGGCGAGATGCCAAGTGCAGAGAGGAGTGGTTTACAACAATAAGGTTCAAAATTTGTAACTGCATTGAGTTTGCTAAGAGGAGGAGCACATAGGCATAGACATGAGCTCAGCTTGTCTCTAGGACTGCCTCAAGGAAAATTATTCAAAACTTCTAATGGTTGATGAGGAAATATTGCTTGGCAGAGGTAGATTTCACATGATCTATCAATACCGCCAGAATTTCTGCTAATTTCATAACTAAAAAACCAATGGATTTACCATTTTCTATTTGAGATTTTAGGAAAATGGTTGATAAGGTTCAAGCTAAACGTGAAACGTTGACACTTCCATTTTCCACCATGGTTTGATAAAATTTCTAGTTATGGAGGAGTTAAAAAATCTAAACATGGATTGGTCACTTTTCTTGTTCTTGAGTGGGTATGATGTTGATGTCCTCCTGCTAGAAAGAAATACGAATCAAGGAAAATACTCCAAATAAAGATAAAGACTCTGGGGGTGAGAAACATGAGTTGAGCATGAGGTGGAAGTAGAGGCAGAGGTGCAGCCCATGAGTGGAGCCTATGGAGGCAGAAATTGAGCAATTGTAGGAGGCAAATTGGTGCCTAAAAAAACCTCTACCAGGTACATTCAAAACTAACATGAAACCCACCGAGAAGTATCACTAGAAGTCAGACAGAGAGAAGGAAAACTTGAAGATATCTTGCACGAAAATGACATTGAGAATCACATTGTGAAGCCTATGGGAGTTAGGGAGAAAAACCAAGAAAAAGAGTCTTAAAGCTAGAGAAATTAGACTTTTCAAAGAAGAATCGAGGATTTATTTTTAAACCTGAGAGGAAACCCTCACTAGGTCATATTTATCAAGGGAAAAGAGTACAGAAGGCTGCATAAGGAACTAGAAAAGGAGAAACAACTTGACGAGGAAGAAATAATTGGTCCCTTATCTCCAACAAAGGCGAGGAGGTGATCAAGGGAAGAAAGGGAAAGGAACAAGTTCAAGAAAAATATGAGCTGGAGCTCTTAAAAGAGTAGCTTAAGGAAGCTAGAGAATATATTTTGGAAACTAAGGCTGAGTTAGCCAGGACTTCAACAATATGGCGAAGATGACGATTTTTTAAAAAAATGAAAGAAAACAAATATATTTTATAATGAGGTTGCTAGGAGAGATTAGAGGAATATGTTAAAAGGGACATTGCCTGCGCACGGAATGATGAAACATCTCTTCGGGAGAATAGGTGGTTGCAATCATAAGGAAGGAAGTTACAAATCCAGGGTCGAATAGGTGGAAATACAAATGGAGATGGTGCAAACTTAGTTGGAAGAAAAATATGAAGATGATTGTGATGGAGCATGAGCTTAACTCCATGAAGGATAGTAAGTCACCACATTTTTACTAATTTTTGTCTTAAGATATCATAGAAATCCATTTACAAGGTTGCAAAGATGTTTTTGGGGTTAGGAAGAAAAAATTGCCAAAATTTTTGTTGAAACTAGGCAATTTCATAGAGAACTCCAAACTTGAGGCGAGAGTTTTTTCGCTACGAACTGTTGTAGAGTTTTTTAAGGAAAAAATCCCACAAAAATCATATCGGGGGGTAACTAGAGGCATTTATTTACCTTATCAAACCCAATGAGATCCTCCCAGCAGAGCGAAAGAGTCAAGAATTTTGGAAGGTGGTGTTACAAAGATGCTACGAAAATTACGCTACGAACGCAAATGCTCTGTTTTTCCGAAAAATTCTAAATTTACGGTCTTTTTGAGGCATTCAATGAATTTCAAGAAGGATATGAGTCATCAAAAGGATTATGGGAAATATTCCATTGGGACATCTGTTGATGAAGACAACTCAATAATACACTTCACACGGGATTGTGTTGCTAACAACACATCACTTTTTCCACCTCATAATGAATGACTCATCATCAAATTTGGTATATCCATAAACTGAAATACGATGTATGATAGTTTTCCACCTAAGCATGGTTGTTTTGGTAGCCATCATTAACATGTGTTATTAAAAGTTTTGTTGATTTGGTTAATAGTTATAAGGTCATGCACACTACAAACTCCCTCAAACAAAATATCTCTATTTTTCTCAATGTAATGGAATCCTTTTAGATTAGATCTCTAGATCAATTTCGAGAGTCTAGCCTAGGTGGCGAGATCTATGTAAAATATATCTCGATCTATAAATGATAGGTTTTTATAATTAGAGGGGGTTGATGAATGTAAATGACCATGCTACTATGTAATTTTTGTTTCATAGTTAATACATAGTTGCAAAAGTGTTTATTCGGACATAGAGATTCATATTGAGCTTTTTATGTGTTTGTGTCCATTTATCTTTTGAATATTGATTCAAATTTCTTATGCATTATTGCTTTGGATTCATAAAACCTTATGGTCAACTTCCCTTTTGTATTATGTTAGCTATCGAGTTATTGTAAAAGCTCATGTACCTTGGTTCCATGAATAATACCCATTTTGTAATTGAATTTCCATGTTGACTCCATGCCTTGATGATGACCTCACTCATCTTCCACCTGTAAAAATAATCTAAACATAAAAAGAGTTAACCATCTTCATTATAATTTTTTTCTTGAATATCTTATATTTTTCTTGAGAGAGCCCTGCTCTGGTTGGAAGGGCTAATTTCCAACCCAAGTGGTTTGAAATAGTTACATAAAATTGACTATTGACCAACCCAATTAGTGTAGAAATTATAAAAACATATGTATATCAATGGATTCAATCCGATGTAAATTTACTAAGCTAGAATGTTGAATCGCTTCTACAAATCGTATATAAATTCACAACACAATTGCCAATCATGAAGTAGAGAAGAATCGAATCAAACCACAACACGAGATAATTTCCCGGAAATATTACGCACTCAAAAACACCACTATATTATATTGTCTGTGTCTATCAACCATGGAATCATGAAACAATTACAATGAAATCTTCTCTGATCTCCCGGCCTCATTCTTGTCTCCTGCTTGTCTTGGACAAAATCGACCAACACTTGGCCAGTTCTGAGCCTCTAAACAACCGTCCTTGCTTAGCAATTCACGATGAATGAAATCCATAATATTTAGGATTTTTTCCCTTCCTAAACTACGCAAGGATCGTGGGAAATACAATGGATGTCTGGTTGCATGTGGGAAACCTACTAATCACACAATCGATAGTTAACCTCCCCTTTAACCTTTATCTCCAGCGGGTCTCCATGGGGCGGCAGCACGCCGGCTATTTAATATTAAATCATCGGTTACACAGAAGATCATTGATTGTGAATTAAATAATATTTAATTCACTTGATCTCTCACTAGTGAAACAAATAGTTACATGGAACAACTAACACTAACTCAAAAAAATGAGTTAACCAATTACACATGCATTAAAATAATACACCAAGCGCAAATTAAACGCTCACAACTCATAGAATTACTACGCATGCCTCACCAACCACCCTCATTTCAAAATACATGAGCTATTTGAGTTTATCACACTCGATTAACTGTTACAAGTGATCAGCAGAGATAATATTACATTTAATTTTCCAATTTAAATTAGGGATAATTAAATTAGACACATTTTCAATTTATTAAATAAATTGGTTTTCCATGATAATGTATCGCTAGGACCATCATTACATGACCTATGGTTTCACACTAGTTTTAAATACTTGTCATGTTTTTTACGGATGATAATTTCGGTGTTTCTTGTTGAAAATTTCAACACTCCCTCTCGACGAGAAAGTCATTCAATATAGATGCGGCATTTTGTGGAATTTCCCCTTGCCATATGCATCTCTTGCATACGACATGCAAATCTTGCATGCGACATACATCTTGGAATGACACATATATAGTGTTGTTCGGATGTGGAACTCTTGCATGCAACACTTCTCTGGTGTTGTTAGCACATGCAACTCTTGCATGCAATTATGAAACTAAGCAGGCTCAAAACAACTAAATTAGTATAGTATACGTGTCGATTCTTCGCTTCTTTGCCCGCTACGCACATGTCTACTAGACTCTGCGATGTTGACATCTACGGCCATGCACTACGCTGCTATACCAACTGCGATGCGCACTCTAGGTATCCAACACATGTCACTCGGTTATGTCTTTACGACATGTAAGGCCACATCAATATAACCAATCACGATATTGTTGTCTTTTGTGGGCTCACTGTAGCCAAGTTAGATCCATGAGACACACCATCTTAATGAACCACCCAAATTTATTCTTGGGATTAATTTTCCACATCGCCCCACCTCACTTGGAGGTATATGTAGATGCATGTACTCCCTCTACCCATCTAGCTCGAAATTTACCCCTCCTGTGGGTCTGCATGAGTGGCTTACCATGCTCAGCAGTCCTCATCTTGTGGCTGCTCCACATCATAGGTTCATCCTTAGGAACCAAAGAACCCTCATGCGCATGCAAATCAAGCTCCCCTCTCAAGGGACAATCGAATGGATTTCTCTCACCGCTACATGGTACATCCCTTGCATGTGTCTGCTCGTACCAAGGCTACCCTTTGGAAGCCTCGTGAAATTCTCTTTCATGACCTTCAAATCTCTGTGGTGTAGGTGGCCCAATCTCTCACATGCCATAACTCACCTCCATCTCAACTCACCACTTTGGTTGCTTTTATAAATGTTACACATCCATCTACATCAAGGTTTTTGTTGAGATTGCAACAAGATGATGAGCTTAGTGGAAAGGAGTACTTCACTAAGTGGAGCCCATGGTATTTTTGGCGAAAAGTCTGTTTTTGGTATATGGATCATGTTCATGAGTTTCGGATGCTATTTGTGGATGGTTAATTGATCGAGAAAAATAGATGGACTTCTATTTTTAGACATCTTTGGCGGAATCTATTTTTAGATTGTGATCTAAAAATGAATATTGGGGTACTATTACTGTGATCCATAAAATGTGTAAGAAATTCTTTTGGTGAAAATCACATGTGAGAATTTTTTTCCGACGCGTTTCGAACCGACCAATGTGGCTCATCATCAAGACAAGATGAGAAATATGAATCAAAAACCAGTTAAATAGATAGGAAAGCTCCAACTAGCCGTTGACGCATAGTGGTTTGACTAAATTAATTCCATCAAATAAAACTTTATTTTATTATGTATGATTCCCAATAAAATTTTGTGGGAATCATACATAATAAAAATAAATTTTTATTTGATGGAATTTTAAATTTAGTCAAACTGGTCGTTATGTTACTAGCCTTTTAGTTAATTTCTTCTATTTAATGCAGTTTTTGTTAGATTTCTCATCTTTATCTTGATGATGAGCCACCTTGGCTGGTTCGATGCGTCATTCTAAAATTCCTGCATGTGTTTTCCCTTAGAAACAATTTCTTACACACTTAAAAATGAATATGTGAATATTATTAGCTCTTATGTGTTGGACTCTAAACATTATCTTATCCTCTTGGAGCACTTTAGTTTGATGCTGGATGTGGCACATACGGTGACGAGAAGGAATTACGCTATTCCTAGGGTTTAGTGGAGCTATTGCATGGTTGACTTCGGTTAGAACTCATGTGACAAAGTTTGGTGGAGTTGATGAGGCAGTTAATGGAGTTGTGTTCGGTTTAACTTAGTTGAGCTAGTTGTATCTAGTCTAGCGATTGATACAATTAGTGAGAGTGGTGTGAATTAATTATTAATTAATTCACTAATTGTGTCATAAATCAACTAAAGAATACATCGATTCGTAGGTACGTAGACGATTTCGGTGCGGTTCGGTGGAGAGGTAAGTGAAAGAGCAAGTGTGACTATCGATTGTGACTATCTTTTGGTGCATGAGATTTGCACACACATTGATGGAGAAGACAATGCCTTTGACACATACCGGTGGGATTTGAACACAGATCAGTGAGTATCGTAATGGATTTTACGGTAGAGAGTGGCCTAACGGGTGGAGCGATTGGAGCATGTGTTTTGTATGATTTGAGCTTGTGTAGTGTGTAACAATTGGAGATTATCTTGAGAGCTTGTAAGGAAGTTTGTACAATGATTGTTACATGATCTCTATCATTATAATATACATATAGTTGGGGGTTTTCAGCTTTAAGCTTTCCATAAATCATGTTTATATGTGTGATTGTTTATGGTTTTAATGTGTATACGATTGTTTAATTTTCGCAAATTAGTGATCAATAGTAGAAGAGGTTATGCATTATGCATGAAGCTCGAATAGTGTGTGATCGAGGATAATCTCGGTGAATAATTTAATAGTTATTCAACTTTCTACATGGTATCGAGACGTTATTGATCATTGGAGCAATTGCAAAACATTGAAGCCAGTTGAGTTTGTCTTTGGTGGGTCGAATTTGCGGCGGTGTTTTCTTGGTGTCGAGAAGTTGAGATGTCTTTCAATGGATTGCGATTGGGGTATGCCCTTGAGGAAGCTCAAATTATATTGCATGGAAGAATAGGGATGGAAGCGGTGCTAGATGACAATGGGTTGAAGGAGTTCATGAATCTTTGAAGTCCCAAAGCCTACTTCTACTAATGCTACCGTAAAGGTGAGGCTTAGCGAAAACGACAAAGTGTCGAAGGATGCATTGGAGGTGTGAAGGATCACATAGTGTCCGACTTTGCATATTGAGCTTCTCCATTCTTGATGTGGAAAGCCTTGGCTGATTTATTCCAAAGCAAAGACGACCCCGAGAGGAAGTTGGCGCTCAAGGATAAACTTCAAGAGAGAAACATAAATATGGAGAAAGGCGACGGAGTATGCCCAAGTGCCTCACGAAGTTCATCCAATGGGGGATGAGGCCGGGAAGTGTGGGGTGGCTATTGATGATGAGGACTTGGTGAGCTTGGCTACTCCTTGGGCTTCCAAAGAGTTCGCATTCCTATCGGGACTACGTCAATGGTCGGGAGAAATTGCCAAGATGGGAGCGAATTTGGTGGGATCTTGTGCAAGAGGAGAATAAGAGGCGGAGTACCGGGGACATATCTTCATCAAGAAATCTGATGAGAAGGCTGTGCTTTGGTACGCCCAAGAAAAGAGGGGAAGAGCGAAATCTTTTCATTCCGGTGCGAAAGGCAAGAAGCGAGGACATGTCCAAGGTGAAGTGCTCACTTTGTCACCAACATGGACATTATGCCACAAATTGTCCGCGAGAAGAAGAAAAATAAGCAAGTTGATGAATACGCGACTAGAGAGGCCTTAGCCTCGTAGTTTAGCTGTATTTTCAACGATCGCATGCTTGGTCTCAAGTGTGGCGGGATCGGTGTGGTTTCGACGGTGCATCTTGCTGCACTTGGCAGAGATGATTTGTTCTGCGGTCTGGATGAGAAAGATCTTGGAGTGCACATCAAGATGGGCGATGATGGTAGATACGGTGCGAGCGGTATCGGTGCCATTTCCTTTAAGAGGAGTACGGTAAACCCTTCGATTGAAGGAAGTGATCGTGTTCTAGGATTGAAAGAAGAATCTTATCTACGTGGCGATGTTAGAAGACAAGGGATATGATGTTGTCTTTCGAGAAGGCATACTGTGCGGTAAGGCAAGTGGTGAGACCCGGAGGATAGGGGTTCGAGTTAAGAACCTTTATCAATTGTAGGTAGATGGTGCACGGCAATGGCGGGCAAGGCGGGGGGGTGGTGAGCCGGGATGATGGCGAGTTGTGGCACGGAGATTGGGTACCTTCCTGCATGGAGCTTTGAAGATGCGCACTTGTGATTTATGCGGGCTTCCTAAAGGCACTCTTGCGCGATCGAATCGGTGCGGGGTGTGCCTTGGGAAAATTTGTGAAAGCCACCTTTCACGGAGAGGATAGTCGCGCCACGACGATCCTTGAGAGAATTCACACGGACATGTGTGGACCTTTCAGTAAACTTCGACGACAAAGCACGAGTATTATGTGATATTTGTTGATGATTTTTCTCGTAAATATTGGATCTTCTTCATGCGAGAAGAAAGGCGATACATACCAATTCTATGAGTTTGAAGCCTTTGGTTGAGAAAGAATTGGAGAAGCGAGGTGAAGGCTCTTAGGAGCGACAATGGTGGTGAATTCATCTCGGAAAATTCAAGGACTTTTGCGGTCACGAGAAGGTCGAAGAGAGCTCATAGCACCTCATAACCCACAACATAACGGGGGTTCTTTGAGCGGAAAACGAGAATGATCGTGGGTGCTGCACGAGCGATGTTGTTGCATGATTAGGGCCTACCCATTCACTTGTGGGCGAAGGCATGCAATAATGCGATATATGTGAAGAGTACGTTGTCCTCACGAGATGCCAGCATGAGTACACCCGAGGAGGCATTTACGTAGAGGCACGATATTTCCGATGAAAAGTTTTGGACTTTCACTTGTTTACATTCATGTGAAGGATGCCGGGGGAAAGAAGAGGCGAACCCATTTTGCACCAAAATTTGAGATATTGTGGGGTACAACGTACGCCTGAGTATACGTGTGTATTTTTCCAAACGGTCGCAATGCATTTGTGCGACGGAGATATCAAATTTCGAAGGAAAGCCATGAAGTGTTCGCTTGAGGGGGCTGCCCGCCTTCTTGGGGGGATGAGGAGCTATTAGTTCCCTGAGATGAGTCTCGGGATGTGGATCGGCCACAAGATGAGGTTCATGGAGTGGGGAAGAGACCCCTCATGCGGCAACAACCATTAGAGGGCGGAAGCGCACTACAAGGGCGAAGCGGCGGCTCAAGATGCGAGAGAAAGTTGTAGGAGCACCTACATCACGAGCGTGGAGAACGGAGAAAGTCACATTTGGTATACTAGATACATGGCTCTTGTGAGCAAGTGTATTGTGACGGAGCCATCCTCTTTTTGGGGGAAAATTTGTGGAGGACCACACGCTGGGTAGATTCCATGGTGGAGAGGGTATGATTAGATTGTCGAAGGCTTGGAGATGCATGGGGAGATTGTCCCGAAAGTGGGAAGGGAAATCGGTGGTGGGTTCGAGATGGATCTCTGAAGTGAGCGAGTTGATGGGAGTGTGGAGAAGTACAAGGCAATATTTGTTGCCCGAGGCTTTCATAGATAGAGGGGATCGATTATGAGGAGACCTTTGCACTTGTCACAAGGTATTCTTCCATACGGACGATTCTTGCTCTCTCGGTATGGAGATGGGGTGGCACATTCATCGGATGGATGTGAAGGCTGCGTTCCTCAACGGAGTCATTAGCGGTAAGAGGTGTACATCGGCGGTAGCCGAAGGTTTTGAGATCTTCGGCGGCCCGAGTCACATGTGTGCGAGGCTCAAGAGAGCGGCTTGTATGGGTTGAAACAAGCATCTCGTTCTTGGTACACACGGATGAACGGGTTATTTCTATAGGACTTGAGTTCTCCAGTGGGGGCGGTCCGAACCTATACTAGATTGTGGTGTAGGGTAAGTTGCTGATCATTGTACTTTATGTAGATGATTTGATTTTGACGAGTGATAGTACATTGATACTCTCATGCAAGGGGAGGATCTTGCAAAAAGAGTTTGAGATGAAGGACTTGGGCCTCCTTCATTATTTCTGGGATTGGAAATTTGGCGGCGTAGTGAGTGGGTACATTTTGGCCCCCAACGCCTTAGGGTAAGTATGCACGGAGATCTTTTGAGAAGTTCAACATGCATGCTGTTTTGCCAAGCTTGTTGATACTCCTCTTCCTGGTGGTTGGAGGAAGAGTATGCTACTTCAGCGGAAGTAGTGGATACCCCTTTGTTTATGTCGACGATTCGGTGGGGTCGCTTATGTATGGTCAATACCGACCGTGCCATGCTGTACGGTTAGCTTTCACAAGCTATGGTTAAGCCTAATGGCTCTTTTGGGCGAGGCTTTCATATTGCGTTATCTTAGAGGCACATCTCGGGATATGGTTGGCAGGTACCAGCTTCGGTCGGATGAGGGTGAGAGTTGTGTGGCTTCACGGATGCGGTTAGGCGAGGGGCCATTGAATGAGGAAAGAGCACATACGGAGGGATTTTCGGTATGGAGTTAAACCTTGTTCTTCAGTACAACGAGGAAGCGAGGAGAGATCCTATGGCACTCTGGCTGGCGGTAAGAGTATGGCGATGGTTGTGTTTGCATGCGGCTATATGGATGAGGAAGAATCCTAAAATTAGGGTTGTTCGGTTCACCATGAACCCTCTTTTGGCGATTTATTGTGATAATCGGTTATCCAACCTCTCGGTTAATCGATGTTCATGATAGATCTGCGCTTGACGGCATCCGGTATCATCATATCAAAGATTGTGTGCGGTGGAGAATGTGTTACTTTCATGCATTCCCTACGAAGTTGGGATGCGATATCTTGACGAAGGTGCTCACCGAGAAGAAAATTCGAATACCATAGGGGCAGGGATAGGGGTTGTAGATAATCCATATCTTGTTGAGAGGGAGTGTTGATGTTACAGCAAGATGATGAGCTTAGTGAGGTCGCCACTGGGGAGTGGACATGAGGGTATTTTTGAAACGCAAAGTCTATTTTTTGGACTATGTCTATTTTTATACATATGGATCATGTTCTATGAGTTGCGGATGCTATTTGTGGATGGTTGGTCGAGTACGGGAAAAATATGGACTTATATTTTTAGACATGCGGGCGGAATCTATTTTTAAATTTCCGGTCTAAAAATAGATATGTCGAATATTATTAGCTCTTAATAATATTTGGACTCTAAACATTATCTTATCCTCTTGGGCCTTCGGTTTGATTCCTGGATGTGGCACATGCGGTGACGAAGGAATTACGCTATTCTAGGGTTTGGTGAGGCTATTTCATGGTTGACTTTAAGTTAGAACTCATGTGAGAGTTTGGTGGAGTTGATGTCTGAATGATTATTGGGTTTGTATTCAGTTTTAACTTAGTTGAGCTAGTTGTATCTAGTCTAGCGAATTGTTGAAATTAGTGAGAGTGGTGTGAATTAATTATTAATTAATTCACTAATTATTAACTCATAAATCAACTCAAAGAATACATCGATTAGCTGAGTGCATGGACGATTAGGTGGAGACCGGTGGAGAGGAGTAGGTGAAGAGCAAGTGTGACTATCGAAGTTGTGACTATCTTTGGTGCATGATATTTGCACACATTGATGGAGAAGCCAGCTAAGTTAGTAGTACATACCGATGGGATTTGAGCACAGGATACGGTAATTATCCATATTGGATTGTGCGGTGGGCGCGTAACGGTGGAGCATGTTGGAGCATGTGTTTTGTATGATGCGAGCTTGTGTAGTGTGTAACAATTGGAATTGTACTGAGAGAGATTGTTGAGGAGTTTGTACAATGATTTATTTCGCCGATCTCATCATTATAATATACGGAATAGTTGGGGGTTTTCAGCTTTAAGCTTTCCATAAATGCTGTGTTTATATGTGTGATTGTTTATGTAGTTTTAATGTACGCATGCGATTGTTTAATTTCCGCAAATTGATAAATTAATACTAGTGAAGAGGTTATGTATTATACTTGAAGCTCAAATAGTGTGTGATCGAGATAATCTTAGTGAATAATTTAATATTTATTCAACTTTCTACATTTTTAGATATTTTTAACATGAACCCCAATATTCTTGGGTTTTCACAGCCAACTTTGTATCGAAGAAAGCTTTTCCCTTCACTGGCTCACATCATATCCTATAGAGCCAACATTGTGATTGAAACTAAATTCTTTTTCAAGCACAGGTACATGAATTAAATCTTTTAATAAGAGGGTTTACTGTTTGTCTCTAGAAGGTATTTGTACCATTCCCATTGTATATTGCACAATATGCCATTTCTATATGGGCCACAGGAGGTCCTTCTCCTCCAAGATACTAAAATTTCTTTGTCTCGTCATGCTGGAAAGATGCCTTATCCAAGTACCACTGCCCAGTCCATCGCACTTGACACCATCGCCGTGAGTGAGAAGTCCAACATCAAATTGCTAGGCCAAAAGCCTCACCAATGGGATCTTTCAAGCCTTCTTGTTCTTCTTCTTTTGTGGACAATTAGTGACATAATGTCATGCTCGTATTCAATATGACATTTTCACATGGACATTTCATGCTCCTTGCCTTCTTCCACGGGACTCGAGATTTGAATAGGATGTCTTTCCCTTCCCTTTCTTTTTGTCTTACCGGCTAGAAGACACAATTTTATTCATCATGCCTTCTTGAATGAAGAATCCATCCCTAGTATTCCACTAAGTTCTTCTTGCACCAAATCCGACCAAAGTCATTCCCAGTACGGCGACTTCTCCCTCCCATTGAAAGTCCTAACCTTCTTATGTAACTCTTGGGAAGGCTTGAAGAAACTAAGTTGCAGGGTCATCATCCAAAGTAGTAATTCCAATGTCTCCAGGCTCATCTCTTGTTGGTTGACTTGGTTTCCAAATATTTCGGAATAGTGTCGCCTTTCTCCATTTTGATTTTCCCTAGCTTTAATCCTTTAGTGCCAATTTTCTATGATCACTGTTGCTATGAAACATGTCAATCCTTCCCCACATTCGTATGGAGTTGCTGTGGAGACTTGAGGACAGTAACAGTTATAATACTTTCACCTCTGGTAAAGTTCACTCCTCGCCTTTGCAACCTTCTTTGCAAGCCTCAGATTCTAAGTGTCTCTGCTGATAGGGTTTAAGAATGTGAACCATCAATGAATTATTTCCAACCATTTTCCTCAAAAAGCGCCTCCATCCTTCCTTTCCCATGACTACATTGGGCCTTCTCTAGGTGCATACTACAATATAAATAGTGAAAGCCATTTTGATCAAGATACACTTTGCAAAATGCTGCAAATTCGTTCTAATAAATTCTTTAAACTCAGACTTTTATTTGTCTCTAGTGATTTTGTAGCTTCTTCAGCCATGTAGGTATATAACATGTGTATATCAATGGATTCAATCTGATTTGATAATGTGCCAGGTAGATAATTATTTACGAGAAGTGGTGTCGAAATTAAACACAATCATAATCACATGAAACAAAGAAAGAATCAAAATCAAACTGCTTATATATTCCTGGGAAAATGGCTACATAAAACAACACTATATTATTGTCTATTAACAACGGAATCATGAAACAATTACAATGCACTCTTCTCACAAGAGTCTCCAACATTCAGCTAATTATTCTGCATTATTAGACAAAATCGACCAACACTTAACCAATTCTCGACTCTAAACAACACACTTGCTTGTACCAATTATTCGATGAGAATGCAATCCCTATTCTTTGAGGTACAGCCTTCCTAAGCTAACGAAGATCATGGGCAATCCAATGGATGTGTTATTTATACCCCAGGCAATCTACTAATGCGGCGGTATTTAACCTCCCTTTAACCTTTAATCTCATTTGAAAGTTATATCCATTAGGCTGTAATACATCTTTGACTATTAATAAGTAAATCGTGGTTGCATGGCGGTCATTGATTGTGAATTAAATAATGTTAATTCACTTGATCTCTCGCACACGGGGAAATTACCCCACGCAAATGGTTTACAACTAGTTCAGGCGGCTCTTAACTCAACAAACTAAGTTAGGCGGTGCAGCAACAGCTAATGCACCAACTACAATTCAGAATTACATTACTCCTTAGAATTATATGATCTTTCTTCACCTGTGACCTAAAATACATGAGCTAAGCAGGTTTATCACACTCGGTTAAGCTGGCCACAAAGTGATCATAAGATAAGATTACATTTTATTGTCCAATTTAATTAATTGATAAATTAAAGTGAGAAAATTTCTAATTTTATTAAATAAGTTTGTTTCACCTTTAATGGCAAACAGATGCATCACTGTGACCTGTGGTTTCACACTGGTTTGTGTCTGTTGTGTGTTTTAGATACCAATTTCACTCTTTCTTGTTGCAATTTCAACACTCCCTCTCAACAAAGAAAGAGTCCAATACTAATCTCCAGATCAATTCTTGGAATGTCCATGCATGTGCACATGCACCTCTGCATGCAACATGCAACTCTTGCACGTACAACACTTCATATCGCATTTGTTCGCACATGCAACTCTTCACGTAACACTTCTCTAGTGTTTTTCGGACATACAAATCTTGCATGCCTGTATTTGTTGAATATGCTCAAACAAGCTGGATAGGTATAATTCATCTGCCCGTCGGTATTTTGGCATTATGCTTGCTAAACTGTCTTTGTCTACTGAACTCTCTGTGATGTTGACATCTACATCCATACACTACGCTGCTGTAACTCGTCATCGTGTCCTTTGTCTTTGTGATTTTCTCTCTTCCTAACATTTTATTGCATCGATATAACCGATCTTTGCTATGGTGGCCATGGCTCCTGTACAGCTAGGTTTGATCTATGGTGCCCCACTGTCAATGGACCTTGCCCAAATTTGTTACCAGGATTGAAAATTATGCACAGCACCGCCCCACCCTCTTTTTGGAGGTATAGTTGTGTCTACTCTCTGCCATCCTGGCTTGAAATTCCCCTCTACTGAGTTTCTGCACAGTGGATTTTGGCACTCGGTGATCCTCATCTTGTGTTGCTCACATGGGTTCATCCTTAGGAACAGAGTTTCTCATGCATGTGATCGGCCCCTCTCAGGGACTGTTGTAGCTTTCTCACACTTCTCATGGTACATCCCTTGTGTCTGTACGGCAAGAGTACCCTTTGGAAGCTCCATAGAAATTTGTTACATGAACTTCAGAAAACTTAAGTGGTGTGGGTGGCCTAATGCCTATGCTATAACTCACCTCATCCCGGCTCACCGCCATCTTCCCACGTCAATGTTACCTGTCATCAGAATCATTGTAGAATCCTTTTACATGAATCCCAATTTTGTTGGTTTCTCTGTGGCTTTATGTGAAAGAATTTATCCTTTGAAAACCACATCATATCCTTTATCCTCCAACATTGTATTAGAAACTAAATTATTTTCAAGCTTAGTACATGCATTACATCTTTTAATAAGAAGGTTTACATGATTGTCTACGGAAGGCATTCTCTAATCTGGGCGCATTGTGCTGCGACACGTACATTTTCGATATACATGAAGTCCTTCTATCTGAGATGTGAAAATTTCTTTATATCTGTCTGTGTGGAAAGATGCCACTGTCCATTGCCAAACTAATCCCATCACACTTGACACCATGCATTCGATGGCCCGAAAGTCCATCAAATTGGGGCCCAAAGCACTCTTGTTGTAGATCATGAAGGCCTTCTTGTTCTTATTTATTTTTAGGACAATTAGTGGCATAATTTCCATGCTCGGCAGTGAAAAATTCACTACGGACAGCATGTCATTCTCCTTGACTTCTTCACAGTCTACAGTTTGGAACCAGGATATCTTTCTTGCCCCCAGGAAAAATTTTCCTCATCATATGTCTTGGGTAGAGATCCATCCCTGTGTTCATGAATTATTCTTGCACCATTCCCTTAAGTGGATTCCCAATGTGACTTATACTCCCATTGTGGAATCTGATAGCTCTTTGCCAACTCTTGGAAGGCCTGAAGAGCTAGGCTCACCAATTCATTATGTGATATTAATTCCAACTCCTCTCACTCATCTTGACATTGGTTAAACTTGGTTAAATATTTCGGAATAGTGTCTCCTTTCTCCATTTTGATTACCATTAAAACACATACTGGAACATAATTTTCCTATGATCCTTTCTTACTCTTAAGAAAGTCTGTCAATGCCTTTAATTTCATATGGAGTCCTTTTCCATGGATACTTGAAAATGTGGTCTCATTTTCCCTCCATAAGATCTCCCTTGCCTTTGCAACCTTTTCAAAACGGCATCAAATTTGCTGTAGCATTGTAGGCAGGGATTTAGATATCATTATCAATGGTGTTCAACCCATTTCCTCGAGCTGCCTCATCTCTTTTCGTAATATAATTGGAACTTCGCTAAGTGCATAATCAATCTCAAGCTGATGAAAGCCATTTTGATCCCAATCCGCCTTTTGCACCGAGAATAATTTTAACGAATTCCAGATCTCTTCAATCACAAAGTCAATTTTCTTCTTCACTATAGTGATTTCCGTATGCTACGATACCGTAGAAATTATGTATACATGCCTTGTATCAATTGATTCAATCCGATCGACAATGTACTAAAGATAGATATCGAATCACTTCTACAAAATAAATTAGGAAATTAAAGACAATCGCCAATACGCAAGCAAATAAAGTCAAATCAAACCACAACACGGATATTTTTCTGAGAAGCTTGCTACTCAAAACCCCACTATCTTCTATTCTCTATAAACCATGGAATCATGAAACAATTACAATGCACTCTTCACAAGAGTCGGCCTCAGATTATTATCTTCTCGGTGTCCACAGTAAAATCGACCAACACTTATCATTTGACTTTCTAAACAACCTTTCTTGCTTGTGATTCTTGATGAATGCAATACCTATACTTTAGGGATTTTGGCCTTCCTAAACTACACAAGGATCATGGGCAATCAATGGATGTATGGTTGCATGGGCAACTTCTACTAATCACCTGGCCCAGTAGTTAACCTCCATTTTAACCTTTGTCTCAATTGGCTCTCCACTGGAGGCTGGCTTGTGCACTGCAACTATTAATAGTAAATAATTGGTTGCATGGGGGATCAATGATTTTCAATTAAACTAATATTTAATTCACTCGATCTCTCAGTGGTACAACAAACAATTACAACTAGGTTCATTGACTCTAATAACCTTAAAAGCCAAGGTTAAATGATTACATGCATTAAACTGGTGCACTGGCTGGTCAGACTCCACCTTGCAAGGTCACTATTGCATGCCTCACCAGCACCTCAGCAAATAGCAGAGATAGCGGGTTTATCTACACTGGGTTAACTATTACAATGATCATGAATAAATTTCCATTTATTGTCCAATTTAATTAAGGGATAATTAAATTAGACACATTCATTATTAAATAAATTGGTTTGCACACCTAATATGCTAGCTAAGACCCATCACTACATGACCTATGTTCCCACACTGGTGTGTGTGTTGTCATGTTGTTTTAAAGTTCTTAATTTCATTGTTTGTTGTAAATTTCAACATTAGTCCTATTTTGGTGATATCATATATATTCAATGGGAATTCTACTTGATATCAAATACTTCCAACTCGGTTGGATGAGGCTGTTGAATACTCTCATGAATTTTGTGTGGTGGCCCATGAAACATGGTCCATTTTTTTAGGGATTTTGGGGAAATAGATCTTCCCCTCAACAGGTGCCCACTACCCATTTTATGTAAATATGTGGCTCAGAGTGTCTAGTATAATAAGTCATAAGCAAAGAGAATAACAATGTATAACATTAGGAGGTTTAGACTAAGTTACGCAATAAACTTTTGCCATTAGAAAATTACTTGAATTAATGAAAGTGATATTTGGTTTAGTTCTTAATATTCTTTTTCTGTAAGGGTTCTAGATTCCTTAGGTTGGACCTACAATGTACTCAAGATCCCCCTCATCTTATTCTCTTACGTATTTGTTTATCTATGAAGTTTATTTTACAGAATGTGCTTTATGCATGGTTACTTAGCTAGTTTATGAACAATAACAACACCATAATATCTAGGTATATGATAACATTGAAGTGGCCATATTTTGCAAATGACATTCTTATTTGTGAATTTGTTTACTTCCAATTCTTTATTTTTATTTGTTTCCATCATTTATTATTTATTCTTCTCCCATAATTTCCTGTTTGTAGCTGGGAAACCCTACAACCATTTATCTTGTTGAATAAACCTAATATCAACGATGTGATACTTGAAGCGAGGAGCCTTGTATTCTTGCTTATTATGCTTCTTTCTTTCTCCAACCTTGCAACTTTAGCATATCTTTCTATAAGGTTATATCACAGCAGCTATGAACTCTAATAATGGTTTGAAGCTAACTTAAAACTTTCCCAACTTGTCAACTCATATGATTCACCTTATTTGATGTATTCTGATGACAGAACCTTGAAAGATGTAATTTATTGCTGGTGGATACCAAGTAGATGCCTTGGCTTTAGTTTACTTTATAGATTGTTTTTTCCTACAAAATTGAGGTTTTACTATTTAGATTTTTAAATAAACAATGTGTTTATACCCACATAGTATAATAGGTATCATTTGATTTCAGCTATAGTTGATATGATTCTTCCTTCCTAAGTACACGAATTGTATATGTTTTCTAGTTGTCTTCATTCTGCAATTCAAGATGTTCCCATAGCATGAAAAAATTGGAGCAATTAACATATCAACAAATTTCACCTGGACATTGTAATATCCTTAGCTTAAATGATATGTTGTAAATGGTATTTTTTAAATTTATTTCTTCTTTTATCTAGTTAAGTATGCTACATAGAAAAAAATCTATTACATTTCTAATTATTAGTAAATAAGTAATGATAATAAATTTTTTTGAAAGCTGTAATTATATTTTTATTTTGTCAATAAAGACAAAAAAAGTATAGACTAATGCTTAAGTACATGTCTAAAGAGGAAAAGCATTGCAATTTAATTGTAAGAAGTTATTATTATCCATCAAAATGTCTTAGGAATGTAATATGGGTGATTAGATTTTAATTCTAAAATTATGATATTGACGATTAAATGTTTCTAGAGAACGAGAGTTGTCTTCGGCCGATGAGAAACAAATCTACGTGTAGGCATTGTATGCCTACCACATGTTTGTGAGGGTGGAGAGCGGAGTTAATAAACACCCAAAGAGTGGTAGATGGATAATATCTTTTTTGGTTTTACACCTAGCTTTGTCTACACAATTTCTAGAGTAATTGGAGAGACTTGAGAGAAGAAATAAGTATGACAACGAAGAAATTATAGACCTAGTTTTCCTTGGGTGGACCGGCGGTGGTTGTGTCAATGTTGGGAGGATCCAAGTAGTTTGCTAAGTACCAGTTTCCTAGGAGAAAATTTTCAGAGTAAAATTGTCTCCAACTCATCATTTTCTATTGTTAACATTGTTATTATGTTCTTGACTAAATCCTTCCTTTAGTTGCTATGAAGAATGAAACAAAAAAGTTACTACTGTTAATAGTAAACATAGAATGTTTTCTTTTGTATTTTTACTTTTGTATCTGATGTCTCGAAAAGGAAAAATGGAAGCGGAGAAAAATACTTCTAATAAAGCTACAATTTGAATTCATTAATGGAGTACAAATATTAGGAATATTAGAGCGTGTTGTATATAAAATTACTGGTGGTGATATGAAGACATGAATGCTCCCGAAAAATAACGGTAGTCCAAATAATATTACACGGTAGTAAGCATGACTAAAGAAGAAATGTATTTTAAATAAGATATGAAAGTATGTAAAATACTTCTTACTTTAAGCACAAAGAGAAATATGATTTCCTTTTTATGAATGTGAAAATTATAGCATGTTTGACCATTCTATACTAAATATGTATATGCAAAAATAAATTTTTAATTTATTCATGTACACGCCTAACAAATAATTGTGTCTGCAAAAAGTACATGATAGCTAAAAACCAAAGGATGTATAGTAACAAATATTATTCTAAAGAATAGAAGAGAATAACTAGAGCAAAAATGTATAATAATGATTAAATGTATTGTCACTGTAAAAAAGAAAAATATTTCTATGTGGGAATATGCTGCTTTTATTAAACCTGTTAAACAAAAAAATTATATAAATATGCATTGTTCAAAGTTTGAGAATACATACGAGAGTATTTTCCTTTGTGAGGCTCATTCGAAAGAAAAATGAACATTTTTTAACAAAAATATAATTGACAATGTACAAACAGAAAACAAAGATATAAAAAAATATTTTTCAAAACATATAACAATAGCTTGTACATATTCCCAGAATCGGTGTTACACATCGGAGCGCATTTATGAGCCACGGTAAGGTGTTCAGCGGTTTAATATCATATATCATCCCTCATCATGCCAAGCGTAACTTCACCTCTACTGCATTACGATAACATCGATCCTTGATAGTCGCGGTGGACGACTGTGTTGTCGGAGGCAGGAGAAAGTTTCCAAAAATGGTAAGTCGGCCACCTCTAAGCCTTCATTCTTTTGCCTTGATTATTCCATGCAAGAGCTTGGAGATTCGGTGGAGGCGGCGGGCACGGTCCGTCCAAATAAGTGGTGGCATGTATCCGGCCTTTTCTAGCTTTAATGGTGGCCATGTGTGGGTTCGGTCTCCTTTGTTTAAAAGGAGTAGCCTTGATTCTTTTATTGGTCTTTTCCTACTGTTCCTCCTTTGCAACAATAGGTTCTCCTGTGAGACCCACACTGTCTGCTTTTCATTATTCCTTGTATGCAAACCATATAATCTTGCATCCGAGCGTTATGATGATTGTGTTTTATATACTAACATTAGGTGGTGTTGGTTACAGGACTTCTTGGATACAATTCTATGCAAAGGAATTTAAACGTACGCAGCAAGCTCACAGTGACCCCAAGTGTCCTGTGATACACGGGTTTGAAGTGAGATTCCTTGTTTTAAGAGTTGTCTTATTTTCCTAATTGTCGATGGCCAGTACGCTCCGATCAATTAAACACACCTTGCGAAAGGTTAAAGAATTCGGGAGTTGTTGTTAGTTTCATTTATTTCTGGGATATATTGTCTTCTTTAGCTCTCATTGGTGCATTCTTCCTGTGGTCTGGGTTGTGGTTAGCCTCTTCTCTCTGGAATTTTCTTCCGCTAATTGTCGGTCAAAAGGTCCCTCCATTTGATTCTGTTACCTTGCGAGAAGAGTTGGGGGCGATCCGTGTCCAAGCAAAAGGTTTCTTTGTATTGTATCACGGCAATGCATACGGCACACATGTCTTTCAGCATATGGAAAGCCCAAACAGTTGGAACCTTTAAATTACGTTTGTATGCATAACAAAGAAGATAATGGGTGACAATTTTGAGGTTCCTTTATGTTGATTTCATCCTTCATATTACTGCTACATGTTTGTCTTGGCCATCGAGTTCTTACGCGACATGGGAAAGACGGGCCTCAACCCCAGCGCAAAGGGGAAGCAAAGGCGAGCGAGTACACACTCCAGAAGCATGGTGAAGTCGAACCTTGAGAGATTCTAGAGGACACCAGGAAATAACTATGTCATAGAAGCTCTTCCACAATTAAGCAGGAAATCAAGTGGTTTGGAAAAAGGAAATACAAACGGATCTGCAGAAGACTTGAATGACTGAAACTAAATCTTGGACACTATCACCTAACCCTAGCAATACAGAGGGCGATGTATCATTGTCAAACAATCCATACGGATCCATGAAATACCTTCCAAAGGCCATGCAAAGTTTTCTCAAACAAGTTGCAACGAGCAGCCAAAGATAGACACCATCACGAAGGGTATATGCAAGATATGCCAAACCGGCTCTACCACATTAATCACCCAATACCAAGCGACTGATCGTATTAAACGAAGTTGTTGACCATGTCGTATAGAAAAAGAAGCTTAAATGAAAACCAATACAAGTAGACATGCCAGGCCTTCTGCGAAGATTACACTCCCGGTCTCCTCCTCGAGGATACTTAATGGTTCCTTTATGATGGCTTGTGATATATAATTTTGTATAAGCTTGGTTTTTTATTTTTCGCAAATAGAATAGTATGATATAGAACGACTAACGGACAGTTACATAGATGAGTTGAAAACGCCAATTTTGGTTTACTTTCAATGCCTTGGAGTATGCTCAGTTTGGTTTCCTCGAGGCGAGTTGAGCCTTGACCGTTCTATATTTGTAACACCCAACGGGTGATATAAATAGAAAATGGGGGTCTACGAAGAAATTCACAAAAAAAAACAATAGCTTTGTATGTTCTTGATTGGAAAAAATACCAATTACTAATTAAAATAAATTTCTTACTTTAGAAATGAATATTTCTGTGTGGAGGTAACATAAAAAACTAAGGAAAAGCTAATGAAGCATTAATAACTTCATGCAACAATTGTTCCACCCATTTTTGTGAGAATAAGGATTGAAGAAGGTTTTTCAACCGGGGAGAAAAGAATAATTCGACTATTAAAATTGAAAACCAAAAAAAAGTTCCGGATACTGATAAATTCTTGAGACTAGCATGCGCTAGAAAAAACTAAGAATACTTGTTATAGACATGACAAGAAACTATATTTTTCAATGTTAAGTGATAAATTGTAAAATAAAAATGGAAAATTTTGAACTAGGAACCTTGTTCGGGGAGGAGGTAAGAAAGATGCCATATGATGTACAGATACTCACGAAGCCATTCTTGTGCAAGACGAAAAGAAAAAGTTTAGGTTTTTGAAAATGGAAGAAATGAAAAGATTATATATGGAAATAACAATGAAGTAACAAGACCTATTGAAGAAAATAGATAAAATATTAGAATCGTAACTATCTGAAACGAAATAAGATAATGAAAAATAATATGCTTCGATACGAGAAGACTTTATTATTTTATTTAATTGACAATACAAGAATGAAATAAACATTTAAGTCTGATTTAATCATTATAATAAATTAATTAAAGATTACAACTAATGAAGTTTAGAAACACTTTGGGACGAAGAAGAAATAGTTAATAACCTTAATAGGTATGGGAAAAATTGGAATATAAATAATAATGGAAAGAAAAAAAATGTCTACACACGCATTATTGAAACAAAAGAAAACATTCATTCAACTATGGTATTTGAAAATTATCGGATGTGATGTCTATATTGGTAGTATTGCTAGTACTTCCATTTGAAGGCCAATTAGTGCAAACAAAGAGGACCATTGTCTCAATTTCGAGAAAACGAATATATAAACCTACAAAGACAACAATGAAAATTAAACAAAAAATCACATATATTGGACTGTAAAAATGTGTTTTCAAACAAATAATAGAAGCCACAACTACTAAAATAATTCAATTTTAAGGTTCATACCTATTGTAAGGTCACTTACACGTGTCAAGCAAAACCATATAAACTCGACAGAATGAAAATGCTTCGTTGTATCAAAGGTGGATTTATTATATCAAGGAAGCTAGTAGAACACATTTGTAGGGTGTGTGTGGACGAAAATGGTGGATGTTGTTAAAAAACTGGGTGAAACCCAGCCGCAAGTGGCGACCAAAGTCACAAGTGAGAAATGATTTGGCGCATCAAACTCTAACAAGGTCATTAACCAGTGTGGAAACCTAAGTTCATTACTTAGGCATTGATTTTACCGCTTATAATCTAAGTTGTTGGATGGGTCAAAATGAAAATCAACATAATTGTGAGGATGAATCTTTGCTTTTACATGAGAACATTCTCAGAAATGTTCAATAGTATGAGTGACTTAGGTTAATAATAAAATGCTACCACATTGAAAAAAAACATAAAACCCCTTACCATATATTTTAATCATTTACTATGTCTCATTACATCCAAGCTTGAGGAAACATCTCAATTAAGATGTGTCGTATAGAAAATCAAGTAATGGTCTTGGTTGGGTGGGATAAATTGAAAATCCACGACTAAGACACTTGAAAAAATAGTGCAAATATATAATAATGTGGATGGACTAAATTCCATAATTTTTATCTAAAGGCCATAAGAACATAATAAAGGTAAACAAACTATTAAACTATATGAGATGTGAAGAAACTGAACTTGTCAAAATCATATAATAATTTGAATGTTAGACCAACTAGATATCCTAGATATCCAAGTGGTAAAAATGGTGTTTGTATGGAATTATGTGGTTTCTTAGTTATGATCTATCTCATTGGCATGGAGGATTTCTTGGATTGACGATTGGATTTTTCTAGCCTTTCCATTTCTGTATATCCATGGTGTGGTGGAGTCTTTCCTTTTATTTTCAGGATGGTTCTCATGCTTCTTTGGTTGTGGGTTGAGATATTAATTCACTGGAAGCCTTGGTTTGAAAACACTGCGGAGCCCTTAGTAGGTTGAATTACTAGTCTTGGAGCCTTGGTTGGACTAGAAGCCTCTTGGATCCCAGCAGTGGTAATGAGTTGGTGAGTTACTAGTCTTGGATCCTTGGTTGGGAACCAATCTTTCAGTGCCACTGGACGACTTGGGTAGAGACCGATACGATGGTTAGTGGTGTCCAATCATGAGATGGAATCCTTTGGTTGAGGTTGAGGTGGTTTTGGCCTATGGAAGCTATGGTTTGGTTTTGATGGATTTTCTATGGATGCCCCACATTCATGCTTGGAATGTTATGGGGATGATTGGTTGAAGAGAGATTTGTTCAGCCAATCTGCTGTATTGGTGGGCAGTAAGTCCGAACCTGGTTGGCCTTTGAACTCATTGTTAAGAGCTTATTATACTTTGTATTATGTGGTTTAAATATACTTGTTTATACGTGGTTTATATGGTTGTTATCTATTGATATTTATGTTGGTTATATGCTAGTTATGTTGGGTTTATGTGATGGAAACAACGTATGTCTCTCATCATGTTTTTTGATTAACCACTAAATGTACAATTAATGTATGGATTAATAGATACACGGTATTCATATTTTGTGATGAGGTATCAATGCTTCTTAGGATTCCTGGAATGAAAGTGTGGGACCCCTATGCTTTATATTTGTTTAAACTTGTAGATTGCATATTTGTGACATGTTTGACAAAATGTCTATTAGGGCTAGTAGGGGTCCAATCAAGTCCTTGTTAAGTAATTACTTTCATATCATTGTTTCGATTTAATTCTTCATTTTTGGGGTTCATGGAGTTGCAGAGCTGAGTTGATTAGAAGGCTTGTTAATTTAGCTCAAAAATGAAAGTGCCTCTTGAATTGAATGAAACTAGGGTACATCGACTAGCCGTCACCAAGGAATCCGTAACTTTTTTTGTGAAAACCGAGTTCGGATAAAAGAGTTATGGTGCGGTGATCGCCCCTCGGAAACCGAAACGATTTTTTATAAAAAAATTGCGGAACGATACGGTGATGACATGGAAGCCAGGTCAACATTCAAGGAATCTTATTTAGATTTTTCCAATGGGATTGTGACAAGTTTCACTGTGAAGTTCACGAGTTTTGTTTGTGAAGGTAGAAATTTGTCCGGTAATCTTAAAGGTTAATTTGGGTTATGAATTTATGTGCTAGAAATCATTTTTTTTATTATTTTAAGATATATATATATATATATATATATATATATATATATATATATATATAAATTTTAAATTATATGTTAATTAAAATTTAAAATTGATATTAAATATATATATAAACATAGTTATAAGTCGGCATGCATATATTATTAAACGTTGTTTCATATCACGATGGGTCTAACATATCGTTGGCATATTAATTTTTTGGAATAGCGTTAAATGTGGGTAGAATATGTATATATTAAATGGAATTTTTCTAAAGTTATGTAAAGTCCACTATATATATTTTAGAGCTAAAATCAATGACATGTTACATTAAAGTTTCGGGCCTATTGTTTAGGTTGCAAAATAATGATGGGAGGTGGAGGTCGGGTTCCGACCCCATGACCTCCCCCATACGAATATCTCCCATTACCAATGGGCTGTGGCCATATAACTTGAAAGGATATGCACCCACCACCTACTTGAAGTATATGTAGGTTCTGACGGTGGGAAGAATGGGGCCAACCCTCCTCCACGTGACCCTACAACATAACCATGTCCAAATGCTTAACCATAATGCGGAATTAGTGAGATTTTATCCCATTTAATCTTGGATTAAGCACTAATTAATTATCTTATTAATTAGCAGTGCAGTTAGTGGATTTACTATTTTGGCGGATTACACCAAATTTGTCGGAGTTAGCTGGAGGCCTTCCATATTTGGAGGAAAAATTAGGGAAATTTTTATTTTTGCCATAAATGAGTCAATTTTCGACCAAATTAGGCTAAGAATGAGTCATTATTGGCTAATTGGCATGCTATGAACACATTGGAATAGGTTGCAAAGGTAGAGGAGCAAGTTTACAAATTTTTTTGTTACCTTGAAGAATTTTGAGGCCTAGGGCCACCAAGAGGGAAGGCCATGCCTAGAGCATCTGAAGGCCAAATTAAGTAAATAAATAATCATTTATGATAGATTTAAACATTTTGAACTCATTGGAGTATGTTCCAAGAGAATTTTATGCATGTAAACATAAATTTGAGCACAATTTAGCTAATACAAAGGCCTAAGCCATGGAAGATGGACCAAGGAGATGTAGCCTAGGAGGGGTGAACTCCTTCATCGAAACTCTGTTTTAATGGATCAATTGTGATGGTTTTTCGTTATTTATTTTGTTGATGTTAATCCTTTTAAGTTCATGATTTATGCTTTCAAATTCACTCATAAAACTCAGGTTAAATGCCTGTTTTGAAACACATAAACAAAAAGGAAACATGTACATCAAGCATAAGGTCAGTAAATAATTTTTATATCTGGAAATGAAATTAGCACAACAAAACTAACATTCATATTTCATATCAAGTTGGTATTGGAGCTTGGTTTAAAGGCAAGGTTATTTTCTTGATATTTTCTCGAAGTTTTGTGAAAGTTTAATGGTTGCAAATTTTTATGCTAACAAGGTTAAATTTGTAGAAAGGTGAAGGGAAATTGTTGGTTGCAAGTTTTGAGATTAGGATCAGAATAAGGAGAGATGAAAGAGAATCATATTCACCCAAAATTCCACTCATAACTGCACTTGAAGAACCTCAATTTTTGTCTCAAGAAGATGAGATTGAAGAGGTACGAGTTGTACAAGAAGATGAGTTGATTGAAGAGGTACAAGCATCTGAAGTTGAGCTTGAATCCATAGCCATCATGTCAGGTGTTGGAGAGACTCAAGGAAATTCAGAAGAGGAAGATGTCAAGAGTGACTTCAAAGACATAAGGAGGATGGTTAAAGTTATGTTTTATGTATTTACTATTGGGATGGCAGGAGAAATTTCTAAGCCTCCATATGGAGAAGGAACTTCAGATGGTAAGAAGGATGAAGATAAGATTTCAAAGGGTAGTGGAGGAAAGCCACCTCCATCTCCACCATATTCATCATCCTCATCATCTCCATCAACATCATCTTCCACTTCGACCACAAAAACCACTCACACTCAATAAAAATCCACAAAAGGAAAAACTCCATTACTCAAATTGGACATTAAGTTTGAAATTCCCATGTACAATGGTGAGGTAAATGCAGAGAGGCTTGACAATTAGATATGTCAATTGGAGGTGTATTGCATAATTCTGAACCTTCATGAAGATGACTTAAAGATCCAGTTGGCTTCATTAAGGCTATAAGGAGCATCACTATTTTTGTGGGAAGCAAAGACTCAAGAGGAAATGTGAATCCATGGTAAGATATCCAATTCTTGGGTGAGTTTATTTCTTCCATTAAAAGACAATTTTATCCTTTGGCCTATATGAAAAAATCCATTATGAGTTGGCAAAATTTTAGGCAACTAAAGGGTCAAACAATTCAAGAATATACCGAGGAGCTTAGGAAAAGGGCTTTGTTGTTAGGAATAAACTTGAATTCCCAAGATACACCCTCAAAATAAATTGGGGTTTTACATTCCTATTTTAAACATACTATCCTTATGTTTAACCCATGAAATTTAGATGAAGTTTGTGTACAAACCACACACTTAGAGGAAAGAGGGAAACAAAACATGGATGAGAAAAGTGAAAGTGAGGGTAAAGGAAAAGGAAAGTTTTATAGAAGAGGAAAAAGAAATAGCTCTATAAAAAGAGAGAAGGAAAAACTCACATGCAAAAACTTTTCAAATATTGGCCATGATGAAGACCATTGTTGGCAACTTCATCCATAATTGAAACCAAACAGACTAAAAGCCAAAGAGAAGGGAAAAAATGTTGCTATAGTTGAACATGAATTAGGTTCAAATTTAGGAGATTAGACAAATATACAACCATGGTTGTGAAAGGTAAACATATTTCAAGCACTAGTTCTTCAAAATTTTCAAATGATACTCATGATGAAGATACAAGAATAGAACTTTTCCATATTAGAGTTGTCTCTAAACATACCAATATTAATGCACTTTTTGGTAGTGGGTAACAAGATAACTTGATTTCCGAAGACTTGGTTAAGCAGCTAGGCCTTAAAACTATTAGACATCCAAGACCATATCCTTTGGGTTGGATATGCAAGAATGCAAACTTGCAAGTTACAAAGAAGTTCTTCTTAAGATTCGCCATCAACTCAAAATTTAATGATGAAGTTGAGCTTGATGTGGTGCCACTTGAGATATTAGGTATTTTATTGGGAAGTCCTTATCTGTATGATAGGAAAGAAGTATTTCATCTCCATGAGAATAAGTATCACTTGTTTAAGGATGGTATTGAGTACATAATTAGAGTGCATAAGAAGAAGACAGTTTTGTCTCTTATACATACAAGTGAAATGAAGAGGATAGTGAATGCAAATCACAACTTGACATTGTTGATGATCAAAAAAAGAGATCAATTGAATCAAAACTTTCAAAAAGATTATTATGCTTGTAATGAGTTGTTTCAGGATTTTAATAGGTTTCCTTTGAAAGAAGGTGAAAAATATGTGACATAATTGCAACAATCAACATTAATGTTGAGCAGTGTTGGTAACAAGATGTCAATGCAAGAGAGTGAAAAGTCAAAGAGAAAGCGACAAAGCAGTTTGGAAAAGAAGGCATGGGTTCCATAAATACTTATTGTTGGTTTCCAAAAGGTACATGGAAATGGTGAAGATACTTGGTCAAGAGTCGACAAAAGTACAAAGAAAACATAGCTAAAAATCGCCATGGTGATAGTGTGCAAGGTGAGAAATTTTTAAAGTTTCCTCTGATTGTTGACCAAGGTGGGAACAAGATGGTTTCTGCAAGAATATATTGTTGTTCTGAAATTTAGAAATATTGCAGCATGATGGTGTCAATGATAGCAAGAGAAGGTCGCAAGAATCAAGGAAAAAGTTGACTTTTTGTGAAAAGCTCCAAATGATGAAATTGGGAAATTTCAATGGATAAAGACTAGAAGGTTGAGGGAACAATATCCTCATCCACATAATTAGTAATCAGAGAGATTTTGGGGTCCAAAAGGCTTCTAGTGGGGAGGAATGATCAAAGGCTCATTATTTTAGCTCAAAAATTAAAGTTCTCAGAATTGATTTCAAATTAAACGACCACGATCGGCCCGTCACTAGGAATCCAACGCTACTCATTTCGTCAAAAATTGAGTTCATATGAAGAAGTTATGGTCTGCTGATCGCCCTTCAAAACAAAACAAAAAATTATAAAAAAAATTTCAGAATAGGTATAGGCTGATGGCATGGCATCCCAATCAACATTTAGGGAATCTTCTTCAGTTTTTGTCCAATGGGACTGTGAAAAGTGTCACTGCGGGATTCGCCAGCTTGGTTTGTGAAGGTGAAATTTGTCCAATGACCTCCTAAGGTTGAATGTGGGTTCCTGATTTCTATGTGCTAGAAATCATTATTTTTAATTAATTAAGGTTGGAATATATATATATATATATATATATATATATATTTCAAACCTTAATTAATATTAAATTTCCACATATTGCATTTGAAAATCCGCATATTGTAATTTTATGGTGGCATTACAAACCTAAAGTACGACATGTTATAACATTTGAAATAAATATTTGCAAATTCTGTGGTTTAATTAATATTAAACATATTTGGTGGCATTTATAATGTTCAAACCAAAGTTTGTTACCTTGGTTATGAGCGCATCTTATAAGGTTTTCAAAGCATTTTTTTATGGTGCAAAATCACGTGTAGAGGGGTGAGGTTGGGGCTCGACCCTATGACATCCCCCATACCACTACTGCCCGTTACCAATATGCCGCAGCCATAGAAATTGAAAGGCTATGTGCCCAACACCTATTTGAAGTCTATGTAGGTTCTGACGGCGGGAAGGAGGGAGCCAACCCTCCTCCACGTGACCCTACAACATAACCATGTCCAAATGCTCAACCATAATGTGGAATTAGTGAGAGCTTATCCCATTTAATATGGGATTAAGCACTAATGAATTCTCCTATTAATTAGCAGCACAATTAGTGGATTTACTAGTTTACGTGGATTACACCAATTTTTTTGGAGTTAGTTGGAGTCCTTCCAAATTTGGAGGGGAAATTGGGGGAAATTTTGTTTTTTGTATAACTGAGTCAAATTTCGACCAAATTGGGCTCAGAAAGAGTCATTCTTGGCTAATTGGCATGATATGAACACATTATAATAGGTTTCAGAGGCATAAGAGCAATTTTACAGAGGTTTTTTTTTTACCTTGAAGAATTTTGATGCCCAGGGCCACTAGGAGGGAAGGCCATGCCTAGAGCTCTTGAAGGCCAAATTAAGCAAACAAATAGTCATTTATGATATATTTCGACATTTTGAACTCATTAGAGTATTTTCCAAGATCATTTGATGCATTTAAAAAACAATTTGAGCATAATTGAGCTAATAAAGAGGCCTAAGCCATGGAAGCTAGACCAAGGAGATGTAACCCAGGAGGGGTGAACTCCTTCATCAAAACTCTATTTTAATGGATCAGTTGTGATGGTTTGTTGTAATTTTATGTTTCTGTTGTTCATCCTTTTAAATTCATGCATTATGCTTTCAAATTCACTCATAAAACTCAGTTTAAATGCCTGTTTTGACACACATAAGCAACAAGGAAACCTGTACATCAAGAATAATATTAGTAAATAAGTTTTATATATGAAAATGAAATTAGCACAGAAAAAATAACATTCATAATTCAGATCATTTAATAAGGTTATAAGATAGCTTGATGGATCTTTACCTAGTTCAACAATGTTTTTCCAACGAACAATATTTTAAAGAATGTTTGGCTCTAATGCTTTAGTTTTTAACCAACCTATTTACTTTTAGTTAGTATGTTTTTCCTTTAATACTATAATCCTTAGGAAGGGGTGTTCAAGTGTAATTCTTACCATGCAATAAAGCCATTTTTTGAATTTAGATATGTGAATGTTCACTTTTTGTAAAGTGATCTATCCCACATTCATAAATGGAAATTATTTTCTTAGTGAACAATATTAAATAAGGAGATAAATACCAGTGTAACAAATGCACTATTTATTCATTGATAATATCATATTGTGTTATTGTGATTATCTTCCTTTCATTTCAAATATATGAAATTAACCCAATCTATGCTTTCCTCATTTAGTGATCTAACTCATTTTGTAATATTGGAGGAATCCATGGTTAATGATAATGTTGAAGATATTAAATAAACACCAATGCAATATCTACAATATCCTTAAAAATTGGTATGTATCCTTTGGTTTTAAAGTGGATCTCATGGATAAAACAACACAACATAGGTTGAAAGTGGATCTCATGGATAAAACTGCATAACATAGGTTGAATACTGAGAGTTCAATAAGTGTTGCAAGTAATTGAGGTCGAATACGAAGTTAAGTAAGAGATACTATGTAGAAAATTACTATTTTGAAAATTCGACTTTTTATAAGAAACTATCTCGATTTTTTAATTGCAAACATTTTGTTTTGAGAAAAATGATTAATTTTCCGATAGAGTTATTAACCATTGACACAATAAATTGTTATATTTTATGATAGTTGAATCTAAAAATTTATTCCATATAGGTACTATTTTATTCTTTAACGATTTTTATTGTTGAGCAATCTAGGGAAACTAGATTAGGGTGATTTCTCTTAATTTGATAATTGCTTGTGATGTTATTTTACTTTACTTGAAGAAATTTGTAGTTAGCTTATTATTTACTTGATTATTATAATTTTCTTATCATCAAAAAACTACCAAAATATGAATGTCAAAAGAACACGAGGACAAAAAATATAGGTTGTTAGTCCGGGCCAAAACCTCTCCCTTATGAGATGAAAACCCACAAGAACTATTATCTTATAGAATCTTCAAATGACGAATTAAAAGACCTAATAACCTTGACAAAGACCCATCCAAGACCAAGTCAAAGTCTCCTTTGATCATATTTCTTCTCACAAAGTCAACCCAAGTCAACCTTACTTGACAATTATTGCAACTTATCCTTTGACCTCAATTTCAGACCTGCAACTTATGACTTCAAATTTCAACCTAACTGTTGAAACCCTAGATCACACATGTGGTTGGAATATGGTAGAATAGGTCTCTTTTCTCCTTCACTTGGGGATCTCCCTTCTGCTCAGTAACTCTAAATTCAAATTAATCCTTCTTTGCACTTGATTTCAACTCCTTTGATGACTGTAATTTTCTGCAACAAATGATGCCCTAGACCCTTCACACGTGTGGGATAATGTAGCCCTAAAAAATTAATTCCAAATTCAATTTGACTTCCTTTTATTCTACTCTTCTTCATTGGTTATTATTGTCCTTATTTTTCTTCAAGGAGCTTGATGGATACTGTTGAAACCTAATCCTAAGGGATTGGGTGAGATTGTATAATAGTGTAAATTAGGAAATAAGGAAGGCTAAGAGACATTGGGAAATGAATCCCAATAGTCTCACCTCCATGCATACATTAATTCACACCCTCCATCAAATTCATATTCCAATTTGTGGAGTTACCTCTTGGGCTGACATGGTATCAGAGCTAAGTCCATTTTTAGCTTCCTTTCTCTTGTAATTCCCTCCTACATTCTGAAAAATTGGATCTGCAATTTTTACAGACTGGCACCTCTTTCATTCTGCCAAATCCCGCCATAATTAATTATATCTTGTTTTGATGTCTTTTGTTGTAGCTGCCTGCCTGCTAATTTATTGTAGCTTCCTACCTTCTAATTTGACTACTCTATGCACTCTCTTCCATAGTGCATCTCTGTGCAGTCCCACATTCCCCAATTCCATCTCTTGCTCTCTCCTAGTTTCATCTCTCGCTCCCCCATCCCCTCACCTTCCCCTCCCCCTCCCACTCATTCCCCATCCTCCTCACCTCTTTGTGCAGTCCTTATCTCTGCTCCCAACTCTCCTCATCACCCTCACCGCAACCCCTCCCCCTCCCGCTCGCTTCCACCTCTCCCTGCAACCCTCTCCCATCCTCTCTCTCTTCCCCCTCCCTCCCTCCAACCCCTCCCTCCTCCCCCCCCCATCCCCTCCCCCCCCCCGTCTCTTCCCCCCCCCCCAACCCCTCACCTCACTCCCCATCCCCCTCACTACTCTCCCCACCACAACCCTCTCCCATCCCCACTCACTTCCCCCTCCCCCCTCACTTCTCTCCCAACCCCTCAGCTCACTCCCCCCTGTTGCTCTCCCTTCCCGACTCTTCCCCTCCCCCGTCCCCCTCACTGAAAACTCTTCCCATACCCCTCACCGCAGTCCCCCCCCCCCCCCCACCATGACACTCATTTTTCACTAAGTTCCCCTCCCCAATGTACAACCTTCCCCAGGTCTAACCACCACCCAAAAAAAAAAAAAAAAATTCACACAAATTTTTTTTTCCAGAATTGGTTTTTTTACAGCAATTAATTCTTTTTTTACAATAGAGTGCATTTTCACTCCAAAATTGATTTTTTTTTTTTTTTTTATTTTTTTTTTTTAATTTTTTTTTTTTTAATTTTTTTTATTTTTTAAATTTATTTATTTATTTATTTTATTTATTTATTTTTTTTTTCGTAAAGTACATTTTACATCAAAATTGAGTTTTTTTTCCCTCCAACAAATTTTTTTTTTTTTTTTTCCAAGGGTCAGAATGCATTCTCTCATATTTATTGTGGGAGTTGTTCTCTCCCGCAAGGAGAACTGTCTTGAATGGTCTCAAAACATCAAGCATAATCTTATTTTTAACGAGTTGTGGGGAGGAATTTGTGAAGGAGAAGGAGACAATCCATCGACAAAGCCCACCTCAGACAAGGATCACCATTTGGGAAGACAAGATTGCAAGGCCTATGCCTTGATTGTAACTTATTTAAATGAAGAGGTGAGTCGCCATATTACACCATTTTCAAATGCCTATGAAGCCTTGAGAAAATTAAAAGAACTCTATGACTCACATTCAGAACTTGAAATTTTTTAATTAATAATTAAGTTGTTCAGCCTTGAATTGAAAAATGATGAACCTCTTGCTTTAGCATCAGAAGTAAGATCTATCATGCATGGAATTAAGACTACTAGTGTAGAAGTTGACATACCTCTCATAGCTTATGTTAAGGCCTTTTATCCCAATTACTCACATTACCTTGAGTCATTGCAAGCAAGTGGAAACCTCATGAAAATCACCTTTGATTCTCTTGAGAAAAAGTTTGCAGAAATATAAAAGGATTTTGAAAATATGACAATCCCTCTGTCTTTTGAAGACGTTGTGTGTTTCACACATAGAGAGAAGATTCATGCTCAATATTCTTCCAGAGGAAGAGGTGGTCTAAGAGGAAGAGGAAGAAGGAATTTTCTAGGAAAGGGGGGCAAACAAACTCAAACAAAAAAATATGATCTTCATTTCATATGCTGCAATAAATATTGGCACGATGCATCTACATGTAAGTTTCCTTAGGATAAAATCGAGCAGAAAATAAATCAATAAAAAGGTAAAACTCATAACAGAGAAAAAAGAAAAGCACCTGAATCCACTCAGTATGTTGTAGCACATTGTAACAATGGAGTAACTGAATTTTTTTTTGATGTTTATTTACTTCTTGGGGAAATGATTGGTTGCTAGATTCAAGAGCAACATGTCACATGGCTTTTAGAAAATATTTTTTTGAAGAATTTAATGACAGGGTTGAAGGAGCAGTATACTTCACAAATAAATCTAAACTCAACCTATCAAGGCTTGGAACAATCAGGCTTAAGTTTCTTGGCCTTCCTGATCATATTCTACATGAGGTTCTATACCTCCCTGAGTTGAGGAGAAACTTGCAGTCCTTGGTCCACATCCACAAACAAGGACACTCCATTCACATGTTTTATGGCAAGGTTGAGGTTAGAAAGAATCAAATCGCTCACTTTTCATGGAGGGAATAGAATAAGGAAGACTCCTAAAGCTGCAAGGTACCTTTGCTCATGCAAAAAACTTTGCATTTAGTTCTCATCATGATGAAGGTACATTCCCATCAAGTCTTTTATGGCATGATAGATTTGGACACTTAAACTATGACAACCTTCGATTGTTGAAGAAAAATGGTGTTACTGGATTGCCTACAATTCCTAAGAAACCTAAGCAATGTGATGCTTGTATTCTAGGAAAGAATAGCAAACAGTCCTTTCATGATTCACATTACAGAGCACATAGAAAACTTGAGCATATTCATTCATATTTATGTGGCCCCATGCATGTTGCTTCTGCAAATGGAAATAAATATATGATGACATTTATTGATGATTACACTAGAATGTGTTGGGTTTACTTATTGAAGAAAAAATATGATGCTTTTCAAACATTCAATAATTTTCATGCATGGATTGAAAATGATGCACAAAATCATATTTTCTCTTTGCACACCAAAAATGGAAAAGAATACACCTCAAACGAATTTGAAAACTATCTTCGCCAACATGGGATCAAACACCAAACAAGTGTGACATATAATCCCCAATAGAATGGTGTAGCTGAAAGAATGAATAGGATAATTTTAAATATTTGTTTTGCTCCATGATGTTTTTTAAGAATGTAAATTTGATGTTTTGGGTTGATGCAGTTCTATGTGTTGTGTACATAAAGAATAGGTGTCCTTCTAATTCAATCATAAAAAATATCCTTATGAAATGTGGCATGGCCACATTCCTTTGGTAAAGCATTTCAGGGTCTTTGGTTCCACCTGTTATGCTTTGATACATAAGGAACAAAGGAATAAACTTGATGCTAGAAGTCGAAAATGTATCTTCTTTGGGTATTCCAATACCTCCAAAGGATATTTTCTCTATGATGAAGTCAATAAGAAGTTTGTAGAATCTAGAGATGTCATATTCCTTAAATATTCCAATACTAACAATGTTGTTAAGCGACAAATTGATCGCTTGGATAGATTCACACATGCAAAGTCATTTCAAGAATTTGATAATCATATTCCACATATTGAAGGGGGGATTCCTATACTGAATCAATCTGTGGAATCATCTTCTGAAGAACTCTCTCCCCAACATGAAGAACCAACCACATATGATACCTTGAACGATGTGATTGAAAGAATTGGGAGATTGAGTCTTGATTCAATTACAACTCAGTCAAATGAGCAGCCTGGGCCATCTCAGAAAGGTCCCCAAAAATGGCTAACAAACACATTATAAAATGTTCGTCTTGATGAGTTTGGAAAGACAAGAACAAGAAGTTCCACCAGACAAAATGGAGGTGACATAGATAATTATGATTCATCTAATGATATGGATAGTGCTTATAACTGTGAATTGAATTTGTCTACAAATCTTGAACCAACTTCCTTAAAATAAGCCGCTTCTCATGATGAATGGAATGAAGCAATGCAAAAGGAACATGATGCCTTGAGAAATAATGGCACTTGGAAGCTGGTTGATCCTTCTTTGGGAACTAAATCAATTGGTTACAAGTGGGTCTACAAGAAAAAGTACAAAGCGGACGGCTCACTTAATATATATATATTTCAAACCTTAATTAATATTAAATTTCCACATATTGCATTTGCAAATCCGCATATTGTAATTTTATGGTGGCATTACAAACCTAAAGTATGACATGTTATAACATTTGAAATAAATATTTGAAAATTCTGTGGTTTAATTAATATTAAACATATTTGGTGGCATTTATAATGTTCAAACCAAGGTTTGTTACCTTGGTTATGAGCGCATCTTATAAGGTTTTCAAAGCATTTTTTATGGTGCAAAAACACGTGTAGAGGGGCGAGGTTGGGGCTCGACCCCATGACCTCCCCCATACCACTACTGCCCGTTACCAATAGGCTGCAGCGATAGAAATTGAAAGTATATGCTCCCAACACCTATTTGAAGTCTATGCAGGTTCCGACGGTAGGAAGGAGGGGGCCAACCCTCCTCCATGTGACCCTACAACATAACCATATCCAAATGCTCAACCATAATGTGGAATTAGCGAGTGATTATCCCATTTAATCTGGGATTAAGCACTAATGAATTCTCCTATTATTTAGCAGCACAGTTAGCAGATTTACTATTTTACGTGGATTACACCAATTTTTTTGGAGTTAGTTGGAGTCCTTCCAGATTTGGAGGGGAAATTGGGGGAAATTTTGTTTTTTCCATCACTGAGTCAAATTTCAACAAAAATGGGCTCAGAAAGAGTCATTATTGGCTAATTGGCATGATATGAACACATTATAATAGGTTTCAAAGGCATAAGAACAATTTTACAGAGGTTTTTTTACCTTGAAGAATTTTGACGCACAGGGCCACCAGGAGGGAAGGCCATGCCTAGAGCTCCTGAAGGCAAAATTAAGCAAATAAATAGTCATTTATGATATATTTCAACATTTTGAACTCATTAGAGTATGTTCCAAGATAATTTGATGCATTTAAACAACAATTTGAGCATAATTGAGCTAATAAAGAGGCCTAAGCCATGGAAGCTAGACCAAGGAGATGTAACCCAGGAGGGGTGAAATCCTTCATCAAAACTCTATTTTAATGGATCAATTGTGATGGTTTGTTGTAAGTTTATGTTTTTGTTGTTAGGCCTTTTAAATTCATGCTTTATGCTTTCAAATTCACTCATAAAACTTAGTTTAAATACCTGTTTTGACACACATAAGAAACAAGGAAACTTGTACATCAAGCATAAGATTAGTAAATAAGTTTTATATATGAAAATGAAATTAGCACAGAGAAACTAACATTCATAATTCAGATCATTTAATAAGGTTATAAGATAGCTTGATGGATCTTTACCTGGTTCAACAATGTTTTGCCAAAGAACAATCTTTTAAAGAATGTTTGGCTCTAATGCTTTAGTTTTTAACCAACCTGTTTACTTTTAGTTAGTATGTTTTTACTTTAATACTATAATCCTTAGGAAGGGGTGTTCAAGTGTAATTCTTACCATGCAATAAAGCCATTTTTTGAATTTAGATATTGTAATGTTCACTTTTTGTAAAGTGATCTATCCCACATTCATAAATGGAAATTATTTTCTTAGTGAACAATATTAAATAAGGAGATAAATACCAGTGTAACAAATGCACTATTTATTCATTGATAATATCATATTGTGTTATTGTGATTATCTTCCGTTCATTTCAAATATATGAAATTAATCCAATCTATGCTTTCCTCATTTAGTGATCTAGCTCATTTTGTAATATTGGAGGAATCCATTGTTAATGATAATGTTGAAGATATTAAATAAAACGTATGCATCCTTTGGTTTTAAAGTGGATCTCATGGATAAAACTGCACAACATAGGTTGAAAGTGGATCTCATAGATAAAACTGCATAACATAGGTTGAATATTGAGAGTTCAATAAGTGTTGCAAGTAATTGAGGTCGAATATGAAGTTAAATAAGAGATACTATGTAGAAAATTACTATTTCGGAAATTTGACTTTTTATAAGAAACTATCTTGATTTTCTAATTGCAAACATTTTGTTTTGAAAAAAATTATTAATTTTCCGATAGAGTTATTAACTATTGACATGATAAATTGTTATATTTTATGATAGTTGAATCTAAAAGTTTATTCCATATAGGTACTATTTTATTCTTTAATGATTTTTGTTGTTGAGCAATCTAGGGAAACTAGATTAGGGTGATTTCTCTTAATTTGATAATTGCTTGTGATGTTATTTTACTTTACTTGAAGAACTTTGTAGTTAGCTTATTATTTACTTGATTATTATAATTTTCTTATCATCAAACAACTACCAAAATATGAATATCAAAATAACACGAGGACACAAAATATAGGTTGTTAGTCCGGGCCAAAACCTTTCCCTGATGAGATGAAAACCCACAAGAACTATTATCTTATAGAATATTCAAATGCCGAATTAAAAGACCTAAGAACCTTGACAAAGACCCATTCAATACCAAGTCAAAGTCTCCTTTGATCATATTTCTTCTTACAAAGTCAACCCAAGTCCATCTTACTTCACAATTATTGCAACTTCTCCTTTGACCTCAATTCCGAACTTGCAACTTATGACTTCAAATTTCAACCTAACTGTAGAAACCCTAGATCACACATGTGGTTGGAATATGGTAGAATAGGTCTCTTTTCTCCTTCACTTGGGGATCTCCCTTCTGCTCGATAACTCTAAATTCAAATTAATCCTTCTTTGCACTTGATTTCAACTCCTTTGATGATTGTAATTTTCTGCAACAAATGATGCCCTAGACCCTTCACACGTGTGGGATAATGTAGCCCTAAAAAATTAATTTCAAATTCAATTTGACTTCCTTTTATTCTACTCTTCTTCATTGATTATTATTGTCCTTATTTTTCTTCAAGGAGCTTGATGGATACTGTTGACACCTAATGCTAAGGGATTGGGTGAGATTGTATAATAGTGTAAATTAGGAAATAAGGAAGGCTAAGAGACATTGGGAAATGAATCCCAATAGTCTTGCCTCCATGCATACATTCATTCACACCCTCTATCAAATTCATATTCAAATTTGTGGAGTTACCTCTTGGGCTGACATGGTATCAGAGCCAAGTCCATTTTTAGCTTCCTTTCTCTTGTAACTCCCTCCTCCGTTCTGAAAAATTGGATCTGCAATTTTTACAGACTGACACCTCTTTCATTCTGCCAAATCCTGCCAGAATTAATTATATCTTGTTTTGATGTCTTTTTTTGTAGCTACCTACCTGCTAATTTATTGTAGCTTCCTACCTTCTAATTTGACTACTCTGTGCACTCTCTCCCACAGTTCATCTCTATGCAGTCCCACATTCCCCAATTCCATCTCTTGCTCTCTCCCAGTTTCATCTCTCGCTCCCCCCTCCCCCTCACCTTCTCCTCCCCCTCCCACTCATTCCCCGTCCTCCTCACCTCTTTGCACAATCCTTATCTCCACTCCCAACTCTCCTCATCATCCTCACCGCAACCCCTCCCCCTCTCACTTGCTTCCACCTCTCCCCACAACCCTCTCTCATCCCCTCTCTCTTCCCCCTCCCCACTCACTACTCTCCCAACGCCGCACCTCACTCCCCATCCCCCTCACTCCTCTCCCTCCCGCAACCCTCTCCCATCCTCGCTCGCTTCCCCCTCCCCCCTCACTGCTCTCCCAACCCCTCACCTCACTCCCCATCCCCCTCACTACTCTCCCCACCGCAGCCCTCTCCCATCCCAGCTCACTTCCCCCTCCCCCCTCACTTCTGTCCCAACCCCTTAGCTCACTTCCCCCCGTTGCTCTCCCCTCCCGACTCTTCCCCTCCCCCGTCCCCCTCACCGCAAACTCTTCCCATCCCCCTCACCACAGTCACCCACACGCCCACCCCCCCCCCCCCCCACCATCACGCTCATTGTTCACTAAGTTCCCCTCCCCAGGTCTAACCACCACCCAAAAAAAAAAAAAAATCACACAATTTTTTTTTTTCCAGAATTGGTTTTTTTACAGCAATTAATTCTTTTTTACAACAGAGTGCATTTTCACTCCAAAATTGATTTTTTTTTTCTGTAAAGTACATTTTACATCAAAATTGAGTTTTTTTTCCCTTTAACAATTTTTTTTCTTCGAAGGGTCAGAATGCATTCTCTCATATTTATTGTGGGAGTTGTTCTCTCCCGAAAGGAGAACTATCGTGAATGGTCTCGAAAAATCAAGCATACTCTCATTTTTAATGAGTTGTGGAGAGGAATTTGTGAAGGATAAGGAGACAATCCATTGACAAAGCCCACCTCAGACAAGAAGATCACCATTTGGGAAGACAAAATTGCAAGGCCTATGCCCTGATTGCAACTTATTTAAATGAAGATGTGAGTCGCCATATTACACTGTTTTCAAATGTCTATGAAGCCTTGAGAAAATTAAAAGAACTCTATGACTCACATTCAGAACTCGAAAATTTTCAATTAATAATTAAGTTGTTCAGCCTTGAATTGAAAAATGATGACCCTCTTGCTTTAGCGTTGGAAGTAATATCTATCATGCATGGCATTAAGAATACTAGTGTAGAAGTTGACATACCTCTCATAGCTTATGTTAAGGCCTTGTATCCCAATTACTCACATTACCTTGATTCATTGCAAGCAAGTGGAAACCTCATGAAAATCACCTTTGATTCTCTTGAGAAAAAGTTTGCAGAAATATAAAAGGATTTTGAAAAGATGAAAACCCCTCTGTCTTTTGAAGAGGTTGTATGTTTCACACATAGAGAGAAGTGTCATGCTCAATATTCTTCCAGAGGAAGAGGTGGTTGAAGAGGAAGAGGAAGAAGGAATTTCAGAGGAAGGGGGGGCAGACAAACTCAAACTAAAAAATATGATCTTCATTGCATATGTTGCAATAAATATTGGCATGATGCATCTACATGTAAGTTTCCTTAGGATAAAATTGAGCAGAAAATAAATCAATAAAAAGGTAAAAATCATGACAGAGAAAAAATAAAAGCACTTGAATCCACTCAGTATGTTGTAGCACATTGTAACAATGGAGTAAGTAAAAAATTGTTTGATGTTTATTTACTTCTTGGGGAAATGATTGGTTGCTAGATTCAAGAGCAACATGTCACATGAATTTTAGAAAATATTTTCTTGAAGAATTTAATTGCAGGGTTGAAGGAGCAGTATACTTCATAGATAAATCTAAACTCAACCTATCAAGGCTTGGAACAATCAGGCTTAAGTTTCTTGGTCTTCCTGATCACATTCTACATGAGGTTCTATACCTCCCTAAGTTGAGGAGAAGCTTGCAGTCCTTGGTCCACATCCGCAAACAAGGACACTCCATTCACATGTTTGATGGCAAGGTTGAGGTCAGAAAGAATCAAATCACTCACTTTTCATGGAGGGAATAGAAGAAGGAAGACTCCTAAAGCTGCAAGGTACCTTTGCTCAAGCAAAAAACTTTGCATTCAGTTCTCATCATGATGAAGGTACATTCCCATCAAGTCTTTTATGGAATGATAGATTTGGACACTTAAACTATGACAACCTTCGATTGTTGAAGAAAAATGGTGTTACTGGATGCCTACAATTCCTAAGAAACTTAAGCAATGTGATGCTTGTATTCTAGGAAAGAATAGCAAACAGTCCTTTCATGATTCACATTCCAGAGCACATAGAAAACTTGAGCATATTCATTCATATTTATGTGGCCCCATGCATGTTTCTTCTGCAAATGGAAATAAATATATGATGACATTTATTGATGATTACACTAGAATGTGTTGGGGTTTACTTATTGAAGAACAAATCTGATGCTTTTCAAACATTCAAGAATTTTCTTGCATGGATTGAAAATGATGCACAAACTCATATTTTCTCTTTGCACACTAAAAATGGAAAACAATACACCTCAAACGAATTTGAAAACTATCTTCGCCAACATGGGATCAAACACCAAAAAAGTGTGCCCTATAATCCCCAATAGAATGGCGTAGCTGAAAGAATGAATAGGATAATTTTAAATATGGTTTGCTCCATGATGTTTTTTAAGAATGTAAATTTGATGTTTTGGGCTGATGCAGTTCTATGTGCTGTGTACATAAAGAATAGGTGTCCTTCTAATTCAATCATAAAAAATATCCTTATGAAATGTGGCATGGCCACATTCCTTTGGTAAAGCATTTCAGGGTCTTTTCTCTATGATGAAGTCAATAAGAAGTTTGTAGAATCCAAAGATGTCATATTCCTTAAATCTTCTAAGACTAACAATGTTGTTAAGCGAAAACTTGATCGCTTGGATAGATTCACACATGCAAAGTCATTTCAAGAATTTGATAATCATATTCCACATATTGAAGGGGGGATTCCTATATTGAATCAATCTGTGGAATCATCTTCCGAAGCACTCTCTCCCCAACATGAAGAACCAACCACAGATGATACCTTGAACTATGTGATTGACAGAATTGGGAGATTGAATCTTGATTCAATTACAACTCAGTCAAATGAGCAGCCTAGGCCATCTTAGAAAGGTTCCCAAAAATGGCTGACAAACACATTATAAAATGTTCGTCCTTATGAGTTTAGAAAGACAGGAACAAGAAGTTCCACTAGAAAAAATGGAGGCGACATAGATAATTATGATTCGCCTAATGATATGGATATTGCTTATAACTGTGAACTGAATTTGTGTACAAATCTTGAACCAACTTCCTTAAAATAAGCTGCTTCTCATGATGAATGGAATGAAGCAATGCAAAAGGATCATGATGCCTTGAGAAAGAATGGCACTTGGAAGCTAGTTGATCCTTCTTTGGGAACTAAATCAATTGGTTGCAAGTGGGTCTACAAGAAAAAGTACAAAGCGGATGGCTCACTTGACAAGCATAAAGCCAGGCTTGTGGCAAAATGTTTTGCACAGAAAGAAGGGGTCGATTATGAGGAAAAATTTTCCCCTGCAGCAAAATGGGCCACTATCTGGAAACTCTTTGCCCTAGCATCTCAGCAGGGATGGAAAGTCCATCAGATGGATGTAAAAACCACCTTTTTGAATGGAGATCTAAAAGAGAAGGTTTTCATGTCCCAGCCAAAAGGATTTTTTGTGAAGGGCCAAGAAAACAAAGTATTCAAGCTTATAAAATCCTTGTATGGCCTCAAGCAAGCACCACAAGCCTGGTATGAGAAATTAACTGAGCATCTTTTAAAACTTAACTTCAAACATTTTGATCTTGATGATGCAAATTTGTTTGTTAAGAAAGTTGGGAAAATAGTTGTATATCTTGTGGTGTATGTAGATGATCTTTTGATGACAGAGAACAATGAGAGTTATATTGCATCCATAAATAAAGAATTGAAGAAAGGTTTTCAAATGGCTGATTTGGGCTATGTTCACTACTATCTAGGTATTGAAGTAACTCAACATCCTAAATTTATATTCCTTTCTCAAAATAAGTACATTGGATATATTTTGAACAAGTTTGGCATGGATGAATGCAATCCTTTAGCCACTCCAATGAAACAAAACATGAAGCTCACATCCATTTAAGGGAAGGAATTCGAGGATGCAATGAAGTATAGACATCTTGTAGGAAGTCTTATCTACCTGACTAATACGAGACCTGACATCTCATTTGCTTTTGGAATCCTCTTTGGGTTTATGAAAAAACCTTATGAAGGACATTGGTATACTGCAAAAAGAGTTCTAAAGTACTTGAAGGGGACTCAAGACTTTGCACTCAAATATACACAGGTGGGTGACTTAAGCTTGATTAGATACTCTGATTCAGACTTTGATGGGGACGAAGAAACTAGGGTATATACTTCAGGTTATACCATGAGCCTTGGATTAGGAGCTCTCTCCTAGAGATCACACAAACAATTAGTTCCAATAGATTCCAAAATTGAGGAAGAATATGTGGCAGCAGCTGAAGCAACAAAGGAAATTGTGTGGCTCAGGAAAATCCTAGAAGATTTACAGATGAAACAAATGCATTCAACTCCACTCATGATTGACAACACTTCTGCAATAAAGTTGGCCAAGAACCCAAAATTCCACGATCAAACAAAGCACATCAAGAAAAAATGCCATCTGATTTGACATCATGTTGAGGCCAAAACTATCCATCTACGTCATTGTTCCACAAATGAGCAGAATGCAAACATCTTCACCAAAGCGCTTGGAAGAGAAAAGTTTGAAAATTTCAGAACGATGCTTGGACTCACCAAAATCCCTTCAGATTAAGGGGGGGGGGGGGATGTTGACACCTAATCCTAAGGGATTGGGTGAGATTGTATAAGAGTGTAAATTAGGAAATAAGGAAGGCTAAGTGATCCGGATTTATGCAGGAACGCAACAGAATAAACATATAACCATAAATACAGAGATGCAGCGGAAATAACACTTCATTTCATTAATATCAAAGAACTGAAATTTGCTTACAGACAAAATGGAAATAAAACTAGCTAGGGCGCTGGTAGTTATCTCTGAGGAGAGATGTGGCGGCTACAGGCCTCTGAACTGAGTTACAATGAGGCTCGAGGGCCTATTTATTATTGAGAAACAATGGAGAACCCTAAACATCCCAAAACCTAACCCTAGGAGATGAAGCGCCAAAACTATGGGCCCCGTTTGGGTAAATTGGTGTTTCAACTTCCCAGGGACGTAACTTTGGCATACTATCTCCGTTTGACGCACATGATACATCATTAGAAAGCTCTATCAGAGGACTACAAATTTGAAATGGGAAACAGGTCCAGCGGACCCATGTTGCCCTCCGTTTTCCCAAAAAACGTCGTTTAGGGCCTCAAAACGGCTCAGGAAGTTTAGGACCCGAAGAGAAACATACAAAATAGTGAGCGTACCGAAAGCGGAAAAATTGAAATGAACGAATGGGCAATGGTGGGGCCCCAAGTGGAATAGGCAGGTGGCCACCAATATCCACCTGGATCATTCCTCCCCCTTAGGAAGCAATGGTCCCCATTGTGTTGAGCTCCTCCATGAGATGAGGAAACTTCTGTTGAACTTGGTCCCTGGTGAACCAATTGCCTTAGTGCAGGAGTTGGCCGGCTTTGACAACCCGATACAGTTGCATCTTCTGTCGACGATTTTTATTGATTTTCATGTCCATGATACAGTCTACGGTGGCATGTTCCATGCAGTCTGGATTTAACTCGGTTGGTGTGAGTTGTTCTGCAATGTCCGAGGTGTCCAGTAGAGGTGGGAAGTAAGGACGAAGGCGATCCACATTGAAGACTGGGTGCAGACCAAGGAATGGTGGAATACTGAGCTCGAATGCATTGTTCCCTACGGCCTTGGTGATGGTGTACGGCCCGTATCGGAGCGGGCGAAGCTTGCGGTGGGGTCCAGTGAGGCGCTCCTTCTGCAAATGTAGCCATACTTTGTCACCCACCTGGAAGTTGTGTGGCACCCGGTGTTGATCATGGCGTTGCTTGTACTTGGCATTGGCTCTGTCCAATATATCATGAACCTGTTGGCGGATGTGTTGAATGCGCTCGATGAAGCTACTGGCTTTGTCAACTTCAGACTGGACATGAGTTGAATTGGCCTGAGCAGCTGCAAATGGCATGGCTACGTCAATGGGGCATAGTGGCTGGAATCCCAAGCCCACCTGAAATGGGCTATGGCCGATTGAACTGTGGAGAGCCCGATTATAACTATGTTGTACATAGGGGAGGCTCTCGTCCCATGTGCGTGGATGCTTTGAATTGTACATGAGCAGAATGTGTACAATCATTCTGTTGACGACCTCTGTCTGGCCATCTGTTTGGGGATGGAAAGCTGTGGACTTGGTGAGCTTTGTGTCCAACATTGACCAGAGGCTGGACCAAAATGTGCTGAGGAACCTGCTATCTCGATCTGATATGATAGACTGTGGGATCCCAAAGTGCACCCACACTCGTTCAAAGAAGAGTTTAGCGGTGGCTTCTGCTGTGATATTCTTCTTGCAGGCCGCCATAATGGCCATCTTCAAGAATCTGTCGACGACCACAAAAACACAGTCATTTCCCTGCTTAGTAGAAGGCAGGCCCGACATGTAATCCATGGAGATGGATTCCCAAGGTCGACTAAGGGTAGGTAGAGGAGTATATAGGCCTTGCTTCTTGATGGTCGGTTTGGCAATGGCACAAGCAGTGCAGGATCTGATGTGCTTCTCGACATCCTTTCGAAGGTTCGGCCAATAGAAATACTTCTGCAGGATTGCTACTGTTTTCTCGACCTCGAAATGCCCAGTGACTCGACTGTAGTGTGCTTCCCATATCATCTTGGCACGCTCGCTTGAAGGAACACAAAGGTGTCCCATGTGACATAAAAGTGCATCTTGGAGGTGAAAATTTGGAACTTGCGTACCCCCCAGGAGTGCCTTGTAAGTTTGGCCAAATTCTGGGTCACTCTCATAGAGAAGCGGCCAATCAGAAGTCTCGTGCCCACAAGCGTTGAGTACGGTGGTGAGCGCCACGATCGGTGGTCGGCTGCGGCAGTATGCAACATGATTGGTGCTACCCTTCTTATACTTGATGTTCAAATGAAACTGTTGCAGATATGTAGACCACTTCTGATGGCGATCATTCTGCAACTTCCCTTGTGTCTGTATGAACTGCAGGGGCCTGTGGTCTGTGTGGATGATTGTTTCCTTCCCCAAAATGTAATGCTTTCATTGTCGACAAGCTTGCACAATGGAGTACATTTCTTTGTCATATGTGGGGTACTTGCGAACTGTGTCAGACAATGTCTCACTGTGAAATGCCACTGGATGTCCCTGTTGAGTAAGAGCTGCCCCAATAGCATAGTCAGAGGCATCTGTCTCGATCTCAAATGGCTGTTGCAAGTCTGGTAAAGTGAGCCTTTGGGCGGATGTACCGAATTGGTTTCCCGGTTCTGTGGACCCCCAGCCACGGTGAGTTCGGAGCCAAAAATTTTGCTCTCGCTCCTCGCTGGGTGACTTGACTCAAGGGCCAAGTGATATGAGAGAATCCCAACGAGAACCTGTGGTAGAAATTATAAAGACCTAGAAAGCTGTGAAGCTCTGTTAGAGTGGTTGGGGCTGGCCAATCGCGAATGACTTGGATCTTGTTTGGATCCACATGCACCCCACTTTCATCAATAATGTATCCTAGATATTGAACCTAGGTCATGCCAAAAGTGCACTTCTCCAAATTGGAACACAACTTGTGTTGCCACAGTGTTCGGAGGACTTCTCGGATGTGGTGGACGTGCTCTTCCCAAGTATGGCTGAAGATCATAATGTCATCCAAGTACACCACTAAAAATGAGTTGGTGAATGGATTTACGATGTCATCCATCAACCTCATGAAGATTACAGGAGAATTCGTCAAGCCGAAAGGCATGACGAGTCATTCGAAAAGGCCCTCCTTGGCTTTGAAGGCAGTCTTCCACACATCGAAGGGTTCAATTTGTACCTGGTGATACCCAGACTTCAAGTCGATCTTGCTGAAATATTTTTCCCCTTTGAGTTGGTCCGGAAGGTCATCGATCGGGTGGGATTGGGTACCTATTCCGGACGATGATCTTGATCGACGCCGGAGTAGTCTGTCTGAGTCTCCATGTCCCATCCTTCTTGTACCAACACGGTCGGGCTCCCATGGGGCGATGAGCAGTGCGTGTGACCTTTATGCAACGGCTCACGAGATACGTCTCTTGATTTCATCATTCTCCAGAACAAAGCGCCGGTAGATCGGTCCATTGGGTAGCGGCGCACCTGGGGTCAGATCAATAAGGTGCTTGACCTGACAGTGCAGAGGAACCCCTGTGGGTGAGGTGAATATGTCTCCGTACTCCTCCACAACCTTATCCATTTGTTGTTCTTGTGCAGAGGAGCCCTGTCTGGAGGATGTGGCCACAGTCTTCTTCTTGCCCTGGGGGCGGATCATCAGGAAAACGAATTTCCTGGTTTGGGAAATGAGCTTACTACATTGTTTTGCAGTAACCAAAGAGATAGTCGTAGGAGGTGGTACCTCTGGTATTCTGTACAACTTATTTCCCAAAGTAATAATAACAGCACGAGGTCGAGACTCATACACGGCATGACGCTTCCACAAGTATGGTTGTCCTAATAATACATCAGAAACATCAATAGGAGCAACGTCACATAATACCTCATCCGTGAAGGGCTTGATGCTATAGGGAAGGCGACACTGCCGGCTGACGCGGAGATCTCGTCCTTGGTGAAGCCACCAGATGGTGTATGGATGTGGGTGAGCTGTGGTCGGCAAGCCCAACCGCTTCACGGCGTCTGCTGAAATGAGGTTCTTTTGGCTCCCATTGTCGACAATGAACTGTACCGGGGAGCCCTTTACCCACATCCGGGAGTGGAAGAGACGTTCCTCCTCCTCTGGATCTTCCGGTTCCTCCTTTTGGATCTTTGCAGTGGCAACAGTGGCGTTGGGCTCCGCATCAATAATCTGTTTCCCTTTTTCATTCACCTTTTCAGATTCTGATTCGGAGTCAGAGCATGCATCTGACTCAGAAGCCCTCATCTCGGCCACTAGCGACTGCTTGGCCCGACACTCACTTGTGTTGTGAGTGGAGCTCTTATGGAACTCACACCACTTTCCCGTGTCCTTCTTTAGCTTTGCGGTGCTGTTTTTTCTTGTGGCTTCGATGAGTTGTCTTTAGCCACCATGCCTTGGCTCGGTCCTTTTTTCTGCGGTTTGGAAGCACCTTTCCCTTGCTTTTGATTCGCAGATCCAAAGTCTCGCTTCTTCTGCTTGAATTTCTGCTCAATCTTGGCAGCATACCGGTATGCCGTACCAAGCGAGGAGATGTCAAGGAACTCCATTTCCTTCTGAATGTATTTGTGCAGACAGCTGCGATACTTTAGCACCAGATGTTTCTCTGAATCTTTGATACCCAACTTTGTGCGCAGGGTATGGAACAAATTCGTCAGCTCATGCACATCTTGATCCCTTTGTTGTCGCGGCGTGGTCCATTGTATGTACTTGTCCTCATAGCTCCCCACAGGATAGTACTATTCCTTGACGGCGTCTCGGAAAGAATTCCAAGTTGGTACGGCCGAGAACAGAGAGGGTTCTGTCTGGTCCTTGTTCTCACAGTAGGTTTCCCACGAGTCCTTAACATGGGGGGTAGCTTTGAGGAGTGCAAAAATAATCTTCTCCCGGTCTGAAAAGTCATGAACCGAGAAATATCCTTCTAACAGATTCAACCATTTATCTACGGCATCTACGTCTATTTGACCCTCAAATATGGGAATGTCAAAATTTACTTGTACCTTAAAAGGAGTCGCGCCTCCAGAGTGGCTGCTGGATGCAGATGCGCCGCCGGTGGGTAGCCGTTGAAGGATATGAGCAAAGTTATCCATCATCACGTTCCTTTGTCTTTCGAGGGCCTCCTCGAGCAATATTTTGATAGGATCTCCTGCTCCCTCATCTTTCTTTTCGTCCCCCATGGGCGTCCGTCGAGGTTTGCGAGGCCGATCTTGCAAAGGTTCCACCAGATCAAGCCCTAGCTCCTTATACCCCGACCTCGTTGGGGACATGCAAAGAAGGATCGAGAAAAAGCAGACCGCTCTGATACCACTGATCCGGATTTATGCAGGAACGCAACAGAATAAACATATAACCATAAATACAGAGATGCGGCGGAAATAACACTTCATTTCATTAATATCAAAGAACTGAAATTTGCTTACAGACAGAATGGAAATAAAACTAGCTAGGGCGCTGGTAGCTATCTCTGAGAAGAGATGTGGCGGCTACGGGCCTCTGAACTGAGTTACAATGAGGCTCGAGGGCCTATTTATCATTTAGAAACAATGGGAAATCCTAAACAGCCAAAACCCTAACCCTAGGAGATGAAGCACCAAAACTATGGGCCCCGTTTGGGTAAATTGGTGTTTCAACTTCCCAGGGGCGTGACTTTGGCATACGATCTCCGTTTGACGCGTACCATACCTCGTTAGAAAGATCTATCCGAGGACTACAAATTTGGAATGGGCAACATTGGTCCATGGACCCATGTTGCCCTCCGTTTTCCCAAAAAACGTCGTTTAGGGCCTCAAAACGGCTCCGGAAGTTTAGGACCCGAAAAACTGCTAAAAATAGTAAGGCGCTGCGAGAAGGCGAGAAAAGCTGAAATAGCTTGATGGTGGGGCCCCAAGTGGAATAGGCGGGTGACCACCAATATCCCTGGATCAT